>JAMPIV010014266.1:245000-660000 GCA_024509875.1 Oreohelix idahoensis
TTTATGTAAGTGCGCGTATGGATAATCGAATAATAATTAACATTGAATACTTATTTCCGGTGCGAGAGGGGCAGGAGAGTTGCATACTCCATCTGACCTAATCTCAGCGCTAGCGAAAGCTCACCGTATAGGCGTAAAGGAAAACACCTGTGCCGTTTAACTTTAATCAGAACTGACGGAGTGGATAAGAGATTGTCTTGTCCCCGTCTGTGTGCATATATATACATATATATATACATATATATATATGTATATATATATGTATATATATATATATATATATATATATATATATATATATATATATATATATATATATATATATATATATATATATATATATATATATATATATAGCTATGTAGAATAGTAGCATCTTTCCATAAATGTTTTTTTATTCCTAGCAGACCTGATCAAGAGCGTCCAGCGTTCTTTTTCATTTACTGATTGGTTAATGTTGTCTTTTCTTGGCTTTTGCGTCACCAATTTCGTTTGTGAGCAAGGACATGCCAAAGATACATGAGAAACATTTTAACTTGTAAATTTAACTGGACTTACAAAACCCAGCGATATTTTTCCAATTTTACTAGCCCACTGGGATATTCAAAAAAACACTTATACTCCCGACTTCTGACAGTCGTATTCAAACGGATTTATCCAGAACGTTACGCTGTTTCAGAATCGGCACTCTCCCATGAGGCAGCCGATAGGATTATCATCATTTATCAATTGTAATACACTCTATTTAAATACCTCGGAGCTATTATAGATCGAAAGGGAGGCATCAAAGAAGAGTTGGCCACTCGAAAAGCAGCAGCTGGGAGACTTTTTCAGGCCATAAATCGAGGATTCATCAGCAAGAGAGAGGTTGCTAAGAAAACGGAGATGGCTGTATACCGCTCCACCTATGTCCCAGTCTTGACATATGGATGCGAGTCATGGGCAATGACTACAACCCACAAAAGCAAGATCCAAACCTCAGAAATGAGGTATCTGAGGAAGGTGGTTGAAGTAACAAGAAGAGACATGGTCCGCAACCAGACGATACGTCAAGGCCTAAAATCCCACCCCCTGCAGACTCAAGTAGAACAGTCCCAACTAAGATGGTTTGGCCATGTCTGCAGAATGGGAGAAGATCGGCTACCACGACAAGCATGGGAAACACAGAGCAGGGATCTAGACCCCCAGGACGACTCAGAGTCCGCTGGGAGGACAACATTAGACAATCTTTGAAGGATCGAGGACTAGAATGGAACCAGGCCAGGAGGAAGACAGCCGATAGGATAGTCTGGCGCTCTCTCTTCCAAACCTCTACACCTCACGGTAGAAGGGAAACGACTAAGTAAGTAAGTATCAATTGTAACCAGATGTTTCCCAATACTGGAAGTATTTACCTCTTTTAACTGTGAACCCCAAGATCCCGGTTTCTACATCAACTATTGGCGGTGACATTTATTCGGCCAGGAAAAAAACACACCAGATTCGGCGTTCACCTCGCTAGTCGTTATCTGTTATGGGGTGGACTGGGGCCAATTTGGGAAATAAAACCTGGCATTTTTTATATTCAGGATAATTGTATTTCCAAGGGATATCACCAAGAGTAGGTAAGCGTGATTGAGTGGCCACTGTATGACAGAGAGAGTGAATATTTTTCTTTCTTACAGGAACTTTACCAACATTGGATTTTGCTTAAACTTGTTAACTTTACTGGGTAGCATATAGTAGGAACTTATTTCTTTACTGTCTATTCTGTAACATTGTGCTAACCTTTGACCTTTGGGTTATTAACTTTTTGGGTTCTTTTCTTCATAGGGGGAGGGCACATTTATTCTGTTATTTTCATATGTATGTAAATCTGATTTTCTTTGAACTTTTTTTAAAGATATTCGATGTTGTCAAGTTTAAACGATAATAAACAACAAAAGAAAATTAACTTTGTGTGATGGTCAGACCCATACCCAATTAACCGTAGTTTTTCACGTTTGTGTGTCTTGTTGTCACATAGCTGGGTGTGTGTATGTAGTTAAACTTATATTTATATGTATTAGGAGGGCAAGGTTGTCTTGTACTAAATTATAGTCGTATAGATAGGCTGGAATAGAGAGACTTACTCATTCCATAGACATATTTTGTTCCTTAAACTATCACCCGTGAAAATCTATTTCTCACAAATTCTTTTCTCACTGTCACGTAGGGTTTATATTCATTTAATTTCCTACATCATCTTCCTATTCTTTCACCCGAATTCTCTCTTTTATTATCTCTGTATTTCCTTTTTTTTTCCTGTATATTTTTCATCCATTCGTTTTGCGAATATTATTTTCATATAATTCGCAAACTTTACCTGTTTTCCTTTCTCTAAAACTGAGAATCGCACCTGGGTGGTATTGCGTACATGTCAGTCGCGCTGGTCGGACGATAGGCGTGAATTTACAGCATTCGCAAGACATTCGTCTGAGGGTCTCTGGCCTGGGGCGTGAAAATTCACCCGAGGGACATGGAAAGTAGACAGAGAGTCTGCATTTCAGTAAACGCATGAGGTTTTTCGTCAGGAAAAACCCGGCTTAGCGTGAAAATCCACTCCGCACTGCAGACGGTGGTCTGAGATTTGCAACTCATGCAAGCCCTCGGCCACTGATGGCTGTTACGTCACGCGATAAGCGGACGAAGGTGTTATACGGACAGGGGAGACTATTTCGCTTGGCGAAATAAGATTAGGATCCTGTGTCCGATTTTAAAGATATTGGCCAAGTTTGAAACTTTAATTTCATTCTCGCTCATAGACTCACAGTAGATAGGTTGCTCGTAAACAGAATAGCTGTTAGCGAAGATCTCAGTTTGTTTCGGCAATTTGTCGAACTTCTAGACTTCCAGAAATATTTTCAGCATTTTTATTCTTAAGTTGTGCGACTACCTGTAATTCTGTGGTTGAGGTAATTAATATGATAGATATATAGATTTTGTGAGTGTTAAAGTGTTTAATCGCTTAATTCATTTTAATCTATTTCTTTAGCGCAGAAGAGAAATAAAGTGGTAGGCTATTATATTTTCTAGGGAAGCATTCAGTGGAAAGCAGAATAAAATTAAAATTTCTAGCTTATAACGGCAATTGTAGCTATTTATGAATTTAATTTAACCGCAAATACTCAGTCGAGTGTATTTTTCTAAACTAACGTATAAACTCTAGAATCGAGCCTCATGAATGGTGACGGAATACGCACGTGTTCCTAATTCATGAGGATTGCTGATTTTTAAATATAACTTACGTCACGGGAAGTTTAAATGATAAGCAAAGCTCTCTGCTTGCAAGTTTAAATGTAAGTTATAACCAGTACAGATTCTGTTTATTATATTATATGTGTTATTTTTCCTCCACACAGTGAAAGTTTTCGGGTGACCCTAACTTTACCAGCACCTAGTAGTAGTTTCCATACTTGTGAAGAAATAGACAGTCCTTATTTTGAACCACGTGGGTTTCTTAAGTACCACTGGTCTAAACAGTGCATATGCAACCCGAGTTAGCCAGAAATACTATATCCCAATAACGGGTTTTCAAAGACTGTAATGATAAATACTGGACCTTGGAGCCAGATCTTAATTTCTTCTAAAAAACTCTACGTAATTTTTCTGCCTGGTGGCGCGAAATACTTCAAGTATTAACTAACATTTCCCGACTATATATATATATATATATTTTTGTGGACAAATCTGTGGTGTGACTAAAGTGAATCCTATACTGAGGGAAGGCACCGACCTGACATTCATCATTTTTAGAAACCTACGCTATTGACACTGTGCTCTGCTAACTCCCGCGCCTGGAATAATTGTTAGGTGACTTAATCAGACATTTGAACAAATTTGCACACCCAAGTAGTCGTTCCCGGAGACTCCGAGTTAAATACGTCTTTTGGAACTGGGGACTTCTTGGCAGAAGACTGCATTTTTTTGAGTCTGTGTGAAGATCTAAAATCAGTGTGTTCCAAGAGGCAGCGAGCAAAGTCGTGAGTACATGTATGAGAGGCCATGGCGGAATGAATGAGTGTACGCTGGTTTGAGTGATATTTTCACTATTATATCTTTGACACCCTGTTGCTGTCCTAATTTTTTTTCAATCTGCATAATTTGTTGCTAAGGCTAGAATTCTTGTGTTTTTGTCTTAGGTTAAATCAGATTTTTTTTCAAACTCTGTGCATATAATTACGAGATAAAACAACGAAAACTCTTAGAATCAAACCCTATGTATCTGTGACTCTGGCGCCATCATCTGTTCTCTTAACGGGGCTGGGCTAAACCTAGAGTTAACACTATAAGGGGGCTATCATCCTTGCAACATTTCCTTGAATTTTTATGACTATGTGTATATGTATTCTCCTTGATGTACTTTCTTTGATGTTGTGAGCCGATTTTACCTGATATTAAAATCGCTCTTGAACTTAATAATAGTGTTTGGTCAGCTCGTTCTAGATAATATATATATCATTGTTATAGTTTTCCCACGTCTGTGTGTTTACCTGTCGTCACGTGTATGTGCGTGCCTGTGAGTGATAGAAATATACGTAATATGTATATTGGTGTAGTCTGTCTGACGCTGTAACAACTGTTGTAGAAGATAGGTGAGAGAGAGAAGAATTCTTTTCGCTTTCAGAGGCAGCCACTATATCAAAATCTACCATCTCACGTGTGTGGAAATTCTATTACCTTTCACTAACTCTCACTGAGTCTATCACCTATTCAAACCTATTCAGAAGGGACCAAACCTAGTCTTAATTCTCCTATCGAAAATCTACGACAAATGGTCGCTCGTTACCGGGAATTGAACCCAAAATCCTAAGGCGATACGACAAATGGGTTCTCGTCCGTAGGATTTTTGAACTTAGAATAGGAAGACGAGTACGACAAATGTGGACTCGTCTATCTGGATTTTGAACTTAAGATTCTGTATTCTGATATAGAGTAAGAGTGTGATGTCTTGTGACTGTGTATCTTTTAAAAAAAATATTACCCCCTAGACTAGCGATCTGTTTACGGGCGTGCTGACCACACAAACTAATAAGTTTTTTTTTTTCCACAGCATCTTTGAATAATATACATTTTGGTTACAGGTTGATTTTGTCGGGATATATGTTAACTGCTGATTGTAATACTAAATGCTGGTAAAGTGGTGAGTGTATAACATTCACTGGGTACTGAGGCAGAACGGCGTTTGAACTAAGTTAAGGAGTGTGTTTCGGACTTTTTGTCCAGATTAATTCCCTCCCTTACCCGATCTGACTTCAGGGGCGAACTTATAGTGGATTTTTAAAAATTAAGGGATTATTTTTCTCTTTAATTTTTGCAATATTCTTTTGCTTTTCCACTGTAGCAACTTATTTTTCAGTTGTAATCTTAACTACCATTTATTTGGCGTAGTCGTGTTTTGCATTGAGTGCTTTATTGCCGATTAATAGCAGCGATAGTTAGATTTTAATTTGGAGGAGGTATCCCAGGGTTAAGGATATCATCTTTTGATTTTTGGTAATTTTTTTTTCTCGTAAGTGGTAGGAACCAGTGTATCATTTTTCCTATTTTCGTTCTCCACTAGTCTCAGTCACTGACATAATATGGCCGAGAGGGCAAAGCTTAGACAACTTCTCAGGGACGAAGCGAGAGAGGAGGGACTGGAAGGAGAGGAAGCGAAAGCTTTTGTCAGAGACGAACTGGAGAGATATGATGCGGAGAGGAAAGCAGCTGAAGCTTTACAGCAGAAGAAGATGGATGAAGAAATGGAAATTCGCAGGGCGAACGAACGAGAGAAGGAGAGACAGCATGAGGAAAGAGAGAAGGAGAGACAGCATGAGGAAAGAGAGAAGGAGAGACAGCATGAGTTAGCTCTTAAAACTCTGGAATTCCAAAGGCGTGGGGCTGCCTCTACCTCCAGCAATGGAGAGTCTTCTCCTCATTCTTCCTTAACTGACCCTGCTAACACTCAATCTCTTCAACTAAATGCTATGTCTTTCACTCTTGAATCTTTTCCTTGTCCAAATGAGAAGATTGACACATGGTTAGAAAAATTTGAGAAAATTGCAACTCTGTACGGGTTAGAGAGGTCGCGTTGGAATATGAAACTTTCCCAGGCCCTAAAAGGTTCTGCTTATGATGTTTATTCTAAGCTGGAAAGTAGCCAACAAGACGACTACGATGTGTTGAAGAAAGCGTTACTGGAGCGCTTTGAAATGAACGCTCGCAAGTTTTTGCAACTGTTTCGCAACAGCCGGAAAGAGAATTCTGAAACTTTTCACCAGTTCTCATCTCGTCTTAAGGGATATCTAACAAAGTGCCTTGAGCTTTCGCAGCTCCCCTCTACCTATGAAGGTCTTGAGGAACTTGTTCTAACTGAACAAATAAAGAACACTTTGTCTGCTGATACCCGGAGATTTCTCGCTGAGCAGGGGGCAGAAAAACTTGAAGACATTTTGGAAAAGTCTGAGCGTTATCACAATGCGCTGGCTGAACTACCGGCCACAAAGCGGAAACCGACAGAGGAGCATTTTCGAAAACATAACCTAGAGCAATCTTCTCAGGCTTCTAACCAAAACAACCACAGAGAAACTGGACCTCAAAACCCCCCTCCTGAAAAATCCAAGTTCTACAAAAACAAGTACACCAACCACCCCAAACAGCCTGATCAACCCGACCGCCCTACATGGCAGCGCAGCCAGAAAGGACAAGGTGGCAAAGGGAGAACCCCTGAGCACGGGACATATGATCAGACCGAGCACACCGAGCCAAAACGCATCGGATGCTTATTGACAGTCTCGCAAGGCGGAATTATTGACAGTGATTCCCAACCTGTTGGGGATAGACCCTCAACGCGAGGTATTGTTATTTTGAACGGTTCTCAAACTTCTTGCTTATTTGACACGGGGCTTTCTTACGATTGCATTGTTGCCAGAAACCTGGTTAAACCCGGTCAAGAGACAGGAGAGACCGTCAAACTTTGTGGAGTTCGTAAGAGTGATGCACCTACAGCGCTTCCCATCGCATTGGTGGAGATACACTCTGACTTTGTCAGAGGTGTGATCAAAGCGGCTGTTATGGATGATCCCATCTACCCAGTCATACTTGGCGGGAGATACGTGTGTATTGGGAAACCGAAGAGCCGATTGTGGCAGCAGTAACTACAAGAGGGCAAACCAAGAAGGAACGGGAGCCTGCGCCTAAATTTGTTACCTATGGAACTTAAAGAAGCGCAATACAAGGACCCTACTTTGGCACCCTGCTTTAGGAAACTGCCCATGGCGAAGGAACCAAAACAGCACGGGGACATTTTTTTCTGAGGATGGCGTACTTTATCGGAGAACGGGCAAGCCTGACCAAGGTTACAACCAGCTCCTAGTACCGAAACAGTACAGAAGCCAAATCCTAGAAATGGGGCACTCTCTTCCCTTTAGCGGACATATGGGACAGAACGCCACAAACCAACGTATAACCACTCATTATTGGTGGCCAGGAGTAAATACTGATATTATCAGACATGTCAAATCCTGTGCCCAGTGCGAACGTGTACCGCCCAAGCAACGGTCCCCCCCAGTCCACATGGGTGAAATGCCAATAATGGGAACACCATTCGAACGGGTTGTGATCGACATTTTAGGGCCTTTCGAAAGGACTAAAAGAAGGAACAGGTTCATCCTGACCTTAGTCGATACATGCACTTTATGGGCAGAAGCTATCCCGCTAACATGCGCAGATGCCAAGCATGTCGCAGAAGCCCTCGTGCAGATTTTCACTCGGTTGGGATTCCCTCAGCAAGTGTTGACGGATAATGGATCTCCATACCGAAACCTGTTGATGGATGAGATCGTTAAGATCTTGAGGACCCAGCACATCCACACTAAGCCATATACTCCGCCGGAAATGGGCTCGTGGAACGTGCTAATGGAAACCTCACCATGATGCTAAGTAAGCTGGCACAAGTGAAACCTGAAGATTGGGATCTCTGTATTCCTGCAGCATTATTTGGCTACAGAGAATCTCCTCATACTTCCACAGGATTTCCGCCAGCTACACTCTTATTCGGCAGACCCATTAAGGGCCCGCTTGAAGCCTTACTTCAGTCTCTGACAGACGAGAAGGCTGATGAGACAGTTGTCTCAGCCAGTAAATATGTGTCGGTTTTAAAGGAACGGTTGAAACTAGGGTGGGACCTAGCAACGACTAACTTTAAGCGAGCACGCACCAAGCACGCTAACCGATACAGGAAAGTCGCGGAAGAGAGAGAACTGGAAGCAGGAGAGAAAGTTTTGGTGTTGCTCCCTACCGAGAACAACCAACTGAAGATCGGATGGCAAGGGCCGTTTACCGTCCTGAAAAAGATTTCTAAGGCTAACTACCAGATCTCTATTGAAGGAAAGGAGAAGGTTTTCCATTTAAATCTCTTAAAGAGATACTTGGAAAAACCAGTGCCAACCTCCGACCATCTCCTGACGATCGCCAAAACTGACGAAGATGACGATAGTGGCAGGGATATTCCACCGCTATCACAGGAAATCTTTCAAAAATGTCAGAAGCGGCGACGCTCTTTCAAGCGCGCATATGAGACATTCCAGGGGAAGGAAACTTTGAGGAGTGGACTTGAGTAGGAATTGGACAGAGATGGAGGGGGAAGATGAGAGGGAAGAGGACAGACACCCCGAAGCTACGGTTATAGGAAATTAAACTCCATAACGTAGACATGGAGTGCTTCCATATCTTAAAGGGGGGAGGCTCTGTCACGTAGGGTTTATATTCATTTAATTTCCTACATCTTCTTCCTATTCTTTCACCCGATTCTCTCTTTTATTATCTCTGTATTTCCTTTTTTCCTGTATATTTTTCATCCATTCGTTTTTGCGAATATTATTTTCATATAATTCGCAAACTTTACCTGTTTTCCTTTCTCTAAAACTGAGAATCGCACCTGGGTGGTATTGCGTACATGTCAGTCGCGCTGGTCGGACGATAGGCGTGAATTTACAGCATTCGCTAGACATTCGTCTGAGGGTCTCTGGCCTGGGGCGTGAAAATTCACCCGAGGGACATGGAAAGTAGACAGAGAGTCTGCATTTCAGTAAACGCATGAGGTTTTTCGTCAGGAAAAACCCGGCTTAGCGTGAAAATCCACTCCGCACTGCAGACAGTCACGGTGTCTGAGATTTGCAACTCATGCAAGCCCTCGGCCACTGATGGCTGTTACGTCACGCGATAAGCGGACGAAGGTGTTATACGGACAGGGGAGACTATTTCGCTTGGCGAAATAAGATTAGGATCCTGTGTCCGATTTTAAAGATATTGGCCAAGTTTGAAACTTTAATTTCATTCTCGCTCATAGACTCACAGTAGATAGGTTGCTCGTAAACAGAATAGCTGTTAGCGAAGATCTCAGTTTGTTTCGGCAATTTGTCGAACTTCTAGACTTCCAGAAATATTTTCAGCATTTTTATTCTTAAGTTGTGCGACTACCTGTAATTCTGTGGTTGAGGTAATTAATATGATAGATATATAGATTTTGTGAGTGTTAAAGTGTTTAATTGCTTAATTCATTTTAATCTATTTCTTTAGCGCAGAAGAGAAATAAAGTGGTAGGCTATTATATTTTCTAGGGAAGCATTCAGTGGAAAGCAGAATAAAATTAAAATTTCTAGCTTATAACGGCAATTGTAGCTATTTATGAATTTAATTTAACCGCTAATACTCAGTCGAGTGTATTTTTCTAAACTAACGTATAAACTCTAGAATCGAGCCTCATGAATGGTGACGGAATACGCACGTGTTCCTAATTCATGAGGATTGCTGATTTTTAAATATAACTTACGTCACGGGAAGTTTAAATGATAAGCAAAGCTCTCTGCTTGCAAGTTTAAATGTAAGTTATAACCAGTACAGATTCTGTTTATTATATTATATGTGTTATTTTTCCTCCACACAGTGAAAGTTTTGGGGTGACCCTAACTTTACCAGCACCTAGTAGTAGTTTCCATACTTGTGAAGAAATAGACAGTCCTTATTTTGAACCACGTGGGTTTTCTTAAGTACCACTGGTCTAAACAGTGCATATGCAACCCGAGTTAGCCAGAAATACTATATCCCAATAACGGGTTTTCAAAGACTGTAATGATAAATACTGGACCTTGGAGCCAGATCTTAATTTCTTCTAAAAACTCTACGTAATTTTTCTGCCTGGTGGCGCGAAATACTTCAAGTATTAACTAACATTTCCCGACTATATATATATATATTTTTGTGGACAAATCTGTGGTGTGACTAAAGTGAATCCTATACTGAGGGAAGGCACCGACCTGACATTCATCATTTTTAGAAACCTACGCTATTGACACTGTGCTCTGCTAACTCCCGCGCCTGGAATAATTGTTAGGTGACTTAATCAGACATTTGAACAAATTTGCACACCCAAGTAGTCGTTCCCGGAGACTCCGAGTTAAATACGTCTTTTGGAACTGGGGACTTCTTGGCAGAAGACTGCATTTTTTGAGTCTGTGTGAAGATCTAAAATCAGTGTGTTCCAAGAGGCAGCGAGCAAAGTCGTGAGTACATGTATGAGAGGCCATGGCGGAATGAATGAGTGTACGCTGGTTTGAGTGATATTTTCACTATTATATCTTTGACACCCTGTTGCTGTCCTAATTTTTTTTTCAATCTGCATAATTTGTTGCTAAGGCTAGAGTTCTTGTGTTTTTGTCTTAGGTTAAATCAGATTTTTTTTCAAACTCTGTGCATATAACTACGAGATAAAACAAAGAAAACTCTTAGACTCAAACCCTATGTATCTGTGACTCGGGCGCCATCATCTGTTCTCTTAACGGGGCTGGGCTAAACCTAGAGTTAACACTATAAGGGGGCTATCATCCTTGCAACATTTCCTTGAATTTTTATGACTATGTGTATATGTATTTTCCTTGATGTACTTTCTTTGATGTTGTGAGCCGATTTTTCCTGATATTAAAATCGCTCTTGAACTTAATAATAGTGTTTGGTCAGCTCGTTCTAGATAATATATATATCATTGTTATAGTTTTCCCACGTCTGTGTGTTTACCTGTCGTCACGTGTATGTGCGTGCCTGTGAGTGATAGAAATATACGTAATATGTATATTGGTGTAGTCTGTCTGACGCTGTAACAACTGTTGTAGAAGATAGGTGAGAGAGAGAGAAGAATTCTTTTCGCTTTCAGAGACAGCCACTATATCAAAATCTATCATCTCACGTGTGTGGAAATTCTATTACCTTTCACTAACTCTCACTGAGTCTATCACCTATTCAAACCTATTCAGAAGGGACCAAACCTAGTCTTAATTCTCCTATCGAAAATCTACGACACTCACGTATTATCACCATCCACTCTACTCAGACTAGGCTAAAAATAACTCTCAACCTATCTGTACGACAAGTGTCTCCAGCTTTAAAAGTACTTTCACCACATTCGGATGGTCCTGGGTTAGATTCTCCGGCGAGCTTATCACTTCTGTTGTTTGTCTGTTGTTTAGTTTTCTACTTCTTTATTTCTCACGAGTTCCTGAAACATAACTTTATGTGTGTAATTTTTATTTTTTTTACCACATTTCCAATTAAAGCTAATTTACTTTTTGAAAAGTCACTTTATTCGGATACCGCATGAAATAGAAAGCGACCTTTTCTTTGGAATGAAGTTAAAATTCGGTAAAATATTTAGTTTTAATGTTTCCATCGCTCTGTCGATGGGGTTGCTTGAAGCTTATAATCCAGGCCTGAAGGTCTTTTGTATCTGGACATGCGCCCTAACATAACCGACATACCTTGTGTCTAGGTTGAACGGGACACGCCTCGTCAAAACGAGGCAGAACTCCTTTTTTTCTCTTAAATTGCAGGAAGCAGATCGGACTACACACATCCAAGTTATACATGTGCTATACTTATTCCAAATTGAAAATATTATACTCTCAAACCTGAAAACGCACGGTAAAGCTGTAAAGAGCTCTGAATTTATGAAGTAGACAATATCAACGCCTGGGTTGCCTATCCCTGATCTAAATTAACAATATTTGCTCATAAATATAAGGATAATGCATGTGTAAGTGGAGGAACAATATCTGCTCATAACACGGCTGTTTGTACCCTATACCAGAGCACTCTTTTAGTTTCGGTGACCGGAATTCTGACACCGGGTAATAATCTTCATGTGCACCGTAAATGATTACTGGGGGTTTTGGCGGGGAAAATCTGCTGATGTGTGTGTAAAATCAGTAATTATATAAATCATTACACACTCGTTCTGGATAAACACAGCGCTAAAATTCTTTTGTGTGCTATAACTTTGTTCTGTGTTATATTTTTGATTGCATTTTTATTTGTTTGAAATTATTTTTGACGGAGTTACTGACTTTTGAAAACAGCGTCATCATTTGAGGAAATTCATAAAATAAGTAATGTTTTTATTAATGTAATATCTAAAAATCGGCCCATTCGAATGAGTTTATAATTATAAAGACTTCTCGAAGGGAAGCTAAAGATTATTTCCACATACTTTTTTTTGGTTTCATATCTTGAGAATGTGTGGTAATCAGTTTTGTGAGTTTGGCATTACAAGAACAAGCATATTGTCACCAGATTTTATAACATTTAAATCACTGTAAACGCATTCCTGATACTCGCAAATCTTAAATAAGGTAGTAAAAAAAGAACTTTTTGTAAAGCACCATCTGTTTTTGCATTTTCATTCATTTATAAGGATATTTAGCTGCGTATATAAGCGTCAGAAAACATGTAAAGCTATAGATAGATTACTTCCACATACTTTGATCTATCTTTCAAGTCTTGTTAATCTTATATTTATAATATGGATGTCTTTTTTTATTGTGTGTGAGATAAGGACTGTTCCATTAGTGTTCTTTGGTAGACAATCCTGTGCACACGACGGCTGCCAAAGAATTCTAAGTAACTGTTTGTATATCTTCTTTCATTCACAGTGCAAAGTTACAATGCAGGTAGTAAATTTAGAGAAACCAAATTCTAAATCTAATACCATCCTTTTATCAATGACTAGAGTCAGAGATACATACGATAATTTAGAAATATTTATGAATGGCATGAAAGCTCAGATAGAGACACTAAAAGATTTAGAGTGGGATGGTAAAGAAGTTGTTGTTTTCTTATGACTTTTTGATGAAAATGTTTGGTTTGTCTGGAGCTCAAGGAACATACCCATGTCTGTGGTGTCTCCAGCAAAACAAGGAAATAAAGACACCCAGAGAGCATACAACTTGCAAACCAAGAAGTTTGGCCATGTTGATAAAAAATTACAATAGATATATGAAATATGGGAAAGGGAATAAAAGGCAAGTGGCACGTTACCATAATTGTTTACACAAACCAATGTTAGAGATTGAAATTGAAAATGTAGCTCCTCCTTACCTTCATATTTTATTAGGCATTGTTTTGAAACACCACAGACTTCTAGAACAGGTAGCCGATACAATAGACGCAAAGATATTTGAGAATCCGCAAGAGATACATGCAAACATTAGTACTATTAAGAACTTCAAGAGATTTGGTAGGAACTGGAAACAGGCAGAAGAATGAGAGGCTAAAATTGAATTTTTTCAGGCAGGTATTGAACTTTGTGAGGATAAGGAGGAGACAGATAGTTTTAAAGTTAAACTTGAAAATGCACAAGATGCGCTGGCCAAACTTCAGTTTCAAGATCTGTGTGCTAGGTCTGGTCCAGTTTGCTCACACTTGGACAAGGTACTAGCCAAACACAAAATCATACCACAGGCATATCATAGCAGAGCATTCATAGGGAATCACTGCCACAGATATCTCACACAAAAAAGTTTATAAAGATCTTACAAGAGCAATCATTACACAAACATTGAAAATTACAGACAAACAAGATATAACTGACATAGCTTTTATTGCCCAAGAACAATTCAACTCACTGAACGAAGCATTTGCGAAAGTACACAACAATATATCACACAGTAAACCAATTAGTAAAAAATCAATAACAGCATCAATAGAGACATATATATCTTTGTTCAGAAAGCTATTCCCCAGTAAGACAATTCCTAAACAGCACATATTAGAAAAACATTGCGCAGACTGGATCAGAACTCATGGCTTTGGAATGGGCATGCATGGAGAGCAAGGAAGAGAATTTGTACATTCCACTATTTCTAAAATTGAAAGACGCGCCAGCGGTATTAAAAATATAACTTCACAATTAAAATTTATAATGAAAACTCATTTGTTACAAATTTCTCCATCTGTGAATGTACAGATTCCTCCTATAAAAAAAAAGTAAGTGTGAATGATAATTGAGCGAAATTTTGGAGCCAGAGCAAATTATGGCAGTTGTTGCGTGAGAGTGACAGAATTAACAGAGTGTGGAAATCATTTAATAGGTGTATGTTTTATTTATTAAATTGAACATTTCGTTTTACTCACGACCATACTCATTTTTACATGACCATCGTGATGTATGATTGAGATAATTGTTAGCTCTCATGTTTTGGGGACAATTGGGTGTGTTATTTTAAGATAATAAATGTGGACTTGCAATTTAAAGTTTCAATAATTAATGTTTGACGCATGAAACCAAAACAAAACTGTGATATCCATTTTCTGCAGGTTTTCTACTTTTGATTTCTGTAATTTTTTATGCATGTTGATTGTGACCGTTTTAGTGTAAATTGCATTAGAAACAAACCATAACAAAATATTAAAAAAACGTAAATTTTACACTATTTCAGACTATTATATCTTCTGTTCTAATTGTGATAAAATGTTTGTTCTTGTTCTAACATTTCTAGTCTAGCTTAACGGAAAATTAAAGCCGGTATTTATAATAATAAAGTAGCCTGAAAGCATTAATTAAGCCCTATCAAAAGTAAATACCGCCACATTTTTTCCCCGTAAGGAAGTTGACCACGTGACCTCTGTCACGATAGCTATAAATAGCGCGGTCAGGGAAAACTAAAAGACCCAAGGGTGATAGTGGGCAACTAGGTGCCGGAGTTGTAATACCACAATGGGGAATAAAAAAGAGCTACAGTGTAACGGAAGGGGCATCGATTTTTACTGCAGAGATGGTAGCAATTCTTAAAAGTCTAGAAATAATCGAAGATAACCCACCAGAAGCTGTTACGATATTTACAGACTCACTATCATCACTACAAGCACTAGAACACCCAGGTAAATGTAGCCGGCCAGACATAAAGGAAGAAATTCTAGCAATTAATACATCACTAGAGAACAGAGGATGTAGTGTGAGGCTAGTGTGGGTTCCAGCACACATAGGTATAGCTGGCAACGAGTTGGCAGACCATAATGCCAAGAAGGGAAGAACAAGTAAAAACAATATAAAAGCAGGACTGGGAAGGTCAGAGATTAAGAGCCAAGTGAAGGAAACTATAAACGAGGAATGGAAGACAACATGGAAGGAAAGTAGAAAAGGCAGACACGCGTTCAAACTGCTGAAAGAACCAACGAGGACATGCCAGGTCAGAGAAGAATTAAAGATACCATCGAACAAAAAACTGTGGCGTCTCCGACTCGGTGCAGCATACTTCATGGTAGAAGAACCACACTGCCAAGAATGTCAGGAAGAGAATGACATAGACCACTACCTGATCCACTGTAAAAAGTATGAACAACAAAGGCTTGAATTAAAAACTTACTATAGAAATCACAATATAGACTTAACAGGTGATAAGGTTTTAAGTATAGATGCCCCAAGAGATGCCCAATCAATACTTAAAAGATATGTACATAAAACAAAGGAAAAAATATAAGGTTAGAACTTCAGGAAAATCATCCAACTAAATAGAAATTAAGCAGCAAGAACTAACAAAGCATTAACAAAAAAATTACTACTCATAGGACAAGGAAAGACAAGGTATTTAAAAAAAGGGACAACAACTCAAAAAGAACAAATACTAATACAAATTAAAACCAAGTGTAAAGGACAATAGTTATCTAGAAACAATACAAAAGAGAAAATAAAATTGACAAATACTAATATAAATAAAAATCAGCAACTGCAAAAGACAACAGTTATTTAAATTGAATACAAAATTAGTAAATAAAATGACACTAAATACCCCAATTATAACCAACTTTCAGGTTGAACAGGGTAGACCAAGATGGAACGAGAAGAGGCAACAATGATCAGATGTTGAGTGCCCGATCTCCACCCATCAATTCATCAAAACAACAACAAACAACAACTAAAAGATCGCTCGCAAACAGTCGTGATAAATGTAAGGAGAATTTGTGTGTAAGTGGAGAACAAAATCTATCCTTAAATATAAGGAGAATATATGTGTAATTGGAGGAACAATATCTGCTCATAAATATAAGGAGAATGTATGTGTAAGTGGAGGAACAATATCTGCTCATAAATATAAGGGGAATGTATTTGTAATTGGAGGAACACTATTTGCTCATAAATATAAGGAGAATGTATGAGTAAGTGGAGGACCAATATTTGCTCATAAATATAAGGAGAATGTATGTGTAAGTGGAGGAACAATATTTATTCATAAATATAAGGAGAAAGCACCCATAAGTGGGGGACGAATGTATGCGTAATATGAGGAGGAGGAATGGTTACATATATATATCGGAAGAATATATGTGTATAAATTGAGGAAGTAAATTAGCTAATAAAAATTGGAAGAATACATACGGTGAAGACTTGGAAGAATGTTTACATATAAACATCGGGCGAATATGTGTACAGATGGAAATGAAAGGTTGTATACAAATATGAAGAGAATGTATGTGCATAAGCTGTGGAGGCATGTATGGATATAAATATAGGGATAATATATGCGTAGATATTAAGAAGTCGTGTATGTGTATTTGTGTGTGGCCGCAAGAAAAACACTGAAACAGTGACTAATGAAGATCGATAGGACACATATAATGTAAACGCTCGGAAGACAACAACACATCAGACAACATAAAAGAAAGTATCTTAAGTGAATGTGAATAATTTTCATATTCAGGTAGTTCTCTGTTTACGTAAGTTTATTTTACGCGAATTCGAATATACGCGCACTACTTTTTAGGCATTTTTGCTTCATTTACGCGCCAAAATCTAAGTTACGCTACCCTACATTTTTACGTGCCAAACTAGAAGCTACGCGACCCGCAATTGTTACATTTATCTGCGCGTCAACAGGAGGGCGAGAGCTGGATGATAGCAATTCGAATGTTTTTTTTTTTTCTTTCTTTTTTCGGAAAGCATTCACAAATAAAGATGCACATTCGCTAATCAAGGCTGCACGAAATGAAGTTTAGCAGCGATATATGAACGATGGTGGGGAAAAACGGTTTCCTCACTTCTATCATGACTTTGAAGTTTTTAACGTTGATGACAATATTACCACATCTATTAAGGGATAGTGTCAGAATGGCCTCAAGAGCTGTTTTATATGGAGTTGACGAAAACGAAATTGTAAACTTTCTTGAATCTCATAAGTAGATTCTGAGTAGAACTGAGCAATGAAGAGTTGTTGGCGTTGGAGAAAATTACCACGGAAAAAAGAAGAAGACGCAGCAACTTGCACCAGCCAGCAACAACCACCAGCCAGCAACAACCATTTTACAGACCGCCATTTTACAGCGAAACAATTATCTTTCCTTATCATCTTTGAAGATGATCCTAACATGAAAAGGAGCTTCTTGGTCAGAAAAAAAAATGATGGAATGTGCTGCTCCCTACAAATAAATCCTCCTTGAGCAGAGAAAGTCACAAACTCACACCTTCTACAGGAAACAATTCATTGCTGTATCGCCTGCTTCTCGTTCAGATGGCTCACCACCCACCCCACGTTCAATTAGAAGTTGATGAAAATGAAGTTTGCGGTGTCTACGCCGCATCCTCGGCATCTCGTGGAAAGATAAAGTGACAAATGTCGAGGTGTTGTCACGTGCTGGCCTTCAAAGTATGTATACCCTGCTTAGACAGCGCAGACTTCGCTGGCTTGGCCATGTTCGCCGCATGGAAGATGGTCGCATCCCAAAAGATATCTTCTACGGACAATTAGCAGATGGCAAGAGAACAGTTGGGCGACCACAGCTGAGGTTCAAAGATGTGTGCAAGAGAGATATGAGGGCACTGGACATGGATCCAGCAACATGGGAGGATGAAGCTGCCGATCGCACTAAGTGGCGATGCTATTTACGGCACCACCTCAGATTGGGCGAAGAGAGGCTCACACAAGAAGCAGAGGTGAGGAGA
Source organism: Oreohelix idahoensis (assembly GCA_024509875.1). Taxonomy (NCBI): domain Eukaryota; kingdom Metazoa; phylum Mollusca; class Gastropoda; order Stylommatophora; family Oreohelicidae; genus Oreohelix; species Oreohelix idahoensis. The sequence continues at coordinate 263,263 of JAMPIV010014266.1, forward strand.
AAACGTCGAAAGGAGCACCAGGAAAATAAGCAGCTGAGGGCTGCCACCTCAGGGGCGCATTCCCATAGTCAGTTATGACTGAAGGGGCTATTATTATTATTATTATTATTATGAAGATGAAGAAGGAAATGGTCCTGCCCCTGTAGGATTGAATAACGCAGCATTATTGTAATTTTCTGTACATGTACTTAATATGAATGGTATGTGTTAATTTAAACTGTTTATTATTACATGCTCCATTTCTGTTTACGCGAGGATCTCGGGAACGCGTATATCGCGTAAACAAAGAACTACCTGTATACTGTATGCATGCAAGTAAGAGAGGGGAGAATTGCGTATTTAAATGAAGACAAAAAATGTATGTGCATATAGATAAAAGAAAATAAAGTATTTAGTTGAAACTAGAACGTTTGCTGACGTCTATTTTAGTTTTTAAAGAAATGCCTCACTGGTGGTAACCATCTAACTATACAATGAACTTTGCCCTACGTTTCCAAAAAAAACTAACACTCACAACGGTTTTTCCTGTGTCAATAGGTCGGCGACTTGTGACAACATGTCAAAGACCAAACGTGCGGTTTTTTAATGGTGCGGAATGCAAATGACCTTAGTTTTTAAACAATAACATCTTTACAATTAAAATACGGATGCGTTTTTTTTTTATTCACGTCACTCGCCCGGTACGAAGAATGCAATCTATTGTGATTTGAAAGCAAATGAAGTGTTAAACGAAGTAAACGTATAAAAATACAACAATGTAAAATATGTTATAAGGAGTAAGGGAATGTTTTTGGATTACTGACATATTTCGTCCGTGTGTTACCGCGGCCCTAAAGGGGAGCAAAGCCTAGTAAGATTGTAACCTAACAAAGTTAGTTGCTTATCCTTTACAGGACGTGGCAATCAAACCCAGCTTTTATTGGCTGTTTGTGATTTTTCTAGGCAATTTTTACGTTCAGTAGTTTGCAATTGCTTTCTGAACGGTACGGCGCTTATACCATTGTTAAAAATCCACACAAAGCGATCTGCTACCAAACCGCCTGTAGCAGGTTTCGAACCTGGTATATCTGGATTATGAAACTGCGTTCATATCCATTAGGCCACAGACGCCGACAACCTAACAAGCAAGTCATAACAGACGACTAAGGAGGACTGGGCATGAAGCTGACTACCTCATGTTGTAGAAACGTTAAGGGACAACAACTTTAGCAAGTATTGACAGGTCAACCAGAGGGAATAATTTAAATTCTGACAAACATGTTTAGGAATACAGTATACACTTTCTTTCCATGTATGAAGCAAGCAGTGTTAATGCAGCATTTACTAACTACTTCTTTCATTCCAAAATAGATGAAGATTAAGATATTCCGATAGCAGATCCTGCCACAGGGCAGTAACATTTTAGAGACTTTACTGTACTATAAAGTAGCCAAAGAGTCCCGATGCAAGAAATTGTGTTTGTTCCACAATTGCGAGAGAGAGAGAGAGAGAGAGAGAGAGAGAGAGAGAGAGAGAGAGAGAGAGAGAGAGAGAGAGAGAGAGAGAGAGAGAATTCGAGGCAAGAGCGCTATCCTGCAACAAGATACTACACCCACACATTATGCATTCCCTGCTAGAGAATATCATCGTTCGTCTTCAACTTCCTTTGCGCTCTGTGCAGAATATACAGCCACCACCCAGGCTAGCCTCTTGTATGAAGCCTGCACCAAACATTCATGTGCTCTGTCACCAGGGGTTACTGCCATAATTTGTTTAAAATGATGATGTTGTCAACCACGTGCACATCCTCATAATAGTCACCTAGTTCGACATCCCTGAGTGTGCATTTATTTTATTCTTTCTTTGTATGATAGAGAACCCTAGGAATTACATGAACTACAGGTAGAAAATACCTTGACGACAAATTCAGTGGGCGTTGGGCGTGACTCTGATAGGGTGTGGCCTCACTGAAGTGCAGACTTAACAACATGTGATCATTCGCTTTGGGTTATTCATCATCATCATGTGACGTATTCTCTCCAGAACGTTGTCTCCCTTACAGCTGCTCTGAACGCATCACGATTCTGGGCAAGTCGACCAGCATCAACCAAACACAAGTTCAGACTCTCTGTGATGTCCGGGGTCCACCGTCGTCTAGGTAGACCCCATCCCCTTTTTCCAGGGAACTATGCCTTCCATCACTAATTTTTGTGTGTGGGTAATGAAGAAGGAGAAATTATCTGAAACTGCTACCAGGGATTACTTTAATGACATCCAGCCGTCAACGCGGAAGATGTCCAGAACAAAATGGTGACAATTAAAATGTGTGCTAAGAGTGGAGAGGAGGATACAAACAACTTCTAACTAACATGCATAAGGACTTTGTGGCCGCACTAAACATCTGAGCTTTATAGGTGGGGGTTGGGGTTATCCTGAGCTTTATAGGTGGGGGTTGGGGTTATCTGTTCCCTTTTTCGCTACCTTTGCCTTTCCTAGCTTATGAACAAAGTAAAGTAGCCATTCACAGCCGAGTAGGTACCCATTTACATCTGAGAAGACCGGAATGTGACGCTAACTGGTTTCGAACCCTGTAAGATTTCCCCCAGAAGCAAGCAGTCTAATCATTTGACACTAGAATACAAGACGCTCCTAAAACAGATAAATATCGTAATTTACAGTACAAGATTCCGAATGTCTCTACATGTAAAGTGATTCCGAATGTCTCTATGTAAAGTGATTCCGAATGTCTCAACATGTAAAGTGATTCCGAATGTCTCAACATGTAAAGTGATTCAGAATGTCGCAACATGTAAAGTGATTCCGAATGTCTCAACATGTAAAGTAATTCCGAATGTCTCAACATGTAAAGTGATTCCGAATGTCTCAACATTGTAAAGTGATTCCGAATGTCTCAACATGTAAAGTAATTCCGAATGTCTCAACTTGTAAAGTAATTCCGAATGTCTCAACATGTAAAATGATTCCGAATGTCTCAACTTGTAAAGTTAACCAAACGGCAGGACCACCAATGTTGAACAGGTGGAAAGAGTCCATCAACTGCAAGAGACACAAGCGCGGTTGAAGAGGAAGTCAAAGCTATCGGGACGTCATGCGCAGAGCTCAAGACGACGGCTCAAGATAGGAATCAGCAGCGAGCAACAACGGCAACTCTATGTTCCACGGGAACGAACAGGTTTAATTATGACAGTTGTCACTGCTTAGGACACACATTGAAGAAACCAGCTAATAGCATCACAAGGCAGACTTTGTTGTGGAATCCCAAATGCAGGAAATTAAGGATAATAAGACCACATGGTTTTTTATATTTGGAGATGCGCCCTGATATAATCGACGGACTATGTGTGTAGACAAAACGGGCCCGCAACTCGCCAAAGAGAAGCAACATGTTATGTTTTTTTTTTTAATGGAGACCCAAAAAACACGAAGAAGAAAGAGATAGGCGTAAGAAAAATACATCGTCCTGGATGTCGCGAGAGGTTTGGATGTTATTAAAATAAAGACTTTCCTGGACACAAAGGTGTATCAGATGATACCAGGATAGTGCCAGATAAGAGACTGGTCTTATAAGAAATGCCCCCTTCTCTGAAAAGAGCAAGGGTGTATCGACATCAATAGTGGGGTCAAGCTATGCAAACCTTCAAATATGATGATAGTGTTGGGTGCTGCAGATCTATCTGCTACCTCTCTAGATCCCACATTGATTAATGGCTATACTTTTGTTTTAATGGCTAGTTATCTAGGGGAAAATTGAATAAATTATAGGTAATAAATCTCAATACAGAACATTAACTTAATAAGAATTATTAAGCAAGACTGACTGAAATTATTTACAATTTATTTGTCCTATACCGCTTTATTTTTTCGGTCAGGAATTCTAAAAGAAATCAAATGGTATTTACATCATTAAATAAATAATATGGAATGTACTTTTCCATAATAAATAATAAGGTAAAGGTAACGAGATAATGTCAATTACTTTCGTTCCTAATACTATAATCACTGTCCCTGGACTGTAGAATTCACTTTATTGAACAAATGTCCTACATATATCATTCTTAAATGTTTTCTTTATTATGTGGAGTTTTCATAACTTTAATTTTGGCTGGATTTGCTGTACAGTGGAACTGGATTCCACCTATCTTATTAGATGATGATCTGCATCCAACAGGCCAGGATTACACAAACTGCAACTCCAGGCTGGGAACGTGGTATGGCTCTAGGTATATAAAGAGCTGAAGGCACCAACAGACTTCCTCTACAATAGATGTTTCGTACTTTGTAACATCGAGACAGAACCTGGAATGAAAGATAACCGCATTCCATGCAGGCTCCAGGACCACTCCACACATCCACACACAACATCACATATAAGCATTAACTCAGATATTGTGCTAACAGTTTGCACAGGACATATAATTTCATTTCTCTTACAGCCAGTTCCATGTGATTATTCATTTCCTGTAAACATCCTATGATAGATTCCTTAGCCCATGATTGGCTTCCATACAATGATTTGGTTAAGTACACAATAGCAAGTGACAACTTGATTAAATCATGTTAACAATTCCTGTACTCCTATCTTATGTTTGTGAACAGTGTGTAATTCCAGGATGAAATACTCATTCAAATACCCTATTAAAACTCACAGTCGTAATTTTTGCCCTACTTACAAATATGCTACACATTTTCTAATGCTGGCTTTCGTTTCAAAATCACACAGGTATGCTCTCAATGCGGCAACACACTAGTCCTGTAGTTTCACTTTCTACACATCACCGAACACATAAGCGGGTATACACAGGCAAATAATCAACAATATATACAAATATATATATATATATATATCTTTCTTACCATCAGGCAATAATACACAAGCTGATACAGGCCTTCAATAGGAAATTTGGGTCAGCTTCTAGATCACAGCGGCAAAAGACTTTGCACTAACAGTTTGCGCTCGATTCATTCAGCTTGGTATATTTAAATTTTGTGGCGGAACTCCTCTAAGTTCCAGTTCTATATATAGCACCGTGTCCGCCCAATCGGAAGCACGGTCCAAATGTGTGTTTAAGAATCAAAACCTAAATGTTTTTCAGCTTGCCCGTATAATGTGACTAAGTTTAAATATTCTATTTTTAACTTATTACTGGGCCAATTTTAATTATTTAAAGTGATATTTAAACTGCTAATTTATCTCCATCTTTCTATATCTTTGTTGTTTAGTTTTTACATGGCATTTAAATCTATGCAGTCTTTAATTAGCTAAATCGGGACCTACCCTGATGTAGAAATATCACTAAAATCAATTTTTCTCTTTAAATTAATTACTATTATGAGGCCGTCTTTACACCTACTTATTAAGTAATATCCCAGGTGTTATAATAGTTATGTATTTCCCTGTATATATCTTTATTCTTTAAGAAATAAAATAACTCCTTCCTATCAAATACACAGAATAGGCCCTTTCTGTCCAACATAAAAAGGTTTTTTTATACATACTAGAAAAGGAGCGTCTTGATTGGCTATTCTATCGGTCCATTTATCCTATAGTGAGCGCGGTAAATATGACCGTGTTGTTAGACAGATTCAAAATACGACACTGGAGCAGAATCTAAATACTGTATTATTCGTATCAATGTTCACTATTAATTTTATTTTCTGAAAGTATGTTAATTTCTTGACCTGCTTTAAATTTGTGGAACAGTGTTCTGCAACCTGTCGACACACGCATATCAAATGCTAACCGTCTTATGTCATGTAAGACTCAAAGAGATATGTTCACATACGCACGCGCACACACGTAACTATACATAAGCATGCTTATATACATATATATGCAAGTCTTCCTGTCCTGTGCCATCCGCTCAAGTTTCACGTTTTTTTCATCATTTTCACCGCTGTATCCAGCTCTCTTCTCTGTCGTAGATTTTATTAAGATAGGTTGAAGATGGTTAAGGTCCCGTCTGAGCAGAGGTGAAAATGGTAAACTATGTGATAATAAGGGGTAAGAAATAGCTTTACTTTTCACAATGGTGAGAGTGTAAGAGAAAGGACAGTCTCTGGATTGAGTAATTGCTCTACTCCAGCCTATCTTACGACAATATTTAACTAGACGCACTTTCTCTCCTGGTACATATATACGAGTTACACTCCACTTTCACATACACAATTCTGTGACATAATACGTACAGACGTGAAACAAGCTATGGATAACATATAATGGGCAGGGGTTGACCAACACGATAAATTAAGGTGTATAAGGTTTATTGTCTCTAGAAAAAAATCACAACATCAATCGTCAGAAAGTATAGTTTACAGACAGAAAAATGCAAGACAAATTATTAACCCAATAGGCCCTCCTCTCTGGTAAAGGAACCCCAAAGTAGATCCCAACAGAGGTACTTAACCCAAAAGATTAAAGTTGATACTAAAGTAAAGGGATAGACGATAAAGGAAAGAACAAAGTCTTTAGTTAATCTATCCTGGGAAAAAAATAATATAACAGTAGTAGTGAACCCGAAAAGACAGAAGTGAGTAAAAATGATTATACAAAATATAAAATATTTATTTCTCTTTCTTACAATCTGTCAGTTTGTGGCCACACTCAATCACACTTACCGACTACTCTTGTTTGTAACAGCTGTGAATCTTTGACATATTTCATGGGTGGTGCTGATCCAAGGGAGCCCCAGTTTCTCAAAGAATGATTAATTTTCCTAATGGGGAACGCCCGCTTAGATAATGCTAATTTTATGTGTCAAAGTTCACGTCAGGTAGTGCATGTAGAAATATATATCGCGATCGAAATGTTCACCATGGGCAGCACACAGTAGTCCGATATTTCAGGAAATGTCAGGTGGGTACACCGTTAGAAAAACCAATAAGGAATAGCAAAGGATCTCCTATCTGTGCGTTTTTTTTCTTTGTTTTTCTCTGGGGTTGAGTGCTGGTTATGGACCCAAGTATTCTTTTTTCTAGATAAATCCACTCGAGAAAAGAAAAACCACGATAGTCGGTATTCTGGAACCAATGTTATATAGATATTTGGCAGCCACAAGCGGATCAGATTTGCTGTAAACAATCTGGGTAATTTCTTGTCCAGTTTATGATCTTATTCTTAAAGTTTATATGTGGGAACTCTCTCTCTCTCTCTGGAAGAAAGCAAGAGGACCGCACAGGTCAAAATCTAAGACCCAATAATATTTTAAGAATGTTTCTGGAGCTATTCAAACCGCTAGATTGCAAGGGTTGTGATTGCCTAGAGGTGGGAAAAACAAACATTTTAACAATGATATCAATATTATAATCTCAAACCCGTTAGGTAAGACCTCTAGATCACTCTGGTATTAAATTATATTTAAACCCACAAGAGTCTAGCTAATATTATCGCGCTTTAACACGGGATATAAACTCTAGTAATTCACAAAATTACGCATCATGAATAAAAGTAGATTTATCTCTAATTATTAATCGCCTAGCGTTACATTAATTAATTTAAAGCGTCTCTTACTGGGGGAATGACAAGAAATTAAATTTACTTGTTACAGCTGGAACAATTTGCTATAAGTTATTTACTATGCTTATTTAATAAACACAGAAATCCCAGTGAAAAACTTTAACACGTTAAGACACTCAAAATTCTAATATATATTATGATTACCGCCATGCAGGAAACTGACACTCTCCACGAATCTAGGAAATTCTCTCTATATAAAGCTCCAAGAGTTCGCGCTAGCAGATATCAACAATTCCTGCAGCAGACTGATAATGAGTTTTAGGAGACTGCACATATATACTGAATCGGACCGATCTCGCCCTGTCACGTAGGGTTTATATTCATTTAATTTCCTACATCATCTTCCTATTCTTTCACCCGAATTCTCTCTTTTATGATCTCTGTATTTCCTTTTTTTTCCTGTATATTTTTCATCCATTCGTTTTGCGAATATTATTTTCATATAATTCGCAAACTTTACCTGTTTTCCTTTCTCTAAAACTGAGAATCGCACCTGGGTGGTATTGCGTACATGTCAGTCGCGCTGGTCGGACGATAGGCGTGAATTTACAACATTCGCTAGACATTCGTCTGAGGGTCTCTGGCCTGGGGCGTGAAAATTCACCCGAGGGACATGGAAAGTAGACAGAGAGTCTGCATTTCAGTAAACGCATGAGGTTTTTCGTCAGGAAAAACCCGGCTTAGCGTGAAAATCCACTCCGCACTGCAGACGGTGGTCTGAGATTTGCAACTCATGCAAGCCCTCGGCCACTGATGGCTGTTACGTCACGCGATAAGCGGACGAAGGTGTTATACGGACAGGGGAGACTATTTCGCTTGGCGAAATAAGATTAGGATCCTGTGTCCGATTTTAAAGATATTGGCCAAGTTTGAAACTTTAATTTCATTCTCGCTCATAGACTCACAGTAGATAGGTTGCTCGTAAACAGAATAGCTGTTAGCGAAGATCTCAGTTTGTTTCGGCAATTTGTCGAACTTCTAGACTTCCAGAAATATTTTCAGCATTTTTATTCTTAAGTTGTGCGACTACCTGTAATTCTGTGGTTGAGGTAATTAATATGATAGATATATAGATTTTGTGAGTGTTAAAGTGTTTAATCGCTTAATTCATTTTAATCTATTTCTTTAGCGCAGAAGAGAAATAAAGTGGTAGGCTATTATATTTTCTAGGGAAGCATTCAGTGGAAAGCAGAATAAAATTAAAATTTCTAGCTTATAACGGCAATTGTAGCTATTTATGAATTTAATTTAACCGCTAATACTCAGTCGAGTGTATTTTTCTAAACTAACGTATAAACTCTAGAATCGAGCCTCATGAATGGTGACGGAATACGCACGTGTTCCTAATTCATGAGGATTGCTGATTTTTAAATATAACTTACGTCACGGGAAGTTTAAATGATAAGCAAAGCTCTCTGCTTGCAAGTTTAAATGTAAGTTATAACCAGTACAGATTCTGTTTATTATATTATATGTGTTATTTTTCCTCCACACAGTGAAAGTTTTGGGGTGACCCTAACTTTACCAGCACCTAGTAGTAGTTTCCATACTTGTGAAGAAATAGACAGTCCTTATTTTGAACCACGTGGGTTTCTTAAGTACCACTGGTCTAAACAGTGCATATGCAACCCGAGTTAGCCAGAAATACTATATCCCAATAACGGGTTTTCAAAGACTGTAATGATAAATACTGGACCTTGGAGCCAGATCTTAATTTCTTCTAGAAACTCTACGTAATTTTTCTGCCTGGTGGCGCGAAATACTTCAAGTATTAACTAACATTTCCCGACTATATATATATATATATTTTGTGGACAAATCTGTGGTGTGACTAAAGTGAATCCTATACTGAGGGAAGGCACCGACCTGACATTCATCATTTTTAGAAACCTACGCTATTGACACTGTGCTCTGCTAACTCCCGCGCCTGGAATAATTGTTAGGTGACTTAATCAGACATTTGAACAAATTTGCACACCCAAGTAGTCGTTCCCGGAGACTCCGAGTTAAATACGTCTTTTGGAACTGGGGACTTCTTGGCAGAAGACTGCATTTTTTGAGTCTGTGTGAAAATCTAAAATCAGTGTGTTCCAAGAGGCAGCGAGCAAAGTCGTGAGTACATGTATGAGAGGCCATGGCGGAATGAATGAGTGTACGCTGGTTTGAGTGATATTTTCACTATTATATCTTTGACACCCTGTTGCTGTCCTAATTTTTTTTTTCAATCTGCATAATTTGTTGCTAAGGCTAGAGTTCTTGTGTTTTTGTCTTAGGTTAAATCAGATTTTTTTCAAACTCTGTGCATATAATTACGAGATAAAACAAAGAAAACTCTTAGACTCAAACCCTATGTATCTGTGACTCGGGCGCCATCATCTGTTCTCTTAACGGGGCCGGGCTAAACCTAGAGTTAACACTATAACGGGGCTATCATCCTTGCAACATTTCCTTGAATTTTTATGACTATGTGTATATGTATTTTCCTTGATGTACTTTCTTTGATGTTGTGAGCCGATTTTTCCTGATATTAAAATCGCTCTTGAACTTAATAATCGTGTTTGGTCAGCTCGTTCTAGATAATATATATATCATTGTTATAGTTTTCCCACGTCTGTGTGTTTACCTGTCGTCACGTGTATGTGCGTGCCTGTGAGTGATAGAAATATACGTAATATGTATATTGGTGTAGTCTGTCTGACGCTGTAACAACTGTTGTAGAAGATAGGTGAGAGAGAGAAGAATTCTTTTCGCTTTCAGAGACAGCCACTATATCAAAATCTATCATCTCACGTGTGTGGAAATTCTATTACCTTTCACTAACTCTCACTGAGTCTATCACCTATTCAAACCTATTCAGAAGGGACCAAACCTAGTCTTAATTCTCCTATCGAAAATCTACGACAAATGGTCGCTCGTTACCGGGAATTGAACCCAAAATCCTAAGGCGATACGACAAATGGGTTCTCGTCCGTAGGATTTTTGAACTTAGAATAGGAAGACGAGTACGACAAATGTGGACTCGTCTATCTGGATTTTGAACTTAAGATTCTGTATTCTGATATAGAGTAAGAGTGTGATGTCTTGTGACTGTGTATATTTTTAAAAAATATTACCCCCTAGACTAGCGATCTGTTTACGGGCGTGCTGACCACACAAACTAATAAGTTTTTTTTTCCACAGCATCTTTGAATAATATACATTTTGGTTACAGGTTGATTTTGTCGGGATATATGTTAACTGCTGATTGTAATACTAAATGCTGGTAAAGTGGTGAGTGTATAACATTCACTGGGTACTGAGGCAGAACGGCGTTTGAACTAAGTTAAGGAGTGTGTTTCGGACTTTTTGTCCAGATTAATTCCCTCCCTTACCCGATCTGACTTCAGGGGCGAACTTATAGTGGATTTTTAAAAATTAAGGGATTATTTTTCTCTTTAATTTTTGCAATATTCTTTTGCTTTTCCACTGTAGCAACTTATTTTTCAGTTGTAATCTTAACTACCATTTATTTGGCGTAGTCGTGTTTTGCATTGAGTGCTTTATTGCCGATAATAGCAGCGATAGTTAGATTTTATTTTGGAGGAGGTATCCCAGGGTTAAGGATATCATCTTTTGATTTTTGGTAATTTTTTTTCTCGTAAGTGGTAGGAACCAGTGTATCCTTTTTCCTATTTTCTTTCTCCACTAGTCTCAGTCACTGACATAATATGGCCGAGAGGGCAAAGCTTAGACAACTTCTCAGGGACGAAGCGAGAGAGGAGGGACTGGAAGGAGAGGAAGCGAAAGCTTTTGTCAGAGACGAACTTGAGAGATATGATGCGGAGAGGAAAGCAGCTGAAGCTTTACAGCAGAAGAAGATGGATGAAGAAATGGAAATTCGCAGGGCGAACGAACGAGAGAAGGAGAGACAGCATGAGGAAAGAGAGAAGGAGAGACAGCATGAGGAAAGAGAGAAGGAGAGACAGCATGAGAAGGAGAGAGAAGAGAGACAGCATGAGTTAGCTCTTAAAACTCTAGAATTCCAAAGTCGTGGTGCTGCCTCTACCTCCAGCAATGGAGAGTCTTCTCCTCATTCTTCCTTAACTGACCCTGCTAACACTCAATCTCTTCAACTAAATGCTATGTCTTTCACTCTTGAATCTTTTCCTTGTCCAAATGAGAAGATTGACACATGGTTAGAAAAATTTGAGAAAATTGCAACTCTGTACGGGTTAGAGAGGTCGCGTTGGAATATGAAACTTTCCCAGGCCCTAAAAGGTTCTGCTTATGATGTTTATTCTAAGCTGGAAAGTAGCCAACAAGACGACTACGATGTGTTGAAGAAAGCGTTACTGGAGCGCTTTGAAATGAACGCTCGCAAGTTTTTGCAACTGTTTCGCAACAGCCGGAAAGAGAATTCTGAAACTTTTCACCAGTTCTCATCTCGTCTTAAGGGATATCTAACAAAGTGCCTTGAGCTTTCGCAGCTCCCCTCTACCTATGAAGGTCTTGAGGAACTTGTTCTAACTGAACAAATAAAGAACACTTTGTCTGCTGATACCCGGAGATTTCTCGCTGAGCAGGGGGCAGAAAAACTTGAAGACATTTTGGAAAAGTCTGAGCGTTATCACAATGCGCTGGCTGAACTACCGGCCACAAAGCGGAAACCGACAGAGGAGCATTTTCGAAAACATAACCTAGAGCAATCTTCTCAGGCTTCTAACCAAAATAACCACAGAGAAACTGGACCTCAAAACCCCCCTCCTGAAAAATCCAAGTTCTACAAGAACAAGTACCCCAACCACCCCAAACAGTCTGATCAACCCGACCGCCCTACATGGCAGCGTAGCCAGAAAGGACAAGGTGGCAAAGGGAGAACCCCTGAGCACGGGACATATGATCAGACCGAGCACACCGAGCCGAAACGCATCGGATGCTTATTGACAGTCTCGCAAGGCGGAATTATTGACAGTGATTCCCAACCTGTTGGGGATAGACCCTCAACGCGAGGTACTGTTACTTTGAACGGTTCTCAAACTTCTTGCTTATTTGACACGGGGCTTTCTTACGATTGCATTGTTGCCAGAAACCTGGTTAAACCCGGTCAAGAGACAGGAGAGACCGTCAAACTTTGTGGAGTTCGTAAGAGTGATGCACCTACAGCGCTTCCCATCGCATTGGTGGAGATACACTCTGACTTTGTCAGAGGTGTGATCAAAGCGGCTGTTATGGATGATCCCATCTACCCAGTCATACTTGGCGGGAGATACGTGTGTATTGGGAAACCGGAAGAGCCGATTGTGGCAGCAGTAACTACAAGAGGGCAAACCAAGAAGGAACGGGAGCCTGCGCCTAATTTGTTACCTATGGAACTTAAAGAAGCGCAATACAAGGACCCTACTTTGGCACCCTGCTTTAGGAAACTGCCCATGGCGAAGGAACCCAAACAGCACGGGGACATTTTTTCTGAGGATGGCGTACTTTATCGGAGAACGGGCAAGCCTGACCAAGGTTACAACCAGCTCCTAGTACCGAAACAGTACAGAAGCCAAATCCTAGAAATGGGGCACTCTCTTCCCTTTAGCGGACATATGGGACAGAACGCCACAAACCAACGTATAACCACTCATTATTGGTGGCCAGGAGTAAATACTGATATTATCAGATATGTCAAATCCTGTGCCCAGTGCCAACGTGTACCACCCAAGCAACGGACACCCCCAGTCCACATGGGTGAAATGCCAATAATGGGAACACCATTCGAACGGGTTGTGATCGACATTTTAGGGCCTTTCGAAAGGACTAAAAGAAGGAACAGGTTCATCCTGACCTTAGTCGATACATGCACTTTATGGGCAGAAGCTATCCCGCTAACATGCGCAGATGCCAAGCATGTCGCAGAAGCCCTCGTGCAGATTTTCACTCGGTTGGGATTCCCTCAGCAAGTGTTGACGGATAATGGATCTCCATACCGAAACCTGTTGATGGATGAGATCGTTAAGATCTTGAGGACCCAGCACATCCACACTAAGCCATATACTCCGGCCGGAAATGGGCTCGTGGAACGTGCTAATGGAAACCTCACCATGATGCTAAGTAAGCTGGCACAAGTGAAACCTGAAGATTGGGATCTCTGTATTCCTGCAGCATTATTTGGCTACAGAGAATCTCCTCATACTTCCACAGGATTTCCGCCAGCTACACTCTTATTCGGCAGACCCATTAAGGGCCCGCTTGAAGCCTTACTTCAGTCTCTGACAGACGAGAAGGCTGATGAGACAGTTGTCTCAGCCAGTAAATATGTGTCGGTTTTAAAGGAACGGTTGAAACTAGGGTGGGACCTAGCAACGACTAACTTTAAGCGAGCACGCACCAAGCACGCTAACCGATACAGGAAAGTCGCGGAAGAGAGAGAACTGGAAGCAGGAGAGAAAGTTTTGGTGTTGCTCCCTACCGAGAACAACCAACTGAAGATCGGATGGCAAGGGCCGTTTACCGTCCTGAAAAAGATTTCTAAGGCTAACTACCAGATCTCTATTGAAGGAAAGGAGAAGGTTTTCCATTTAAATCTCTTAAAGAGATACTTGGAAAAACCAGTGCCAACCTCCGACCATCTCCTGACGATCGCCAAAACTGACGAAGATGACGATAGTGGCAGGGATATTCCACCGCTATCACAGGAAATCTTTCAAAAATGTCAGAAGCGGCGACGCTCTTTCAAGCGCGCATATGAGACATTCCAGGGGAAGGAAACTTTGAGGAGTGGACTTGAGTAGGAATTGGACAGAGATGGAGGGGGAAGAGGAGAGGGAAGAAGACAGACACCCCGAAGCTACGGTTATAGGAAATTAAACTCCATAACGTAGACATGGAGTGCTTCCATATCTTAAAGGGGGGAGGCTCTGTCACGTAGGGTTTATATTCATTTAATTTCCTACATCTTCTTCCTATTCTTTCACCCGAATTCTCTCTTTTATTATCTCTGTATTTCCTTTTTTTCCTGTATATTTTTCATCCATTCGTTTTGCGAATATTATTTTCATATAATTCGCAAACTTTACCTGTTTTCCTTTCTCTAAAACTGAGAATCGCACCTGGGTGGTATTGCGTACATGTCAGTCGCGCTGGTCGGACGATAGGCGTGAATTTACAGCATTCGCTAGACATTCGTCTGAGGGTCTCTGGCCTGGGGCGTGAAAATTCACCCGAGGGACATGGAAAGTAGACAGAGAGTCTGCATTTCAGTAAACGCATGAGGTTTTTCGTCAGGAAAAACCCGGCTTAGCGTGAAAATCCACTCCGCACTGCAGACGGTGGTCTGAGATTTGCAACTCATGCAAGCCCTCGGCCACTGATGGCTGTTACGTCACGCGATAAGCGGACGAAGGTGTTATACGGACAGGGGAGACTATTTCGCTTGGCGAAATAAGATTAGGATCCTGTGTCCGATTTTAAAGATATTGGCCAAGTTTGAAACTTTAATTTCATTCTCGCTCATAGACTCACAGTAGATAGGTTGCTCGTAAACAGAATAGCTGTTAGCGAAGATCTCAGTTTGTTTCGGCAATTTGTCGAACTTCTAGACTTCCAGAAATATTTTCAGCATTTTTATTCTTAAGTTGTGCGACTACCTGTAATTCTGTGGTTGAGGTAATTAATATGATAGATATATAGATTTTGTGAGTGTTAAAGTGTTAAATCGCTTAATTCATTTTAATCTATTTCTTTAGCGCAGAAGAGAAATAAAGTGGTAGGCTATTATATTTTCTAGGGAAGCATTCAGTGGAAAGCAGAATAAAATTAAAATTTCTAGCTTATAACGGCAATTGTAGCTATTTATGAATTTAATTTAACTGCTAATACTCAGTCGAGTGTATTTTTCTAAACTAACGTATAAACTCTAGAATCGAGCCTCATGAATGGTGACGGAATACGCACGTGTTCCTAATTCATGAGGATTGCTGATTTTTAAATATAACTTACGTCACGGGAAGTTTAAATGATAAGCAAAGCTCTCTGCTTGCAAGTTTAAATGTAAGTTATAACCAGTACAGATTCTGTTTATTATATTATATGTGTTATTTTTCCTCCACACAGTGAAAGTTTTGGGGTGACCCTAACTTTACCAGCACCTAGTAGTAGTTTCCATACTTGTGAAGAAATAGACAGTCCTTATTTTGAACCACGTGGGTTTCTTAAGTACCACTGGTCTAACAGTGCATATGCAACCCGAGTTAGCCAGAAATACTATATCCCAATAACGGGTTTTCAAAGACTGTAATGATAAATACTGGACCTTGGAGCCAGATCTTAATTTCTTCTAGAAACTCTACGTAATTTTTCTGCCTGGTGGCGCGAAATACTTCAAGTATTAACTAACATTTCCCGACTATATATATATATTTTTTGTGGACAAATCTGTGGTGTGACTAAAGTGAATCCTATACTGAGGGAAGGCACCGACCTGACATTCATCATTTTTAGAAACCTACGCTATTGACACTGTGCTCTGCTAACTCCCGCGCCTGGAATAATTGTTAGGTGACTTAATCAGACATTTGAACAAATTTGCACACCCAAGTAGTCGTTCCCGGAGACTCCGAGTTAAATACGTCTTTTGGAACTGGGGACTTCTTGGCAGAAGACTGCATTTTTTGAGTCTGTGTGAAAATCTAAAATCAGTGTGTTCCAAGAGGCAGCGAGCAAAGTCGTGAGTACATGTATGAGAGGCCATGGCGGAATGAATGAGTGTACGCTGGTTTGAGTGATATTTTCACTATTATATCTTTGACACCCTGTTGCTGTCCTAATTTTTTTTTCAATCTGCATAATTTGTTGCTAAGGCTAGAGTTCTTGTGTTTTTGTCTTAGGTTAAATCAGATTTTTTTTCAAACTCTGTGCATATAATTACGAGATAAAACAAAGAAAACTCTTAGACTCAAACCCTATGTATCTGTGACTCGGGCGCCATCATCTGTTCTCTTAACGGGGCCGGGCTAAACCTAGAGTTAACACTATAACGGGGCTATCATCCTTGCAACATTTCCTTGAATTTTTATGACTATGTGTATATGTATTTTCTTTGATGTTGTGAGCCGATTTTTCCTGATATTAAAATCGCTCTTGAACTTAATAATCGTGTTTGGTCAGCTCGTTCTAGATAATATATATATCATTGTTATAGTTTTCCCACGTCTGTGTGTTTACCTGTCGTCACGTGTATGTGCGTGCCTGTGAGTGATAGAAATATACGTAATATGTATATTGGTGTAGTCTGTCTGACGCTGTAACAACTGTTGTAGAAGATAGGTGAGAGAGAGAAGAATTCTTTTCGCTTTCAGAGACAGCCACTATATCAAAATCTATCATCTCACGTGTGTGGAAATTCTATTACCTTTCACTAACTCTCACTGAGTCTATCACCTATTCAAACCTATTCAGAAGGGACCAAACCTAGTCTTAATTCTCCTATCGAAAATCTACGACACCCATGTCTGGCAAAATCGCACCTCGAGCGAATTAAACGTCCATTCTATTATCAGGTGTTAATCAGAGGTTTCAGATCTTGGCTCTGACGACGTAACGTGACCGCCGATGGCCCGCCTCTTGAAGGAATGTCAGTAAGAGATACCGAAATAGTTTTATTGTAATAGCCCGAGAGAGAAGACAACAAAGGGCGAATGTGGTGGCTGCTAGCACGATAACCTATTGCATACCAACCAGCAAGCGTGGGAATTCCACTCGAGTTGTTTAGTTGTAAGAGAGAAAGGGGTGACTGAAGGATTAAAGAGAGGCTCGATTTTCATACGTCACATTCTCCATGTGATTTTTTTTTTTGGGTCTACCTCTGCCTCTCTTTCCCTGTGGATTTAGGAACAAGGACTATCTTGTAATGCTTTCAACAGGTCTCCTCAATTTGTGTCCTATCCATTGCCAGCGTCTTCTTCTCAACTCTTAGAACACTGGCACTTGAATGGTTCTTATCACCAATTCCACATTTGTGACTTTGTCGTACCATTTCAGTCCTTCTATTCTATGCAAGCACCCGTTTAATTAAAACTGAAGACAAAAGTATTTAGCTATAGACAACAGTATAATGTGAGATATCTAAGAAATCGGGAAATAAGATAAACATTTTCAATCACAGTATCCAACAAATACCATATATACAAGGTAACTTCAAAAAGTTCCCGGAATAGTCGACTCCGATTTGAATGAGTGATTATGTTATGGAGATTATTGTTTTATAAGTTGGTAGTGACCTTGAGGAAACGACATGGCCTATGTAACCTTCACATGTACTCTTGAACAGAAGTTACAGAAGTTTGTTTGTGTGGTGTGCACGTAGCATCGTCTGAGTTGAAAATGTCCTTGATTGAACAACGTGCAAATGTCAAATATTGTGTTTTGCTTGAGAGGTCACCCTCAGAGACAGTAACCTTGCTTAATAAAGCATATGGTGATACCGCAATGAAGAAATCGCCAGTTTTTGAGTGGTACAAGCGTTTCCTTGAAGGTCGTGTTAGTGTCGATGATGATCCACGTAGCGGACGACCGCCTACCTCGATAAACATTCCTGAAAGCCGAACGGTTAACAAGGAAATGTTCGTTGATATCCTCCGTCGTCTAAGAGATTCAATCAGAAGGAAACGCCTAGTAAAATGGAGAACAAACAGTTGGGTTCTGCTGCATGACAATGCCCCAGCACATCGATCCATACTGGTAAAGCAGTACCTCGCAACGCACAATGTGACTGCCCTGGAACATCCTCCATATTCTCCCGACCTGGCACCGCTTGATTTTTTCTTGTTCCCTCGCCTAAAATTGAAACCGAAAGGGCAGAGATTCAAGGATGCTGAGGACGTTATCACCAATGCGACAAAGTAGCTGAGAGAGGTGTCAAAGAATGGGTTCCAGGAATGTTTCCAACAGCTGTATGGACGTTGGCAAAAGTGTGTAGTTGCCGAAGGGAACTATTTTGAAGGAAATGTAGTGTAAATAATTGTATTATTACTTTTTTTCTATACAATACACAAATTCCGGGAACTTTTTGAAGCTACCTCGTATATACATACAAACACTCGCACAGTATGATTATAAAGTCCTTGTGCAAATTAAAATTTTAACAATTTTGAATGTAGACATATGAGAGAAGCAAACTGTACGGCATATGAAAGTATTATTTATTAAGTTTAACACTGTGTAGTTTATATAATTTTAGGCCTCAGTATAACAGCAATCTTTCGTGACATATCATTCGGTCTGATTTTCCAACTCGTTGAAAATTGCATTCTGCAGTTGCTGCTTAGTGAATCGCATTTGTGATCCTAACCATAACTACATCAAAAGAAAATGGATTTGATTAGCCAGCAGTTTTAACTTTATAAATTAAGCTTTAAATGCCAGTGTGCAAAGTTATTAAATTGTTAAGTTGCACAAGGACTTTATAATCACGCTGTATATAAAAAACACAAAGAAATGTGGAAGGCATGGTTAGGCAGGCTAAAGAAATTATAAAAAGCTAAAACGTTTGCCCGAATGAGTAACGGTCTGCTTTATAGATAAGATCTGTCATAGCCTACTAAACGAATGAGATAAATAACAGTCTACCATACTGATAAGAACAAAGACTGTCAACGGTATGATAAGTAAACGGTTCGCAGTAATGATATCAATAAGAATCTACATTTGAGATAACTATTAAGCTTCTACATTCTTACAACGACTGTAACTATTTACTATATGTTTACAAGCAATATGGCTGTCTACCAGATAAAAACGGCAGGTATAACTTTTATTAACATAGAAGTTCTTTACCACATGGCTATCTACCAAATGCCTAAATACAAGAAGTATAACATTTTTGAAGTTCCCTACCACATGGCTATCTTATATATAAAGTAAAGTGTGTTTTGCGATTCCATCTTTCCGACTACGCGCACGAAATTGCTGGACCATTTCTAAACTACCTAGAAGTCTTAAATTTTGCATGCTGATAGGTCTTAAGATATGATGACCTAGAAGAATCCGGAAAGCAAAAAATTAAATACGGTGGCTTCGTAATTAGGCCAGAAACGTTGAGCGCCAAGGGAAATAATTTGTTAGTTTAAAGGGAAATCAGCAGCTTATTATAAAGCCAATAAATACATGTAATTCCCAATCTAAAGTTTTCTTATTTCTCAAACCAACTTTCAATAATTAAGCAAATACATTTTAGAATATAAAAGTGTAAAAAAATATTTGAGATTATACATTGTGAATATTTTGTTTGTTTTTGGGTATAATTATAAAGTAATTCACTTTAAAAAGCTGATTCTCTAAAAAGTATGCTTTGTTGTGCCTATCTCGACCTGAAACATAAGATATTGATTTGATTAATGTATACAGGGCAAGCACACATTTAACATGCTCAGAAATTTAATTAGGTCGCTGTAAAAATGATTGCTTGCAGCATTTTTGCAAGGGACATTTTCCGAAACTGCAGATAATGTCAATGTAAGTATATGATGAGAACTGCCGTAAGACGGGGGTAAAACAGTTGAATGGGAAAAAAACAACACACACACAAACAGTAATACGTCTTACAAGGAGAAAGGACAAGAAAAACCTACGTTGCGGCCACAAGGCCTTCGTCAGGGACAGACAAACAAGAGACAGGAGGGAACGAAAATGAGAATTAAGTAGAGAACATGAAACTATAAAAATAAGAGAAAAAACTCCCTTGTGTCCAGTCACATGTGAAGCAAGATGGCTTCCACTAAACCGGAAAGAGGATGTCGATAGTACATAAAAAACAACAAATAAGAAATAATGAAAACAAGGACTGGAAAAGAGTAAGGAAAAATAAATAAATAAAATAAAATAAATAAATAAATAAAATAAAAAGTAATAATAAATAAATAAATAAATAAGTTAATTTAATATATATATAGATATATATATATATATATATATATATATATATATATATATATATATATATATATATATATATATATATAATAATAAATAAATTTTAAATTTTAAAAATAAAATAAAAAAAAATTAAAAAAAACATAATAAAAAAATTAAATAAATAAATAAATAAATAAAATAAAATAAATAAACAAATTATATATATATATATATATATATATATATATATATATATATATATATATATATATATATATATATATATATATATATATATATATATATATTCTTCTTCTTCTTCCGTCCTTAGCCACCGACCGTCAAAGCAGTCAGTGGCCATTACGCCTAATGGCGTCTTAGGGCAACAACAGATAGGTTTTCTTTGCCATTGTTTCCCATCACGCCTATTGGCGTCTTTAGGGCAACGGCAAATTAATCCATTTGCTGTTGTTTCCGTAATCGAAGTGACTGGCAAACGGGTGATCAGCCCGTTGGTATATATATATATATGTATACATATACACATATACATATATACATATACATATACATATATATACATATATATACATATACATATACATATATACATACATACATATATATATATATATATATATATATATATATATATATATATATATATATATATATATATATATATACATATATATATATATATATATATATATTTTTTTTTTTTTTTTTACCAAGTTCCCCTTCATCAGTTATTCTGGAGAGGAGAGAGAAAAATCATACCTCTCTAAATGCTAACGGGAGGAGGTACGTGACGAAGAGTAACGCATCGGAGCCCCAGACGAAGACGATAGCGTCAGGAAGGCACTGAACTGAAGTAGAGGGGACAGAGTAGAGTTAGATAGATAATACTTAGAGGACAGCATCTGAGTTAGTTCTGCAGAATTCAGTGGAGTAGGATTTAGTGGTGTATAAGTTAGTTGTGCAGAACCGCCAAGAGCGCCTTTGAGACATTGAAGTCAAATTAGTTAATAAGTCTTAACCGGAACAGAGTGAACACTAGTGAAGAGCAGTCAGGTGGCGGAGGACTCCATAGTGTGTTTAGTTAGTAACAATAGAGTAGTCAGGGGTGGTGGCTCTTACCTAGAGACCCCCGCCCGGTATATTTCTTTAACCTTAGTTGTTTTCGTGCAGGTGTGGAAGAAAGCGTGGTAATTTGATACTTGTGTCTTTCATTGATTGTTCTTTTTTCAGGTTGTGTGAACTCGCACGTTATCGGTGTGTTTATTTTTGCTGTAGTAGAGATTTGTTTGTTTTAATAAATTATAAAATGTGCACTGGATCAGTTTGTCTTTCACTATACTGTACCTGTATTCTTTAACTGTACAGTTGTGTCTGTGGTTAGAAATTAGTGCATACCTTATCTCAGCTGAGCGAGAGGTGTTGAGACAATAGCTCGTACAACTAGTCACAAGTGGCGAGGGAGAGTCAATATAGGTACTCACCCTTGAAGCTATAAGTCTCATCCTCCTCAGTCACTTTAATTCTCATCTTAATCTATCTTCTCAGACTTTTCTACAAATTGGTGTCTTGTCTTTTTACTCAGACAGACTCTTTATTAAGCCACTGTGTAACACATGGCTATCTACGAAATACCTGAATACCACAAGTATAAATTTTATGAAGTTCCCTACCACATGGCTGTCTACGAAATACCTGAATACCACAAGTAAAACCTTTATGAAGTTCCCTACCACAAGGCTGTCTAACAAATACCTGAATACCACAAGCATAACTTTTTTGAAGTTCCCTACAACATGGCTAACTATTTTATGTATTCAACAAGTATATCTTTTATAGCCTTTTAATTTCCCTACCGCATGGGTATCATCAGTAGCAACATCGATGAGGTTAAAATTTCTTCCATATGAAAACTTCAGTTTAAAAAATAAAAAACCAGGAAATTAATACTACATAGATACGACGAATAAAGCCTACCTTACTATCAATTATGCTGTATCAGTTAACGGATATGGATATATTCTGTGGAGCATCCAAAGATGTCATATGACCAAAGTTAAAACCCACTTCACAAAGACAACCGAACGAAAAGTATATTCTCTCTGCAAAGAATGCATTAATTTGTTGTCTTAATAAAAATTGTCGATTAGACAAAATGAACGTAATACTAGTGTATATGCGCTGCATGAATAATCAAGACTTTTTATGTCACGACATTCTGTGCTAGTGAAAGCTAAATGATCTCTACATCATAGACAGACAATCTGGGATATTCTTAATAATGATCTTCCCTTGGCCAATTACTGTAAGAACACTAACAGCACACTCTCCTGAATTCCATATGTAGAACAGTTTTAACCCGCAAACTCTGGCTTTATAACTAGCACAGGTACAGCAGATATACATTCTTTAAATTCTTTCTGGACATAACTATCATTGATCCTGGTATCATTGTTAATTATTCTGGTAGCACTGTTAATGATCCAAGTAACAGTGTTAACTATCCCGTGATCAGTGTTAATAGTCCTAGTAACATTGTTAGTTATTCTGGTAGCACTGTTAATGATCCTAGTAACATTGTTAGTTATCCCGGTATCAGTGTTAATGGTCCTAGTAACAGTGTTAATTATCCTGGTATCACTGTTTATGATCCTAGTATTAGTGTTAATTATCCTGGTATCAGTGTTAATGATCCTAGCAACAGTGTTAATTATCCTGGGATCACTGTTAATGGTGCTTGTATCATTGTTAATGATCCTGGTACCACTAGTAATGATACAACTTTGTTGCCACATTCACTGAGAGAAGAATAATTCTCATGGGATTAGTAAATACTGCATGAAGGCAAAGTTAGAATTTCAAGTTTATCATCTGAAGTTTATTAAAAGCTTACTAAACGCTTTCTTTTTTTAGGATAAAATTCATTCTTGGCTTTCTAACTCATTTTAATACTTGTATATACATCTTGTTTCTCTTGCCTGGGTCCTGTATGCTGGCCTGTTAGAAAAAAAAACAATCTGTTTGGCTGCTGAATTTAATTTAAGACATCACTGTCTAATTACTATGGACATAATGACGCTCATAATTATAACAATAAGTAAAGCTTCAAAACTTTTAATGGAGAGTTAAGTGGCAGAGTGGTTAGAACACGTTCTTCTAGAGGCAGTTACCGGATTCGAAACCTCGTAGCGTTACTCTTTAGTCTTACCCCCCCCCCCCTCCCCCTGTTAATAGTGCCTGCATCTGTTCTTGCGTTAGAGAAGGCAAAGGCATCATTAACGAGTACCGGTCACCTCACCTCCTGAAGCCGAGAGCAAGTTCATTAAAGCGTTTAGCATTTCACTCCCCTACGGCGATATTAACTAGAAAAATTACATTTACCTTGTTTTTATTCTTCGCACACTCTCAGACGTCCACTCTCAGACGTCCACTCTCAGACGTCCACTCTCATACGTCCACTTGAATGTTCTCAAAGAAAGCAGTAGTCAGCTTGAAGCTATTTGAATCTCCGTAGAGCTTTTCCACAAATGGTACTGGTGTCGGCCATATGCGCTTTCTCTGTTCCACATATGTTGGGCAACTTTGAAGCAAATGTTCAGCAGTCATTTTATCATTGCCATAGTTACACTGATCGGTAGTACCTATCTTTAGCTTGTTGAATAGATGGTATCTCAATCTGTGTTTTTGAAAACCTTTGTTTATCGCCTTTCCTTTCGATAAAGTTTATTTACAGGCTTGTATTTCACACTGTCGTCTTTATTGTATTACATGCGCTACTGTTACGTTTTACTTCTGCAATTCAGTTCTTCAGCCCATTAAAAGAACACACATGCCTCTCAATTTTTATATCATGGTGCGTTGGTCATTGGACATTAGGGGGTCGGAGTGGCTAAGAGGTGTGGCGTCCGCCTCTAATTTTAAAGGTACCGGGTTCGCTTCCAGTACAGGGAATATAACTGAAGGAAACTTTTTTCAAAACCAGTGGTTCCTAATGATGTTATACTCTCCATCCCCCATCTCCTGGGTAGTGAGATTGGATACTTAGCCTTCTCGGATAAGGCGAAAAAAAGAAGGTCCGGTGTGCAAGTTGCGCACATTGAACATCCCTCAGCAGTTGAAAATCGTAAAGAGTAGACCATACGCCGCTGCCCTGGTAAAATAAAAATAAAAATTAGGAATCCTACCCACCACAAAAATATTATAGAATGTGTGATTCCTGTTTACACACAATGAGATGCTGGCCGGTGTTACGGAGTTTGTGCACTGCTCTGATCACCTCCTTGTGTGATCTAAGGGAGGAGATATGAGCACTAATGGAGTGTGCAATGTAGGTGGTTCTTAAAACCAAAATTACATCAGGTCACGTGATACGTTTGACTACAAAAATGCAGTCAGGTTGAATTGAAAAGGAATGAAATGACCACAGAAGAAGTTTTTAAAAAAAAATAAAGTTTTGCCTCGTTTTGTCTCGTTCAACTAGTCGGTTATATTAGGGCGCATCTCCAAATATAAAAGACCGTTAGGTTTGATTTACACACAGAAGAAGTAATGTCGTCATCAGGACTAGCAGCAGACAGAGGACAACAAGATTATTTCTCGTCATATTTTGGCGGGATACTTGCTAGTGTATTAATGATTTTCCTTAGCCCGTCTAGATCAAACTTATGCCACAAAACGTAACATTGTAGACATTTTTTGTCTTTGTTTTTGTTTTATTGTATTACGCCTTTTATTTACTTTGATGGCCTTACTCACTCATCCAACTGTTATTTCTGATTCCTATCGTCGTTATTTCTTTGGATCTAGTATTAGCTTTTGAGCTTTCCAAAATAACTGTAGATTATTTTATGAGAAAAATATTAGGTGCTAATTTAATAAACTTTACACAAACTACCCATGCTTCTAATCTGGATCTTGTTTTAGGTGGCTACAGGTTTAACTTACTTTCTCTCCCCCCCCCCCCCGCCCCCCCCCCCTCTTCCCCGTCACGAAACCTTACCTGGCGAAATCTCAGATCCATACTAATACCTCTTTATGAAAACATAACCCTTGTCTATCTATCTGTAGATCTACACTCATTCATATTATCTAATCTATTTAAGCTGTCGTTACCATGTATACCCCTCTATTCGTTCTTTTATACCTCTAGTATGGAAGCCGCACTGGTGTAATGGTTACCACATTGCGCTGGTGATCATGTGTTCAAGGTTCAAACCCGGGCATGAGCATTTGAAGCAGTGTCATCGCCCGGGATTATTGACTGAATAACCTGAACGGCTCCTGAGATAAACCCTCTGTGGATGAGAAGGAGCGTAGCTCCTGACCGGGTTGGAAGGAAAGTCCACAGGCTCCCCAGCCTCGCAATGACATGTCATTGGGCCGAAGAGCTGAAAGCTCAAGTGCCGCTGGTTAAGAAAATAAAAATACCTCTAGTACCAATCCTAGCTATCTACAAATGGAAAAGAAATAAATAACCCTGTTTCTATTTTCGTCTATCAGTTAAGAAAATCTAAATTAATTTTTTTACACCCTCTAGTATAGTGATCCGCACCTAATCTTTCACTTCTTTCAGAGATTATAGCTCTTTTGCTCTTAATTCTTTCGTTGCGAGTAAGTAAGCTGTCACATTAAAAAAAAGAAAAGAAATTCACAACATTAATAAAATGTTACCAGCAATTTCAAAAAATGCCAAAACACACTTACCAATACACTAAGAAAAGATTGAAATGAAGTGAATAAGTGTCAATTTATTAATTTTAAAAAATGTATTATTTATTTATTTTATATTTCATATCACTTCCTGACAACGGCTGATCAGTGGTCAAGATGTTAAATATCCCTTCTACCAGGCATCATTTTATCATCATCATCAGCTGCCATCTCCACAACGAAGGTTGGCTGTAATGGATCTCCAACGTCTTCTGTCTCTTGTCTTGGTGGTGCTCTCTGATAGACTCTTTCCTGTCCATCTCTTGATGTTATCTTCCCACTTATAGCGCTGTCTTCCCCTTGCACGTTTGCCTTCAATTCTCCCTTCTATTATGGTCTTCTGCAAGGTGTTACGTTTTTTTATGTGGCCAAAATATTTTAGCTGCCTAATTTTGATCTCCTTCATTAATTCTCTTTTCATTCCTATGTTTTCTAGGACCTCCATATTTGGTTTCTTCTCTTTCCATGAGATGTTCCCCATTCTTCTATATACTGTATCCACATCCCACGAGTCTCCATTCGTTCTTCCAATTGCTTATTCATTGTCCATGATTCTACACCATACACTACTGAAGAGTATATATCTTCTTCTTCTTCTTCCTCGTTCATACTGAAAAGGACGTTAGTTGCGTTGTGTCCGTTTACAGCGAAGCTGCGGTATTTGCGCCTTTCGGCCGACACATCCGACTTCCGCACATCATTTGTTGGGACCGGGTTTGCCTTCCCTCTTCGATCCCTACTCCTCGGCCAGGCTGCAGTGATGCAGCCTATTTCCAGGACCACCACGTGGAGGTGGAGTAGGGTCTTGATCAGCTCTGGTTCGCTGACCCTGACGCAGGCAGTCAAGCTATGGGTCGCTTACTGCATTCCTCACTTTTGATGCGTCTTGGGTCCCGAAGAGTATATATAACATTTTATGATTCTCAGTTTTAATTGTGAGTTAACTGTTTAGATATCAGTATATGTCTCATGTTGTTGAATGTAACTCTGGCCATTCCTATTCTCTTATTGATTTCTGTTTCATATATATACAAGGTATATACAAAGGTTCCATACATTAACATTCTATTGCACTGAATAAAAGTGGATGGCCATTTACCATTACTTAGTAATTCTTCATTTCTTTCGCAACTTTATATTTTCCCTTTCCTAGAGATTACAGTTTAGTGTATTTTGAGATAAGGCTATTTTCAGCACTTACTTTGCAATGTTTGTCTTTCATATCTTGAGTTCATTTATCCTTTTCCCCAGGCTTTAAATCTTGTGTATCTTTAGATATGGGCCTCTTTATCCTTTATCCTATGATCTGGATCTTGCACCATTACTGAATATCACAAATCGCGGGTACTCCTTCGGGATCAATGTGATGAATTTCATTCTATTATAATGGCACTGACAAACAACATTTTTCTTTCTTATATAAGAATAAGTGTTCTTAGGTCAGTTTCTTGCGCTGATTTCAAATCTGAAATCCGTTTATCTTTATCACATCGGGTTCTTAAGATATTTGTGAATAAATATATTTTTGGGAAACCGTTATTTGCTCCGTTTCATTTTTACTATATAACTTATTAAAAATTAATAAAATGCAAAATAATTCTACTTTTTATACTGCTAAAAGATGCTTGACATATGTTACGCTATTTTTCAAATAGTTACTGTATTTTGAAATAATTCTTAGCAAAATATGGCTTCTAGAAGTTGTAGAAATTCGGCTGATCTGTTCTGTTACGTGTGCGGATATTTTACCGATCGTGTTCACCAGAAAAACTTTACACCATTACTAAAGAAAGCATATGAACTTTATTTCGATTCGAAAGTTGATGATGCAAATAAATCTTGGAAGCCAAATGCAGTTTGTTCGACTTGTGCAAATACATTGGCAGGTTGGTTACGAAAATCGCCGAAGCATAAGTCGATGCCTTTTGGAGTGCCAGTAATATGGCGTGAACCGATAAATCACGCTACTGATTGTTACTTCTGCTTGACAAATATCCATGGTTTCACTTTTAAAACTAGAAAGTCTGTGGTTTATCCAAATATTGAATCGGTTTCGAAACCAGTGCCTCATGATCAAATCACGTGTCCGACCCCAGTTCCACCAGAACAATATCCGTTGGACGTGAATGAACCATCAGAAATTGATAGTTTACCTGCTTTAGAAACTAATTCTGACTCGGATTATATACCGGTGAATGATGGTGATCACTTAATTGACCATTCAGAACTTTCAGATCTAATACGTGATCTCGCTCTTACCAAAGGACAAGCGGAATTACTCGGTTCGCGACTCAAAGAATGGAATCTTTTAGCGCCCAATACTCCGATATCTAAATTTCGTCATAGACACAGAGAACTTGTTCAATACTTTGAGATGGATAATGACATTTGCTATTGCAAAGATGTAAACGGTCTAATGGTGCACCTCGGTCATGAGCACATAGTCAACGAATGGCGACTTTTCATCGACTCTTCCAAGACTAGTCTAAAAGCCGTGTTATTGCATAACGGAAATTTATTTTCATCAATTCCAGTCGCCTACTCTGTTCATATGAAAGAAACTTATGACAATATGGCTATACATTTGGCAAAAATAAAGTACAATGACTACCAATGGCGGATTTGTGGAGACCTAAAGGTCATTGCAATTCTCACAGGCATGCAGACTGGGTATACTAAATTTTGTTGCTTCCTATGTGAATGGGACAGCCGCAACAGACAGGAACATTATGCAAGAAAGATGTGGCCTATCAGGGATCGTATGCAGCTCGGGCATAAAAATGTAATACACGAGCCATTAGTTAACAAAGACAGCATCATTTTACCACCGTTACATATAAAGTTGGGGCTCATGAAGAATTGTGTAAAATAGTTAGATAAAACGAGCAAAGCTTTCACTTATCTTCGAGAAAAGTTTCCGCAAGTTAGCGATGCAAAGATAAAGGAAGGTAGCTTTGTAGGACCTCAGATTAGGAAAGTTATTGCAGACAAACAATTCGAGAACTTGTTACATGGTAGTGAACTTCGCGCATGGATGGCATTCAAATCGATCGTCGATAACTTTCTGGGAAATCACAAATCTGTCGACTATGTGCATATTGTTAAGCAGTGCATAGATGCATACAGAATTATGGGCTGTAACATGTCCCTCAAAATCCATTTGCTCGATTCGCATCTTGACTTTTTCCCTGACAACCTTGGCGAAGTCAGCGATGAACATGGAGAACGATTCCATCAAGATATCGCCGTAATGGAGTCACGTTATCAAGGACGGTGGAGTGTGACCATGCTTGCCGATTATTGTTGGATGCTTCATCGCGATGTAACACATGCCATTCACCGACGAAAGTCGACTGCAAAGAAATTCAAGCCTACATAACTGTTATACGTCTTGTACGAATGATGTTGTAATACTGTATGCGTTGTTAAAAACCTTCAATTGCATATTTCTAGAGATCCCGACCTGGTAGAGAAAAACGGTTTGCAGATTTAAAAACAGCGCATTAAAATTGACCAGAAAAACATAGAAATGTTAGAGAAAGAAAAAAAAAAATTTTTTTTTGTTAGCCAGTGTGGTTATTCATTTGTTACCTGGATGCGCCACTTTTGTCTATTTTGTGCCATAACAAACAAACATCTTATGAAACAACTCGTAGTTTGTTTTTTCTTCTGTCTATCAAGACACAAGCAGCATTCTATAAAATGAAAAGTATTTTATGCAACAATATTTTGTCACTGGACGCAAGGAATAGAGTTCATCTGTGTTATATAGAACCAATCCTGACATACGGAAGTGAGTCATGGACAATTAGTAAACAACTAGGAAAAGAACTCGAGGCCATAGAGATGTTGGTTTTACAGGAGAATATTAAAAAATGACGTGGACAGTCAAAAAAGAGTAAAGAGGATGTCCTGGAAGAGGTCAGTGCGCCAAGGGAGCTTATTTCACATATTAGAGGGAAGCATTCCTCTTTCCTCAGGCACGTTTATAAGCTGGAGTATATACTGACAACAGGAAAGATTGAAGAAAAACGAGATATAGCACGACAAAGAGAGTAGATACTGCTTGACGTCATGACATGGAAAGAAGACATCAACAGAATTGACTAACATTGGTGGAGACAGAAAGTTGTGGAGACACGTGATCAGGCATGGAGCATGAAGAAGAAGATTAAGAGAATTGACATTCCCGCCTGTACGTTACTCAGCTCTCAGTTTAAAAAGAAAAAAAAAAAACTTGCCTGTACAAAGTTTCAGGACATCAATATTTGCCAATAAAAAAAAAACGGTCTCACTATTTAACTTTTCAAAAATAAACCAAAAAAAAAACGCAGCTTTAAGCCATCTATTTTGAGACTGCAAAGATGTTTATGCATATTGAGCCCTGAAGGCGCGATTAGTTATGTAATGTGTGCTTTAAATATATTTGAATATTTATTTATAGTAGTAATGTGAAGCCGACATAGAAATAGTTTCGTATATTACTTTTATTTAACAAAAATGTATACAGCCATACATTCTTAACAACATAAGCAGTAATGGCAGTATATTCAGTAACATAATATTATCTCTACATGTAGTTAAGTTAAATAGAAAACATTATGTTACACAAAAAGGTTCCTCGCCCCGTGTATTTCCCCGGGGATCTCATCTATGAAGGCGCGATTAGTTCTGAAATGTGTGCTATAAATATATCAGAGTGTTTATTTATAGTAGTAATACGAAGCCGACAGAGAAAATAGTTTCGTATATTACTTTTATTTACCAAAAACATATACAACCATACATTCTTACAGCATAAGCAGTAATCACATTATATAATTCTCTAAGAACGTCCTGTCCTGTCCCACAATATTTTTTCTTGCACTGTAAAAATTATATAAAAGTCGTGCGCTTTTAGCCTGTGCACAAATTGCACGATGCATAATATAATGCTATGGTGCGGAATGCTGGAGAGTTACAGAGAAGGAAATGTCGAAATAGTCCTCTTTTCACACAACATGCCTAAGAAAAATTCACCGAAGCTTTTGGCCGAATACCATCACCAACCAAGATCTGCTTACTCGGAGCAAGCAAGAGGACATGCACACCATCATAGCTGGCAGACGCTGGAGCTGGGTTGGCCATGTCCTCAGAAGAGACCCCGATGCCATCACAAGAACAGCTATGCTTTGGACCCCTGAAGGAAAACGAAAGAGAGGCCGAGCAAAAACAACCTGGCGGAGGACTGTGGAGGCTGAGATGCAAAGAATGAACCAGAGTTGGGGCACTGTACGAAGGATGGCCGCCGACCGAGCAAAGTGGAATCAATTTGTTGTTGCCCTACAAGACGCCACTAGGCGTGATGGCCACTGACTGCTTTGACGGTCGGCGGCTAAGGATCAAAGAAGAAGAAGATAATATAATGCACATATTTTTTCCCAACAAAATTGTAATTGTATTTTTTATAATAAATAAAAAACACATTGTAAAGTGTCAAAAATCTATAATAAATTCAATGTTATAATTTTTAATTTGTCGCTTAATTGTTTCCCTTTGAAAGAAAATAAATTACGTCCCTGAAAATGCCAGAATGAACTTCTTCCTATCAAAGTTACAGTGTGACAATTACGAAGAAGTGGTGCGCATATGACCAATGTACTAAATTGCAATTGTAGAATGTTGAGTGCAGACGTTCAGCGGATGGGCCAATTGTGTTCGTGGCTACATGGAGAGTGAAAGGGGAAATGAATGATAATGATCTGGCACTATGAGGGAAACAAAATGCGAAAACCAATAGCCCGATTCCAGTGATAAATACAATCCCACAAGATGTGGAATCAAACAAAACTTTAGACCAGAGTTTCTCAACCGGGGTTCCACGGAACCCTGGGGTTCCGCGAGAGGTCGCTAGGGGTTTCGCGTCGTCTTTGTTTGTTTGTTACCTTTGCGGGATGTTAGAGCTCGCAGCGGTGAGTAGTGACCAAACAGCCCCGTATGGCAGTGCGCAACAAGGCCGTATTCACTTGGTTGAGTCCATTCTCGGTTTTTGACGCGAGAATGGCCTCTTCATCTGTGACAAGACGTCCTAACGTGCTCTTTTGTGTGATCTCTCACACCTTCAACCCTCCGGCAATATCCTTTCTTTTTCTTCATTTTTCTCACTCATCGCTTTTATTTGGCATAAATCATGCCTTTTCATTCGTTATTTTCACTATTTTGCACTATGATGGACATAGCATGGTGAATTCTCTAACACGCCACTCCCCTATGGCAGTATTTGCTACGGGAGTAATGCGTATCTTATTGTTTCACACTCCACTCCCAGACTGTTGTTACGATTCGCCAGGTTTGGTGACCCGGCCAGCGATAATATTTTATCGCCTAATCCGTCTGACCACCAGTGGAAATGGGGCGGTCAAACATTTGACCCCACTGGAAAGCTGTTGATCATGTTGACACAAACCGGTTGTGTGATACGATGAAAGAAGATAATACGGTCTGGCCAGACTTCTGTCTGGCGGAGGAATGCAGATAAAGGTGATAAACAGAGGTGCGCCGGAAGTCTTAAGTAACGATTTGACATCACTGTGGTAAGAGGCCACGCGTGTATATTAAAATTAATATTTTAAATACGCGTGGGATGAGTAATGATAAACTTCCCCAACCAAACAGTGCTAGATAGATTGGATTCGTTCACCTGAATCTACTATGATTTGATTGGAACTTTCGTCGGAAACACAGCTGGGATTTGAAACCAAGGATGGAAGATATAATCTAACAAACTCGGAGTCGTAGCACACAGACAGACTGCATCGCAGCGGCAACTAAACACCTCCTACAAGCCAGAGGAAAGAGGATAGGACTTATCATTCCACAACTATAAGTACCAGATCGAGTATTGGGGAACTTTGGAAGTACAAGTAAACCCGCAATTTTAATACAAGACTGGAGACTTGGGAATTTTATCACAATGAGTCATAAGAGGAATTATAGATTTCCAGACCAAGTGTTTCACCCGTCATAAGAGGAATTATAGATTTCCAGACCAAGTGTTTCACCCATCATAAGAGGAATTTCTCAGACTTAAGTGATTCGAACAGAATCTAAATACAAGGCTGTGGGCCCATTCTAATCTGCGCCAAGAGAAGTGTGTATTTCCAAAATTTTGGGGTAAGTGTAAACAATTTATTTACTAATGTAAATTCTACAGGTTTCTTGCTAAGTGGTTGTATATGAGGCTGGCAACCTCAACATATGAAAATAGTATATGCATAAACCACTACTGCAAGAGATGGTGATTGTTTCTGACTAGTCGTGCGGGAAACCCGACAGCAGAGATGACCCCAGAACTCAGACGAGTGTAAGGATGAGTAATGAGTGATGATTACATCACATGTGCCTAAAGTGTGTAAAATCATGTTGTGAGATTTATATACTTTGTTTTAATTTTAATTCAGGCAGATCATTATTCACGCACTCCAGACGCAATTTCCTAGTTGACACCCAGAAGGATATTGGTGAATTTTCATCAAATTCCATGAGTTACATTGTGTGCTCGGGAATTTAATTCTTCTGAGAGGTTAACATTCGTGGGTGGAGCGCTTGAAAATGGGCCTGTTAGTTTGCGGAGAACAAATGTATTGAGGCATTTGTTTATTTCTAATTTGTCACAGTTCGTGGTTACAAGACTAAAGTACTGAAGTTCCTACGCCACTAGTGTGAGAGAAGAGTATCACCATCAACCGCCTACATTGGACGAATTATGTGGAGAAGTGTACTCATCACCAAAAAGAAGTGACGGAAACCACAGCTGCATGACTCATCTGGAGCTAAGTTTTATATAACAGGCTGCAGCAAAAATACGGACAGTATTATTAACGCCCTACCTAAACCTCATGAGGAAACTTTAATTTCAATTTTCACCAAATTTTCCATATTTATTTTCCCATGTTAAAAACTACTTGACTATTACATTTGTTGTACGTTATTTTAAACTAAACGATAATAGTTGATTCAGTTTATATGTACGAAAGCAAACGTAAGAGCCAATTTTTCTTGATAAATAAATAAATATATATATATATACACACACACACACACACATATATATATATATATATATATATATATATATATATATATATATATATATATATATATATATAGAGAGAGAGAGAGAGAGAGCCATTACTTATAAGAGGGCATTCGTTGGATTACCCTAACTTGGGGCTTGACGGGCCAGAATCATTACATAACCCCTTCACAAAAGGCGACGGACCAGATAATAAGTTAACAAATTTGCTCAGCCCTTAAGCAGCGTTTGTTCTTGACTTCAGGGAATTTCTTGTGAAGGCTCACCCAAGGTAGAATCGCCATTCATCTTCTATCTACGACGTATATCTTTGCCAAGAGTAATCTTGTGCGAAGATAGATACCTTGGACGACCTACTTTTAGATACGCTTGTGTTGTGACCATTAGTTGACTACTACTGCAAAGCAAGGGGAGACAATCCAGTGACATCATCCCGAATTACCTTCCTTAACCTCCCCTTCCGCGCCGCCGTCTGACTTACGGGAGCGAACAAGCTCGACTCGCATTGTAGACTCTACGTGTCTTAGTCTTTTTTTTTTATATATTTCTTTGGCCTATGGATTTTAGTAGCTTTACTGTTAACACGGTCAATAAATTTTATATTGTAACAATCGTTAAGTAAAGTCAATTTACAACCTTTATTAACGTTAAATCTACCGAGCCTTCCTTAGAAAAATTAAAGCCCATTTTGTCTTAAGCTAGTTATTTAACAGAAATTTATTATGTTTGCTTTATTAGTTTTAAAAATTTATGAAAGCGAAAGAAGAGATTAATTTCAAGTTTTTTTTGGTTTAAGAAAGGTTGGCTTAAAAAATCAATTTAGTTTTCAATAGGAAAGAAAACTACTCTCACACATGCAGTATTTCATAAGCATCTTGTAGAGTAGAAATTTGAGTTAAGACTTTTAGGCCTACTTGGGTAAGGTAAAAAAAAAATCAAGCAACAAATTTTAAATTAAGAGAATCAGAAGTTACTTTTACCTACACCACTGACTTGCATTAGAGTTAA
This sequence comes from Oreohelix idahoensis, assembly GCA_024509875.1. Classification (NCBI taxonomy): domain Eukaryota; kingdom Metazoa; phylum Mollusca; class Gastropoda; order Stylommatophora; family Oreohelicidae; genus Oreohelix; species Oreohelix idahoensis. Next base: position 298,458 of record JAMPIV010014266.1, read on the forward strand.
TATCCTTTGTGGGAGGGGGAACCATTCGAGTTAATATCTTTTGTGGGAGGGGGAACCAATTGAGTTGATGTCCTTTGTGGGGAGGGGAAATAATTAGAGTTGACATCTGTTGTGTGATAAATTCTCGCAACATCGTTTTATTACAATATCTATTTTATAACGCAAGGGCAACAACTGCTTGAAATTTATAGTCACTTTTCTCGGTAAGCATTTGTCTTCTCGCGTTGGTATTGAATGCAGTTAAGTTTTGAGCTGTGGTCATCTTGCGCTGGACTGCGCATGACTTGTCTTGTTTTTTGGTCGATCGGTTTCCGCCCACCACTAGTGGAGTGAGCGATTTGGCATGGCGAAAGAGATGCCTCGTTGAAGAGGGGATCTCCGCTATTTTTTGTTCTGTCAGGGATGTGTAGTCCTCTTATGGATATTTCGTTTATTCGAGATAATACCTCTAGTGTTTTCCCACATGTCGGGAGGCGTGATATTTCTGTGTATTTCATGAAAGCAAGGTAAATTGACTTTTTCATTAACTCTATCGATTTTGGGTCGTGAGCGATTTCGATTCATAGCTTGTCTTCGAAAGTCGTCGTCACGAGATGTTTTCCCAGCTCACATGTCGCTGTATTGTACTGCATCGGTTGATGCATGTCCCAAGGCCCATTACTTGCTACTTTGTTAAATGAACTAGGTTTGGAAAACCTTTATTATCTAGAGGATATTTTTGAGGACATTATTTATACTTCGGCAGACGTGTCTGTCTTGCTGAAGTCAGACTAAGGAGAGTGAACTGATCTCATACATCTGGTTATCTCCTGGCTGTTATAGAAAAGGATGGAGTTTTTCACCTGACTACATTTACAGCACTATGAAATATAACATGCATCTGACTCATCATTGTAATGCTGTCTACCGTCTATTGCTGTATTGAATGTTGCTGTGATAATGACTGTTTGATGTGCCTACATATTCGCGTAACCATTTTGTCACTGTGGCGTCCACAATAAATAATGAAGAAAAACGTCAACGGCTGTTACAAGAATCATTGACTTTATACGTCGTGAGTTTACTGACGTCCTATGTGGATTGCCCTGTTATTTTTGTATGAACATTGTTTTGACTGAACACATCTGCACACTACACAAAACCAGACATGCGGATACCATCCATCATCATATGGCATCACGCATCATTTGGTGGCCATAAGCTGGTTTGATTCTGGTACCAGCAAACACGGGGTCCCTTACCCACTTCATTTTCAACAAGAATTCATCAGCATCCTTCAAGAAATTAACATTCTTCAATACAGTCAACATCTTCAAAATTTTCAAAGTACTCGGCGTTGCCCGGTAAAAGTCAAAATTTCAACTTTTTGACGGAAACAAGAATTTGACAGTACCCGGCGTTGTTACATGTTGCCGGATAACTCGGACTGCTGTTATCTTTTACGCAAGTCAAGCAAGTTGCTGCTGTCAAGGTTCCAGTGCTGTCGTTTTTTGTGAAGGTCAAGTGCCGGTTGAAACGGGTTGTTTTCTGAAGAAGGCCAAGTACCGATTTCCATCAACTTACTTTTGGATTAGAAGGTCAAGTGCCGAAACAACTCAACACACAGTATTTCAGAAGCTCTTGTACCATCGTGTTAGCAGTGGAAGCAGTTCAGATGTGCCATCATCGTTGGAGCTTCGCTCTTTAGGACGTTGATTGACATCCGTTTTTTCTGCTGTTCTACGATTGGAAGCCTATAAGTTAAGTGGCCTGTTTGTATGTAAACTGTGCCCTTATACTTCTGCTGAGTCTTCTGTGTATCATCTCATTCTATATGTTATATGTCTATATGTTATTTGTATATTTATATGTTTATATTTCAGCGGGTTCTCGGTTGGGTGGTGTCTCCGTTAGATTATGCCACGTCATAGAGGTCGTCTATTGTGAGCGTTTTCTGTAGGGTTTGCAAATTTCCGATACTGGAATTTGCTAAGCGACTTCTGTTGCTATTTATGTTAGCTGTGATGACATGTTTTAATATTGTTTTCGTTATTATTTCGCATTCTTTAGTTTTGTTTTGATTTGTTTGTATTTGTTAGCCTACTCTTGTCTATAATTTAGTTTCATACAACATTTTTGTTTATACACTGTGGTGTCATGTATTTTGTTTAATTCTATCGCAGATATCGTCACATTTTTTGTGATATTTCATTAATTTCTGCTTTATTTTTAGTTGATTTCTGCGAACGTTTTTGTATTGTTGCTGATCTTTGTTATTGTTTACATTGTTATTGTTTACATTGTTTGTATTGTTTACATTTTCAATGTTTACATTCTGCATGTGTTTACATAGTCATTGTTTACAGTTATAGTAATTAGTTAATGGGCTATGCTAATGCACTGTTACTACTACACTGATGATAAATGAATGATGAATAGTGTCGTGCACTATTGAATGAGAAGTGCACTTATGATCAAGAATTGATTGTTGATATTTCATATACAAGTTCTTTGATTGGAGACTTGTTTCCCACAGAGACTGGGATAATATAAGGTGATGTGAATATACAAGTGCTTAATTAAGACTTGTTACACTTAGGTTTGAAATAAATTAGTTAATTATTTCAGGTTTTGGACTCATATGTTAGACAACATGTCTACATTTGAGCACTTTATTGAGCAGGGTAAATTGCTTGGGAAGACTGGTGATAAGTTAGAAGAATTTGCAACTGCTCGATATGATAAAGCAATGGAAGCTGAACAAAAGAAACTGCAGATGCAGGTGGATGAAAAAAGATTCCAAATGGAAATGGAAAAACAAAAAAGGGAATCAGAAGCTGAGGAAAGAAAACTCCAGCTACAGCTAGAAGCTGAAAGACTTCAAAAAGAGGCTGAGAATAAAAGACTTGAAAAAGAGGCTGAAAATAAAAGACTTGAAAAAGAGGCTGAAAATAAAAGACTTGAAAAAGAAGCTGAAAATGAAAGACTTCAAAAAGAGGCTCAGGCTGAGGAAAGAAGATTACAGAGAGAGTCTGATGAGAGGAAAGAGAAAGCAAAAATGGAACATGAAGAAAAGGTCTTAGCTTTAGAGTTGGAAAAATTGAAATTGACGAGCATGAGTAATGGTAATGATTCAAACAAGGGTTCATCTTCTGGTAAGGCTAATAATGATACTTTTAAGATTAAGTTACCAACATTTAGTCCTTCCAGTGATGACATAATGTTCTATCTGGACAGATTTGAACAAGCATGTACAGCTCATAACATAGACAAAGCAAAATATGTTTATCAGTTATCAGGGATACTGACAGGTAAAGCTCTAAGTATATTAAATATGGTGGATGAACCTGACAAGAACAATTATGAGGTTGTCAGGGCCGCTTTGTTAAAGAAATATCAGCTTAACGAAGACGGCTATCGTCTACAATTTAAAAACATGTTACCTGAAAATGGAGTTGAATTCTCCGAGTTTATTGCAAGAATACGCATTACTTTCTCACGATGGGTTGAACTATCTAAGACGGAAAAAACTTATGAAGGACTTATGGACTTAATACTTAGAGACAAAGTCATGTCGTCTGTCAATGAGTCTTTCCTTGCTTTCCTTCATGAACGTAAACCTAAAACAATAAAAGAAATGGAAGATTTCTGTTGCCAATACGTAACTGCGCACCCACACATAACCATGGGTAACTCTAAGGTGAAAGAAGGTTTACCAGTTGCTTCGGCAGCTCCGTATGGTCAAAACTTTGCTCGTAGATTCCAACAAAATTTTGATAGAAAGAGTAGCGGTAATTTCTGTCAAAATCATGGAAATCAATTTCATGGTGATTCTTCTTCGAAGAATTGGAGACAACCTGATAGTACTCGTTACTATCACCCTAATAATTATAAGCATTTCAAAAGAGGATATGGTAATAGAGGTTATTCCTGCCGAAGACCTCAGAACCAAACAAATAGATGTTCGCATCAATGTGAACATGATAGTAATCGTGGAAACTGGAATTCGAACCAGGATAACAATTACAATAGAGACAATAATAACTGCAGAGATAATAATAACTCTGATAACTTCAGAGGTAATAATAGTCGGGGTAGATCTCAACACAAAAAAAAGAGATATCAGCAGGCTAATGCTGTACAACAGGAAACTGAGGGAGCCTGTAATCATGTTGTTGATAGTAAAAACTTTGACGCTGTCACTGGTTCTGCTTTTGACTTTGAGAGAGCAAACAAATGCCCCCAATGCAGTACTTTATTCGAACCGGGTACCATAACTACTTTGAGTTGTGGTCACCCACTTCCCGCTCTTCCTGCTGCTGTTGCGCATGACGGGAGGGGTTCTTTAATTCTACATAAGGGTCTTGTTAATGATACTCCGGTCTCACTACTTTTCGATTCCGGATGCACCACTATTGGTGTTAGACAATCGCTTGTAGATCCATCTTGTGCTACAGGAAGGGTTATTAAATGTGTCACATTTGGCGGCACTCTAGAAAAATATCCTACTGCTGTAATTCGCATTGCCACTCCTTTCTTTACTGGAGATGTGCATGCTTGTCTCTTACCTAATCCTATTGCGGACCTTATTATTGGTCGTATTCACGGAGTTAGGGAGTGTACCCCACAGCAGATTGCTGCTTGGGAAGATAATAACATGCAAGCTACAAATGCAGTAGTTACAAGAGCACAAGCTCTACAAACACCCGAAACTTCACTGAATAGTGATAATGAAGTTGATAGCCAAGATAGTCACTTAGTAATCACTCGTGACTCTTTCATAAAATTGCAAGAAGAAGATCCTTCTTTAAAAAAATTCTTCGTTCTTGCGAAGAAAGGTGATCCGAATCAGGATACAAATAGAAAATCTTGGATTGCAATGAGAAACGGCGTACTTGTACGTATGGTACAAGATTCGACTACGTCGGCACATTCGCAAATTCTTGTTCCCAAGAGCATGAGAGTGCAAATATTACAACATGCTCATGACTCGCAATGTGCTGGACATATGGGTTTTGCCCGTACGAAGTCGAGAGTCCTTGCGGCTTTCTTTTGGCCTTTTGTCAATAAGGACATTCGTATTTACTGCCGATCATGCAAGGTATGTCAGGAGGTCAAATCTAGAGGACCACGACATGCTGCGCCTATCCAGGCTGCTGACATTCCTATTCGGCCGTTTCAGAAAATGGCCATAGATATTATTGGCCCTTTTAAGGTCAAGTCGGCCAGAGGACATCAGTTTATCCTTACATGTGTCGATATGTGCACACGTTGGCCAGAGGCTATTCCTCTTAAGAGCATATCTACTACAGATATCGCAGATGCTCTTTGGTTGATATTTTCTCGCTTGGGGTTCCCCAGAGAAATATTGTCAGACCATGGCACTCAACTCATATCTGACACTATGTCACAGGTAATGTCTACCTTACATATTGAACGATCTCTCAGTAGTATCTACCATCCTATGTCTAATGGGTTAGTTGAGCGTCTGAATAGAACGCTCAAGACTTTGCTTGGTAAGATAACTGAAGATCATCCTCAAGATTGGGACAGGGTTTTACCCGCGGCTCTCTTTGCCTATAGAGAAGTCCCTAATGAACACACAGGATTTTCTCCCTTCGAACTTGTCTTTGGCGCGCGTCCACGCGGCCCTATGTCTTTATTACACGATCTCATCACTGCCGATGATATTAGCGATGAAACTCAATCCTCATATGAGTATGTCATTGCTCTTAGACAAAAGATCATTGAGGCATGTAAGCTAGCAACTGCTTCATCAGAAATTGCTAAAGAGAAGGCAAGACAGTTTGCTAACAAGAATAGATGTCTACGACAACTTTGTCCAGGTGACAAAGCATTCGTCCTACTCCCCAGTAGGGAAAATAGACTTCTTATTGCATGGAAAGGTCCGTATGCAATAGTCTCTCGGATTTCCGATGTTGACTATGTGGTCGATATTGATGGAAAGCATAAAACTTTCCACATAAACATGCTTTCGGAATTTCACGAACGTCCGGACTATTTGCTGCCTATTTTCCAGGCAACGGATGATGCTCCTGCACCTCACGGTCATTATTCATCCCTGTCTGTCATACAGGATGAGGAAGCTACCTTCTCTGATGTCAACCTTCCCCTTCCAGTGGTTCCATTACATTCCACGGAATCTTGGAAAAACGTTTCTGTTTCTCCTAATCTTTCTGGTGACGAACATCGACAAGTCTCGTCGATGTTACAAACATTTCAGGATGTTCTCACTGACATTCCTGGACACACAGATGTCATAGAACATGACATAATTCTTACCGACAATAATCCAATTAGGGTTAGGCCGTATCCTATTCCTATACACTTTCAGTCGCAAGTGGAAAAGGAATTGGATGAAATGATTCAATTAAATATAATTGAACCATCGACTTCACCATATTCTTCTTCCATGGTTATTGTCCGGAAGAAGGATAAGAACATACGAATTTGTGTTGATTATCGCAAATTGAATCAGGTCACAAAGTTCGATGCTGAACCGATGCCTTTGTTAGAAGATCTACTGATTAGACTTTCTAATTCTAGATTCTTCACTAAACTTGACTTGTCTAAAGGTTATTGGCAAGTGCCTTTAGCAGAGCATGCCAAACCTCTTACTGCTTTTTCTACACCTAGGGGTCTATTTCAATGGAATGTTATGCCTTTTGGTCTCATGAACGCCCCTGCCACTTTCGTTCGCATGATGCGTCGAATTCTGTCACATCGTTCGGATGTCATCGCATACTTAGATGACATCTGTCTCTTCAGTGATACCTGGGAAGATCACTATTTAGGGTTATATGACTTACTGTCCACTCTACGTGAGAATAATTTGACAGCAAAACCTTCTAAAGCTTTTGTTGGTTTTGGTGAAATCTCTTTCCTGGGTCATCGTGTTGGTCATGGTCTCTTGAAGACAGAAGACCACAATACTTCCAAAATACTGAACATCTCTGTTCCTAAAACGAAGAAACAAGTTAGGAGTCTCTTAGGTTTAATTCAATTTTATGGGAGATTTATTCCAAATTTATCTTCGATCATGGCACCTCTCTCAACATTGTTGAAGAAAGGTTCGCCTAATCTGGTCCGTTGGTCTGAAGAATGCCAATCTTCACTAGACCAAATCAAGAATATATTTTCTTCTCCTCCCATCTTAAGATTACCTACTCTTGATAGGACTTTTGTTCTTCGGAGTGATGCTTCATCCACTGGGATTGGAGCAGCACTGATGCAAGAATATGCAAATACTCTGCATCCTGTTATGTACATTTCTAGAAAACTAAATGCGGCAGAGAGGAACTACTCGGTTTTAGACCGTGAGTTGTTAGCGATGTGAGGAAAGGGAACCATTAGAGCTGATATCCTTTGTGAGTAGGGGGAACCACGCAAAAATAGTAGGCCAATATGTTGTCAACTCAAGGTTCCTGACATCTACATCAATGACTCTAATAAAGGCAGTAGTCAACTCAAGGCTCCTGACATCTCGTTCGCCTTCAAACATCTACATTAATGACTCTAATAAAGGCAGTAGTCAACTCAAGGTTCCTGACATCTCGTTCGCCTTCAGACATCTACATTAATGACTCTAATAAAGGCAGTAGTCAACTCAAGGTTCATGACATCTCGTTCGCCTTCACACATCTACATTAATGACTCTAATAAAGGCAGTAGTCAACTCAAGGTTCTTGACATCTCGTTCGCCTTCAGACATCTACATTAATGACTCTAATAAAGGCAGTAGTCAACTCAAGGTTCCTGACATCTCGTTCGTCTTCAGACATCTACATTAATGACTCTAATAAAGGCAGTAGTCAACTCAAGGTTCCTGACATCTCGTTCGCCTTCAGACATCTTCATTAATGACTCTAATAAAGGCAGTAGTCAGCTCAAGGTTCCTGACATCTCGTTCGCCTTCAGACATCTACATTAATTACTCTAATAAAGGCAGTAGTCAACTCAAGGTTCCTGACATCTCGTTCGTCTTCAGACATCTACATTAATGACTCTAATAAAGGCAGTAGTCAGCTCAAGGTTCCTGACATCTCGTTCGCCTTCAGACATCTACATTAATGACTCTAATAAAGGCAGTATTCAACTCAAGGTTCCTGACATCTCGTTCGCCTTCAGACATCTACATTAATGACTCTAATAAAGGCACTAGTCAGCTCAAGGTTCATGACATCTCCAAACAGTTTTTCGTGGAGAGAAATGGGTAGTTGCCATATGCCACTCCTTTCACTGCTGTAAAATAGGCAGAACTAGAGCAGGTGTTCATAAAGAGCATTGACAATTATTATTGGATTATTATATTTACAACTTATTGATCACGGTAATGTACCGTGAGCTGTATATATAAAAATGTTTATGCAGGGATTCCCTGAGACCTGAACATTACTTCAAGGATTCCTCCAGGATAAAAAAAAGTTGAGACAGGCTGATCTCGACAATTATAGAAGGGAACAGATAAGGATATTCAAGATAAAGATTGTAAAAAGGCAAAAGAAGCTTGCACTGCATTGGGACATATATGGAAATCAAATTACATCTAGCCTAACACAAAAATCAAAATCTTCAAATAACGTCAAAGCAGTTGTGGCTATACCACTCAACAATCACTTGAACAGAATCCAACTACAACACACTCCAGAGCGCCAGATAGGTACCTACCAAAATAAAACTGATGATCACCACATCTTTGAATGCCCAGAACTAGATAATGTTAGGAAAATGCTACTTCCTCCGAGACTAGATAAATAGAACACCTTATATGGAGCAAAAGAACGATTTGCTAGGACATGCAGATTTCGCTACATGGCATTGGACCGAAGGCCGATAGCCCAAACGCCGCTATATCAATTATAACAACAACATGACCTTGAAACGTGGAGAACAACAAGAACGGCAACCAGAAAGAGGAAGATTCTCATTTAATGGGGGCTTACACAGAATAGAAATATTGAAATGGTATGACAAGATGACAAATGTGGCACTGAGGGAATTAACAAGACAGATGCCATTCAACAAAAAGATACGAAGAGAAAACGCTGGCGTGTGTGTGATATACACTGAGAACGCCTTTTCATACCATTAAGAAGCAGATGTTGTTCTTGAATCCCGATGGGACCGAAGACGCAGCAAAAGTGATGAATGCAGTAAGCGACTCATGGCTTGACTGCTTGCGTCAGGGTCAACAAACCTGAGCTGACCAAGACCCTACTCCACCTCCAAGTGGTGGTACTGGAAACAGGCAGCATCGCTGCAGTCTGGATGAGAGAGTAGGAATCGAGGAGGGAAGGCAAATCCGGTATCCAAAAATGCCGTGCTGAAGTCGGATGTATCGGCCGAAAGGCGCAGATATTGCAGCTTCGCTGTAAACGGACACAACGCAACCAACGACCTTTTCAGGACGAACGAGGAAGAAGAAGAAGAATCCCGATGACAGGAGAAATAGGTTTTAAAAAAAAGGTAAAGGTAGTCCCATGACAAATACTGCCGTAGAGGAGTAAAGTTGTTTTAGATTTCACGATACTAAACCTACCATCGACAGGAGAGGGTGACCAGCTCCCTTCCCCGCTTCTTTCTTCATTCCCTAACTCAAGGCAAAAGTCAGGTAGCTATTTATAGCTGCGTAGACTGGAACGTGTCGATACTGTGAATCGAACCTGGCACCTTAGCCGCGAGAGACCAGTGCTCTAACCACTCTGCCAGTGGGACACTCAGGAGAAATAGAGCAGGACTAGAACCTACACACAGCATGGATTTAGTTGTTGGTTTTAAGGACCATCTTCATTGCATACGGACAACTCCATCAGTGCTCCAATCTCCTTCTTTAGATCACACAAGGAGAATATTAGCACAGTGTACGAACTCCGTAGTACCGGCGAGGATGCCAGTGTGTGTATACAGGAATCATACATTCTATAACAATTTTTGTGGTGGGTAGATTCCCGAATTTTTTTAATGTTACCAGGGCTGCGGCCGTATGGCCTACTCTTTACGATTTCCAACTGCAGAGGTAGTACCTCTGGTGAAGGGGCAGTTGCACTTCCTTTGGAAGTGGCTCTTCTACAATTGGTTCCCACCTACCTCTCAGCTTTCACCTGTGGCTCCAAGTAGCTGGTGCATGCACAGCGGCCACACCCCGGTACACCGCCTCGACTGGCGGGCTAAACCAGGTGAGGGTAGCCGAGGGTGATTGAAACCCTCGGTGAAAAACAGGGCTTGTCTACCTAGCATGTGAAGACTGGATTTGGCGGACTATGCGGACGAAGCCACCAGCTGGCTCAACGGATATGAAGGCAACTACCAGCAGCGCGGAGTGGAACGCAAAGAGCACGGCAAAACACTTAGAACGCCCTGGTCATCCACTGCATCCTGTGTTGTCTCCAGTCATCTCGATAATATCTTGCCACTGGACCAGATAACTCAGGACGAGAGAGTGAGGATGACGATTAGCGCAACTCTTCCTCACTTAAATCCAATTACAGCGCAAGTCACAGCTTCAGACAGAAACATACAGACACTACACTCAAAGACCTACGGCGATGGGGGAGTGGCGAACCAGAAAGTGAGGATACACTCAAGCTGAAGCCACAATCGTGCACACAGGCGACTTAGGCCATATGGTCGTTTCTCGCTGGAACTTTGAAGCAGCGGCGAGATCCGGCAGCTCCCTGAGCGACTGAGCAGCCCCCTTTAGGATCACTCTGCTCACCTCCATGGCATGAGGAAGGGGCTAGAAAAGGTGCCCTGAACATAACCTGCTTCAACCTACTCTGACCAGCTTGACGAGACTGGAGGGTATCCCAATCATGCGTTCGAAAAAAAAAAATAAGAAAAAAATGAAGGCGCTTACCTTCGGCACGTGGAACGTGCGAACACTACTCGACAATACCCTGGCCGACAGACCTGAAAGACGGACTGCACTTGTGGCCAAAGAACTGTCGATAAAGCAGCCCTAAGCAAGACGCGGCTACCAGAAGAAGGTCAGATTACTTAAATTGGAGGTGGCTACACATTTTATTGAAGTGGGCGGGACAGCAAGGAACGGCGTGTGGCTGGCGTTGGATTCGCCATTAAATCTCAGATCGTACGTGAACTTGTCACATCTCCTAAGGGCATTAACGATCGCCTAATGACCCTTCATGTCCTACTAGGAAACAGCAGAAGTGCCACACTGATCAGTGCATATGCCCCAACAATGACAAACCCCGAGGAAACAAAAGAAAAGTTCTACGACGAACTTAACTCTATTATCTTATCAGTTCCTAAATCTGAGAAACTTATTATTCTCGGCGACTTCAATGCCAGAGTAGGCACTGACCACAACACCTGGGATGGAATACTTGGAAAACATGGCATAGGCAAATGCAATAGTAATGGGCTCCTATTACTAAGCCTATGTGCCACAATTGATTTGTTAATCACGAACACTATGTTTCGCCTACCCACTCGAAATAAAACAACATGGATGCACCCCCGCTCCAAACAGTGGCATCTCATTGATTATATCGTCACGAAAAGGAGCGACATACGTGACGTGAGAGTGACCAAGGCCATGTGCGGTGCCGAATGCTGGACCGACCACAGGCTGATTGTATCAAAACTCAACCTTAACATACAGCCCAAGCGAAAACACCAGAGTCAGAAACCCACGAAGAGGCTCAACGTCACAAAACTTAAAAGCGAAGCAACCGCAGAGAGCTTCTCAAGGGACTTGGACAGCCGCCTGAGGGACGTTGAGCTCGGTCAAACCACCATAGAGGAAAAATGGGCCACTCTGAAGAACATTGTGTACTCTGCAGCCTCTGAGAGCCTGGGATATACAACACGCAAGAACCCTGACTGGCTTGATGAGAATGACGAAAATATTAAAACGCTGCCGGCTGAAAAATATCGCTTGCACAAAGACTATCAAAGCAACCCTTCCTCAACATCCAAAAAGGCAGCCTTTACCATTATATGCAGAGTTGTCCAGAATAAGCTCAGGAAGATGCATGATGCATGGCTCAGCAATAAAGCAGACGAGATACTAAGGTATGCAGACATAAATGACTCTAAGCGCTTTTATGATGCCCTGAAAGCAATTTATGGCCCTCAATCGAATCAACCATCATCGGTCCTAAATGCTGATGGCATGGCATTGCTCACTGATAAAACGCAGATTTTAGAACGCTGGGCAGAACACTTCAATGCCATCTTAAATTATCCATCAACCGTCAACGACCAGGCCATTGCAAGCATACCGCAAGTTACAGTCAATGTCAGACTTGACCTTCCACCAAGCGTGGAAAAGGTCAAGAAAGCAGCCAGTCTACTGTCCAGTGGCAAAACCCCTGGATCAGATGCCATTCCTGCTGAGATTTATAAAGCTGGAGACAGCATGCTGCTGCAGAGACTAACAGACCTCTTCCACTCAGTCTGGGATGAAGAACAGATACCACAGGAATTGAAAGATGTCACCATCGTTCACAAATACAAGCGAAAGGGAAATCAATCGGGTGATAACCACAATGGAATCTCGCTATTATCTATTGCGGGCAAAATGCTGGCTCGAGTCCTGCTCAACCGCTTGACTGTTCATCTCGATTCGCAGGACTTACACCCAGAGAGTCAGTGTGGTTTCCGAGCAGGCCGAGGGACAGTCGATATGATATTTTCCGCACGCCAACTTCAGGATAAATGCCAGGAACAGTACAATGACCTATACACAACATTTATTGACTTTTTCAAGGCCTCTGACACTGTCAATAGGGACGGACTATGGAAAATTATGGCGAAATTCGGTTGTCCCAATAAGTTCATCTCAATTGTCCGCCAGTTTCATGAAGGTATGATGGCTCGCGTATTGAATGATGGAGAACCTTCTGAACCCTTTCCCGTCACAAACGGTATCAAACAGGGATGTGTGCTCGCCCCGACACTATTCAGTATGATATTTGCTGCTATGCTCTCAAACGTTACGCATGGCAGTAGCGACGGCGTACACATGAGATACAGGACAGATGGGAAGCTTTTCAATTTGAGACGATTACAGTCCTTTACGAATGAAACAATGATCTCTGACCTCGTCTTTGCGGACGACTGCGCCCTCAACACCTGCACAGAATTGGACATGCAGAACAATATGAGGAGGCTTTCTGTAGCGTGTGATAACTTTGGTCTTACTATCAATACTAGGAAATCTGAAGTAATGTTCCAACCTGCTCCTGGGAAAACTTCCTGCGAACCAAATATCACAGTAAAGAACTAACGTCTCCAAGTGGTGGACAGCTTCACTTATCTTGGCAGTACCCTTACCAAATATGCGAATATCGACTCCGAGGTCAACAACAAAATTGCAAAGGCAAGTGCAGCTTTTGGAAGACTAAGAGTAAATGTCTGGGTTCGACAAGGAATTAGTGCCGCCACCAAGATAAAAGTATATCATGCAATAGTGCTCACTACCCTCCTGTATACCTGTGAAACATGGACCGTGTATAGCAGACATGCCAAGAAGCTTAATCATATCCACATGAGCTGTCTTCGCAGGATTCTCAGGATCAAGTGGCATGATAGAGTATCTAATTCTGAGGTCCTCACCAGATCCTTTATCTCAAGCATCTACACATTGCTGCAGAGGGCCCAAATTAGATGGGCCGGACATGTTGTTCGCATGCCCAAAAAACGCCACCCAAAGCAGTTGATGTACAGCGAACTCTCTTTGGGTAAGCGAACAGTAGGGGGACAAAAGAAACGCTTTAAAGACACACTGAAAGCATCATTGAGCAGCTTCAAAATTGATGTCTCCTCCTGGGAGACTATCGCACAGGATCGTTCTGCCTGGCGGACAAACATTACTCAAGGCGCTCGCATTGCAGAACAGAATTTAGCTGTTAAGGCAGAAGGCAAGCGTGCTGCAAGAAAGGTCAGAACGCACAGCTACACTACTATCGTCTCTAACCATGTGTGCCCCATTTGTGGCAGGGCCTGTAGGGCCAAAATAGGACTAATTAGCCACATGAGATCACGGCACAGATGTGCCACAACTCAAGTCTGAAGCTGTCGCCATCTTCCCTTGCGATGAGCAACTATTATTATTATTATTTGTAGTTAAACGGATCTGTACAATACAATCCACATTGCTGTAGGTAAGATACGCGTATGATCCCAATTAAAGTTGTATGAGATTGAAGGAAATTTGAGAGGGCATATGTCCCATTTCGCCCAAATAATTATCGATACCTCAGCCGATGCAGTCACCTAAGTCTATATGCCCTTAAATAATTATTTGGAGACGGAGCATTTTAGCGTTTACTTGGAATTTTGGTTGTTGTTTTTTTTTTTCTTTTAAACGTTCCAATGCAAGATTTTAAAATATTTGTGTACATTTACATTAAAAAATATGATAAAAAGCTGTTAATTAATTTGTCGGAAGTTCTCTTCCTTGGCATTTTTATTTACTTCTCCACGTGTTATTTTCGACTAGTTGTTCCGTAGTTTCATACATAAGTAATCCAGATATGTTTGACAATAAAGGTGAAATGGCCACAGGAGAATTAGTCAGTCATCAGAGTATGCAGCAGAAAGCGCACAAACATAATTATAACGCCGTGTGCCATGTTTTGGTGTGTTACTTACTTGTATTTTAGTCAGCGTTTTGTTTGTTTGTTTAATAGAAGTGAGAACAGACATAACAACAACACACACGTGCAATCACCTGTTGAGACTTCAGAGATATAGCTATTGGTTTTCGGGTTTTCCCTATTTCAGATTCGTAGTACATAGAGGTTACAAAATCTCGGAACCCAATAATTAACAGTCAGTAGTAATATTGTTTTATGTCGTGCATGACGGATTAATTACGAGGTTATACATGGAAGCTGGCAACTTTGTTATGTAACACAAATTGTTACAGAACCCACTACTACAGAGCTCATGAATGCTTTGGCACAGGCTTACTGCAAGAGAACTAGTTCCGTGAGGAGCGGAAAGGTAAATGATGATGATTATAAATATTACGATGATCATGATGATAATGATGATTATTATGATGATCATGATGATGATTATGATGATGATTATGTTGATGCAGATGATTATGCAGATGATTATGATGCTGATGATTATGATGATGATGATTATGATGTCGAAGATTATGATGATGTCGATGATTATAATGATGGTGATGATTATGATGATGGTGATTATGATGATTACGATGATAGTGATGGTGATTATGATTACGATGTTGATGATTATGATGATGATGATTATAATGTCGATGATTATAATGTCGATGATTATCATAACAATGATTATGATGATGATGGTGATTATGATGATGATGATTATGATCATGATAGCGTGTTTTATTCATTATAGTAACGCCTGCATGGCGTTCTCATGCACTTGTACAGTTCTATTTTGAGCTGTATAAATTGCAGTGAGATGGTAATCAGTTTGGACAATAATAAAATGTAAAGGATCAGTGAACTCATGAATCCGGGTAGTGTTTTCACTGAAGCTGAACACATTTCATATACAAACATTGTCAAGTGCAGAAAGGACTAATACAGTCAGGTGAGAAACTGGAATTCTGGTATCGTTTCTCGGAAATTCTAATGTCTCGCTAACTGTGACGCAGCTAGTGATAGCTATACTCTTTACCCAAGGACATCTTACGGAACAAACGTGAAAGCTTAATAAAGCAACGGCAAAGCGGGCCCTTTGGCAGATATTCTCGTAGTAGAGTGATGTGTTAGAGACTTGACTTGTACGTCTCAGTTTTATAAGGTGGGGTAAGAGTTCCCTTCCTTGCTAGCCTTGCCTTCCGCAGCTCAGAGCAAAGTCAGGTACTGTACCTATTTTTACAGCTAAGTAGACAAGGAGTGTCGTTCTGTTTTCAACCCAGGTCCCTTGGCATCGAGAATCAACATAGCTAAAAAAATAGAATACTATACTAGATGTTGTTTAACTAGAGCTGTTGAGCTTTTCGCTCTTGTGTAGCTAATACCAAATTAAAGAGTCCTTGGTATTATCTACACTGTAGATTTAGGCTTTTCCTGTGGCTTTTCTGCCATTCCGAAACGTGTTGAGTTGAAGACATGAGCTCCAGTTTCTCCAACGTGGCTTGCATTTAAAGGATCGTCACATCTGGTTCCAAGCTAGGAGGAAGAAGAGTGTTACATTCTGTGCATTCCCCGTCATCCAAAGGTGCTCTCCAAATATGCAGAGCTAAAATACTGTGCTCTGGTTCTGGGTTCTCCCAAGGAGTAACCACGTCCTACACAGAGCCACTTCTCACTTCCCCTGCCTATCTCGAGCTCCATAGTGAGATCCTCCTGCATGCAGGCAACCAAGTAAAAGCCAGAGTTACGTCTAGGGCTCAAGTGACTTCTTCAAGCTTAGTGTGCTGTGTTGCTGTGTATCAACATGTTTCACCACAGGGCGAATCTCTGGAAGTGTGAACATGATTCAAAAGTCAGTGAGGGTGTAATTAGCCTCACAGACTGAAGTTCACATATAAATCTACATGCTATAGCACTGTGAATAATTGATGGTCATATAAGGATGACTCCAGATATGCTTTCATGCATGTCGTACTAGATGTCTGAGAACAGTATTAAACAAGACTAGTCGGGAAGTGACAAAGTAATAAAAATTTTTTTTTTAAATATTGTAAACACAGGCTTTTAATGCACTAAAAAGGCACAAATAATTTTTCAAGGAGTTTATAGCTTGCAGTCAAAATATGTAACATCAAATTGATAAAAAGCGTGGGGCGCTTAAGCGCTTATCATATATTTTATCCATAATTGTCTAATGAAGTTTAAAGCAGAAGCTAATTTCATGCAGAATCAGCGCCCCCACGCTTTTTTGTCAATTTGATTTTACATTTTTGGACTGCAAGCTATAACTCCTTAAAAAATTATTTGTTGCTTATTAGTGCATTAAAAGCGTGTGTTTAAAATATATATTTTTGTTTTGTTTTTTATTTACTTCTTTTTAGTGTTTTTTTTTTTTGTGTTTTTAAATTTAAGTCAAATGTAATGACATCATCAGTTTGCGATAAACGAGCCCAGAGCACAGGAGGCGGATTTCATTATTCAGTATATTACACGGAAAGTTAATATTTTTTGTTGTTTTCATTTTATTTTATTTTGATAAGTGTGTGTGTGGAGCGGGGGAGAGAGAAGTTTCAACATTTCTCTTAAGAGAGACAATCTTGTTGGAAAGAATACACTTAGATTATTTACAGTTATCGCCCATTTCCGTGCTGATACAATACACACACACACAAAATAATTATTAATTTTAATTTTATTAATTTTATTATTTTCACGACTGATTATTGTATTGTCATGGATAATACACAACTATGCCAAGTTTCAGAGCTATTGCTCATCTGGAAGTGATTGAAAAATCGATTGCAATATTTGAAGATGACAAGAGAGTGACATACAAGGCAAGTTAAAGAAAAGCGTATAAAAACAGTTTAAACTCACTTATGTATAGATTGAGCTTCCGACTGACTAAGCGATTTGTGATTTCCTCTCACAGCATAGTTCCCTGGCTCCATCTAGTTAGCCAAAGATTTACATCACATCCTACACAGTTCATTAATGTTGCAAAATTTATACTGTTATAAGCATTCTCTAGGTCAATTGCCACAGCTACAGTTTCTCTTTTACCCTGAAATCTCTCAGACACATCGTAAGCAAATGTTCCAGTGTTACCCCAGGTTACTTTTATTGGCCATTAACTACCCAGGGTATCAGGGAGGATGTGTGCATTTTCGAGATGGTTCATTAATTGTCTGGCGACAATCTTGTCAAGTAATTTACTATAGTTTCAAACAAAATGCAAAATCTTTAAAGTATTCACTATATATATGAAACAGTAGTTTGCTGGGTAATAACCAGTTTAGAGGAACGAGTAGTTTGCTGGATAATAAACAATTTGGAGGAGCGAGTAGTTTGTTGGATAATAAATTGTTGAGAGGAACGACTAGTTTGTTGGATAATAAACAGTTCAGAGGAACGACTAGTTTGTTGGATAATAAACAGTTTAGAGGAACGAGTATTTTGTTGGATAATAAACAGTTTGGAGGAACGAGTATTTCTCGTATAATAAACAGTTTAGAGGAACGAATATTTTGTTGGATAATAAACTGTTTAGAGGAACGAGTATTTTGTTGGATAATAAACAGTTTGGAGGAACGAGTATTTCTCGTATAATAAACAGTTTAGAGGAACGAATATTTTGTTGAATAATAAACAATTTGGAGGAACGAGTATTTTCTCGTATAATAAACTGTTTAGAGGAACGAGTAGTTTGTTGCATAATAACCTGTTTAGAGGAATAAGTAGCTAGTTGCATAACCACCTATTTATAGAAACTAATAGCTTGCTGGATGATAACAAGTTTACAGGAACACGTAATTAGCTGCACAATAAAAATTTAGTTGAGTAAAAGGTTTTTTTTTTTTTTTCAGTAAGCGAATTCTGCTCTCCAGTAAATGCGCATACATAGCTTAGGACTCCTGTTAGCCAGTATGTTCAAGCACTCCTGTTAGCCAGTATGTTGTAGCACTCCTGTTAGTCTGTATGTTCTAGCACTCCTGTTAACCAGTATGTTCTAGCACTCCTGTTAGCCAGTATGTTCTATAGTATGAAATCATGAATACAATCGAATGACCAGGTATTTTTAAATTTGCGTCTTAAACTAGATGATGAAACATGGGAAGTATTAATTGAAGTCCTGAGTATTTTGTTTTCTCCAGGAATCAAGTTCACAACGGGCTGATCACCCGTTTGCCAGTCACTTTGATTACGGAAACAACAACAAACGGATTGATTTGTCGTTGCCCTAAAGACGCCATTAGGCGTGATGGGAACAACGGCTAAGAAAATCTATTCGTTGTTGCCCTTAAGACGCCACTAGGCGTGATGGCCACTGACTGCTTTGACGGTCGTTGGCTAAGGACGGAAGAAGAAAGAATAAGAAGGAATCAAGTAGATTTGTTATTTATTTGGAGAGAGCCTTGTTGCAATGGGTAATCAATTATATGAAAAAAAAAGGATCCCGTTACACGCCTACAGAGGCATATTGGGAATATAATGTTACGCCCACATTTTCTTGACCATCCGCACACCAGGGATGATGTGATCAGCATCATGCCGGCAGCCGTAACCTTTCCAGAGTTGTTCTGGTACCCAATTCATGAGGTTGGGTCGACCCCAAAGCCGTTTCCGGTCTAAAAAATCTCACCTCAACTGGGGATCGAACCATGGACCACAGAGGTAGGAAGCCAGTGCACTAACCACTGTGCTACCACGGTTCCTAATCAATTATACTCTGCCGTTTGTTTTTGAGCTACACTTGAAGGCTATACATTTAAACGAACACGTTTAAAAAACAAAACTGCAAGACGAATTAAAAGAATACATCACCATTGGCACTATTCACAAAGAAGATTAGAAAAACTGTATTCTTGAGAATTTCGACCTAGCCGAACTCCAAAACGCACGTAGTCTACACACGTAGATCCAAGACATGAGAACACGCATTTTTTTTTTAAATGATCAAGATTTGTACTCGAGGAAGCGTTTCTCCACTTTACTGATGGTTGAGAATGTTATAACAGGCAGATTTCAAGGAAACAGTATTTATTTCCCCAATGATCATTACCAGGCGTTTTAAATCTGCCGACCGAAAACAGAAAAAAATAAAGTTTCTAATTAGAATATCACACTCTACGATTGTAAGCAAAGTCAAAAGACCAGACTTTTGAGGAAATCTGTGATATAAGCCTTTCTGAACACATGATAATCTGTACTTGGCTGTCACAAAATTAACCGTGATACAACGTTAAAATATCTCCAATGATACAACGTAGGGATAAAAACTAATGCGTAAGCTGCTAGAATACATGATCGCCCACGCCGCGGGTCATCACCCGCCATGGAAATTAAATTGTTAGACTTGAAGGCAAAACGGAACGGGATGAGAACGGAGATCAAAAGGAAAAATCTGACTGAACGCGTGCTTGAAACTAGCGAGGCTAAAAGGACGCAAATTGGTGGGGAAAGGAGGAAAAAGTCACGTTCCCCAAGTTGACATAAAGTAAAGAAATCGACAAAAGGGACCTTGGATATTATACGCCACAGTCATTTCTTGGACGCTTTTGCGATAACTTAGCCCGTTTATTTGAATGCAGTGATGAACGCATTCCAGAAGATTCTAGAAAATATTTGAAAAGTAACTTTTCTTAATAATAATGTTAGGAACATAAAACCTAGCTGGCCGGATGGCCCATCTTGAGCAGTGAAATAATATGCTTTCATTTATACAGACAGACAGATAATAAGACAGATATTGACAAAAGACTGTGTTGTTCCTATCAGCGAGCGTCTGCATTGAAATAAAACATGTCACTAATTTTCAAAAAATTGTGGCCTTGAAGACGCAAGTGCTAAAATCTAGTTGGAATGAAGAGACGGGGTGGGATGGTGAATTGTGGCTAAAAATAACTTTAAAGGCAAAATTGTGTAGGGGAAGGCAGGGTTGGTTCAAAAAACAAGTGTGTTTTTTTGTGAAACGCAAGTAGAGACAGACGGACCAACAGACAATAAGGCATACTTGACTGAGGTATGACTGAAATGACTTTTTTGTAGGATATTTGAATTTGAAAAAGAAAAGGCAGTGATTGGCCCTACATGAATATATTATCGGCGCTCAGACGCGCATTTTGTGCCATTCATTATAAGTTGTCGTAGTAGACACAGTGAATTATTAAGTGGTGTAATTCCCAGAAGCTATTGAAGTATTTAGAGGGACGCCATCCTAAGGCCAGCAGCTCAGCTGAGTTTTGCTAGCATTTAACTGTGTTCTATATTCATAATTCTGAACTGTGAGTTTCAGTTGGCACCAATGCGGTGTCAAATGAGTTGTTGAATTTTACCAGAGTGGACCCGTGCAGTAACATTTGGTCAGAGCAGCCTATTATAGCCCCCAAGCACGGAGAGGTGGGGCCACCATACTTCTGATATTGCCCCCAAGTACGGAGAGGTGGGGCCACCAGATCTCAGCACCAGAGCTACACCTTCAAGCTACGTGAGCGCCTGGTCTGCTGAGAATTCACCAACTCAACTTATTTGCTAACACACCCATAAATTTCCATCAAATAACTGGACAATGTGTAGTCACCATAGACAGGGAGTGATGAGGCCACCCCAACAGCACATCCATTAAATGTTCTCCCAAATAGATTACTACTATAAACAGTAATAATATTAACTAGTCTAGTAACATATATATGTACACACCTTGCATTTATTATGTAATATTCATGCATTTCTTTCATAATTACTAAACCTTTCATATGTTCTGGCCAAAATAAAACCTTGGTTCAGAACAAATAAATGTAAGAAAATTACTATCCAATTTTTACACACTTGAGTTAGTTCAGTGTATTATAACATTTATTAATATTATTAGACTTAGTAAATATCTGTGTGTGTGTATGTAAACTACCACAACACATTACATATCATTACCCTAGACATTTAACGTAGCCACATTCATTAGTAAAAAAAAAAGATAGGTGTGAGGTCGTAGTGGTAGCAAGAAGGGCCTTCTGACAATTCACAGCTACATTTTATCTCAGGAGCCTTCACAGCTGACCTCATGCATCACACTTAGTAATATCACCATCATACAATACCATCAAATCCACTACATATATTGGGGTCTCTTTGTCCCGGGATAATTAGCCCATTAAGTATATTAGGATCTCCTGGGGGGAGAATTAGATTAGGGGAACACATAATAAAAAGTAAAAGTGTCCCTTAAAATTAAAAGTGTCCCTGAAAATAAAAGTTGGTGAATCTTCACAGCCAGTGGTAGTTAATTAATTAATTAGAATTATTTTAGACTAGAGTAATTAGAAGTACTTGAATGGTTGGAAATTTTATCTTGCACATTGCTAGATTTGTTTAAAAAGTATGGCCAAGCTGGCCAAATTCAGATCAGCTGCTGTGCTGACGGCAAAGGAGATGGGAATGGATGGTCAGGTTTTAATTCAATATGTAACGGCTGAATGTGATAAGTATATTGAACGGGAAGAAAGAAGATTAGAAAAAGAGGCTGAAAGAAAATTAGAGTCTGAAAGGTTAGCTGAAGAGAAGAGGTTAGACGCTGAAAAAGAAATTAAGAGGCTGCAGATTGAGGCAGAAGAAAAACCACAGCAAAGGGAGGCAGAAGATAAAAGGTTGACTGCCGAAAGGGAGGCAGAAGATAAAAAGGCCGAAAGGGAGGCAGAAGATAAAAGGTTGCAAAGGGAGCACGAATTACGACTAAGGGAGCTGGAATTACAAGGCCAGGCTCCTGAAAATGGTGCCAGCCCTTTTGCCTCAGATGCTACGCCCAGTCTGGGAGCCTCAAACTCAGCTATGGGGTTTCATTTAGACCATTTTGTTGAAAAAGACGATGACATAGAGGGGTACCTAGGACGTTTTGAGTTATTAGCTACTACATATGGGTTAGAGAGAGAGAGGTGGAGTTTAAAGCTATCACAGGGACTGAGAGGTACTTCTTATGAAGTCTTCGCAAAATGAACAGAGAAGACCAAGACAATTATGACATGTTAAAGCAGGCTTTGTTATTAACGTACGAAAAATGGTGAATTTTATCGTAAGAAATTTAGAAATGCCAAACTGTTGTCTGGGGAGACATACCACCAATTCTCTGCCAGACTAGAAACCTATTTGGAGAAATGGACTGCTCTGGGGAAGACCCAAGATCTTAAAGAAATGATCATGATTGAGCAATTGAGAGAGTCCATGGCTCCAGACATGAGAAAATTTCTCATGGAACAAGGTGCAGAGAAGTTGGGGGAGGTTTTAAATGTTGCTGAGAGGTATCAGGCAGCCCAGGCAGAGGTAAGTGGTGCTAAAAAGAAGCACATAGACAATTTTAAAGCTCCACAGCAATTTAATAAATTTGATAATAGAGAGCAGGGAAATAAAGGTAGGACAAACTTTGAGCGGCCAAGAAATGACTATCGCGACAGAAACTCACAGTTCAATGACCAAAAATCCAATGAAAGAAAACCGTTGAACCAAGGAAAAAGATGGTGTAAAGTAAAAGCAAGAAAGATAACCATAACACCGAATTTTGTAGAAGGAAACCTTCAAACATTGCTGCAATGAAGTCGGGGACGCAAAGATTAAAGGTTAATCCTAAGGGACAGCAGGAACCTTATCACCCCCCAGTTTGTGAGGATGTTATTTGTAATGGGGTCACCATAAGGTGCCTTTATGATACAGGTTTGGATTATGATTCAGTTGTGAAGTCTAGCCTAGTGGACCCAAGTCAGTATACCACAGAAACAGTGGAAATACAAGGGGCGACTAAGGACATACCACTCATGACACTTCCCATCGCAAGGATAACGGTGAAAACTCGCTATGTGGAAGGAGAAATCAGAGCAGCAGTGATAGATGAACCAATCTACCCTCTGATATTGGGGTGTAGATACGTCTTCTTGGGGAATCCCGAGAAACCTGTGATCATGGCGACAGTGCAGACCAGGTCACAGAAGAAGGAGGAAGAAGGTGAACCTATAAATGCTCATCCAGAGGAGATGAGGAAGGCGCAGGCTGAGGATAGGACACTCAAGCCATGTTTTAAAAAATTGCCCAAATGCCACACACCTCCGAGCAAGGGGGAATATTTTATGAAGAACAAACTCTTATACAGGAAGGCCGGAACTGGAACAAATGGTCACAACCAGCTGGTTCTTCCCACTTCATATAGGGATAAAGTGATGGAACTCGGGCATGCGATTCCCTTCAGTGGTCACATGGGGATCAGCGCCACAGGACAGCGTATAGCTTGTCATTACTTCTGGCCAGGGATAACGGAGGATATAAAAAGATATGTCAAATCCTGCCCAGAATGTCAAAGGGTAGCTCCAAAGCACTGGACTGCTCCTGCAACTCTAGGGGAAATGCCCATAGTGGGAACACCTTTTGAGAGGGTTGCAGTGGATATTGTAGGACCTCTCACTCGGACCAAGAGGAGGAACAGTTACATCCTTACTCTGGTGGACACTTGTTCTATGTGGGGAGAGGCGGTAGCCCTGCCATCAATTGATTCAAAACATGTAGCAGAGGCACTACTTACAATATTTACCCGATTAGGATTCCCGCATCAAATCTTGACGGATAATGGTTCTCAGTTCAAGGGGAAACTAACGGAAGAAGTTTTTAAGCTATTTCAAGCCAGACACTTTCATTGTAGTCCGTACCATCCACAAGGGAACGGCCAGGTAGAGAGGTTCAACGGGACTCTCATTTCTATCCTGAGAAAGCTGGCACACGAAAAACCGGATCTGTGGGATCAATTCCTGCCCGCCGCATTGTTTGCGTACCGGGAGGTACCACATAGTTCAACCGGGATGGCTCCCGCAACTCTGCTATTTGGGAGGCCAATAAAAGGTCCATTAGAAGCACTATTAAGGACCTGGACAGATGAGAAGGCGGAAGAGACTGTTACCTCATCTTATCAATACGTGAACGAACTGACCACTCGTTTGAAAGCTGGATGGAAACTGGCAAATGATAATTTGAAACAAGCCAGGAAGAAACATGCAGCATATTTTAATAGGAAGGCAAAGGACAGAGAACTGGCAGTGGGAGAGAAGGTGCTGCTTCTACTACCCGGTAGCCAGAATAAATTACAAATTGGATGGCAAGGTCCATATACGGTTCTAGAGAAGGTGTCTAGAACAAACTATAAAATTGACAAAAAGGGGAAGGAGAAAGTTTATCATGTAAACCTGTTAAAGAAGTATCTGGACAGACCACTCCAGGAAAGCACCCCCTTACTGACCTTAGCTATCGCAACTCAAATGCAAAAGGAACCACTCACCTCACATGAATACCCATTACATCCTTGTGAAACAGCAGCACAGGTAAAAGTCAGTAAGCACCTGACTAAAAACCAGAGGGAGAGAGTTCAACAGGTTCTGGAGGAACATACAGATGTATTAACAGATAAACCAGGCCATACAAATTTGCTACAGTATGACATGAAACTGGTAGACTCAAACCCAATCTGTATGAGAGCCTATTCTATTCCGTTCGCGAAGGAGAAGGCATTGAAGGAAGAAATAGATTATTTGTTGAAGGAGGGGATTATTTCACACAGTGAATCATCTTTTAGCTCTAGTGTCGTTTTGTTGAGAAAACCGTCTGGGGAACACAGACTGTGCATAGATTACAGGAAACTGAATGCTGTCACAGAAGGACAAGTGGATCCATTACCAGACACAAAACAGTTATTTGCCAGACTGAACAAGGCAAAATACTTTTCAAAGGTGGATCTTAGTAAAGGCTATTACCAGATCCCAGTGAAGCCTGAAGTGAGACCTTATTTGGCTTTTAGCACTTCGGATGGACATTATGAATTCAACATGCTACCATTCGGACTGAAAAATGCTCCGAGTGTATTTTCAAGGATGATGCGCAAATTGTTGGATCCCCTGAATAACCCATGTATCACGAATTTCATGGATGATATTCTCGTCGCCACAGAGACATTTGAAGAACACATTGAAGCTCTAGAGATGTTATTTAATAGACTTCGGGAGGCGAACTTAACTGCTAGGCCAACAAAATGTTGTATTGGATGCAAAGAGTTGGAATTCTTGGGACACACTGTATATCAGGGTAGCATGACCCCTGATCCCAAGAACTTGGAAAAACTGCAGAGAGCACCTAGACCACAAACAAAAAAGGACGTGCGATCATTCGTGTCGTTATGCGGATTTTATCAAAAATATATCAAAGATTTTAACTCTATTTGTGCTCCTCTGACTGATCTGACTCGCAAGGGACTTCCAGATAAAATTAATTGGACTGCGCAAAGTGAATTAGCGTTCCAAGACTTAAAGGAAAAACTCACTAGCAAGCCTATTCTCAAACTGCCTGATTTGACACAGGACTTTGTCTTAAGAACCGATGCAAGTAATGTAGGACTCGGAGCGGCTTTGTTGCAAAGATCATCTTCACCTGATGGGGAACTGAAACCAGTCGCTTATGCAAGCCGCAAATTGAATAAGGCGGAACAAGGATACTCCACAAGCGAAAAAGAATGTTTAGCGTTAATCTGGGCAATAAAGAAGTTTCAAATCTATCTGTATGGTAGGACTTTTGTGGTCGAGACGGACCATCAGCCTCTCGTATTCTTATCTCAGGCTAAGCATGAAAACGCAAGATTGCTGAGGTGGTCTTTATTGCTTCAACCTTATCAGTTTAGTATCCAATATATCCCAGGCAAATTGAATGTCGGTGCAGATTTCCTCAGTCGGCACCCCTGTGATCAAAATTAGAGTATGGCAGGCGTAAGGAGAGATTTTATCTATGTGTATCACTGGTTTTAGAACTTGCCGTAGGCATGTTTTCAAGTGGGGAGATGTGTCACAAAATTAACCGTGATACAACGTTAAAATATCTCCAATGATACAACGTAGGGATAAAAACTAATGCGTAAGCTGCTAGAATACATGATCGCCCACGCCGCGGGTCATCACCCGCCATGGAAATTAAATTGTTAGACTTGAAGGCAAAACGGAACGGGATGAGAACGGAGATCAAAAGGAAAAATCTGACTGAACGCGTGCTTGAAACTAGCGAGGCTAAAAGGACGCAAATTGGTGGGGAAAGGAGGAAAAAGTCACGTTCCCCAAGTTGACATAAAGTAAAGAAATCGACAAAAGGGACCTTGGATATTATACGCCACAGTCATTTCTTGGACGCTTTTGCGATAACTTAGCCCGTTTATTTGAATGCAGTGATGAACGCATTCCAGAAGATTCTAGAAAATATTTGAAAAGTAACTTTTCTTAATAATAATGTTAGGAATATAAAACCTAGCTGGCCGGATGGCCCATCTTGAGCAGTGAAATAATATGCTTTCATTTATACAGACGGACAGATAATAAGAAAGATATTGACAAAAGACTGTGTTGTTCCTATCAGCGAGCGTCTGCATTGAAATAAAACATTTCACTAATTTTCAAAAAATTGTGGCCTTGAAGACGCAAGTGCTAAAATCTAGTTGGAATGAAGAGACGGGGTGGGATGGTGAATTGTGGCTAAAAATAACTTTAAAGGCAAAATTGTGTAGGGGAAGGCAGGGTTGATTCAAAAAACAAGTGTGTTTTTTTGTGAAACGCAAGTAGAGACGGACGGACCAACAGACAATAAGGCATACTTGACTGAGGTATGACTGAAATGACTTTTTTGTAGGATATTTGAATTTGAAAAAGAAAAGGCAGTGATTGGCCCTAGATGAATATATTATCGGCGCTCAGACGCGCATTTTGTGCCATTCATTATAAGTTGTCCTAGTAGACACAGTGAATTATTAAGTGGTGTAATTCCCAGAAGCTATTGAAGATTTAGAGGGACGCCATCCTAAGGCCAGCAGCTCAGCTGAGTTTTGCTAGCATTTAACTGTGTTCTATATTCATAATTCTGAACTGTGAGTTTCAGTTGGCACCAATGCGGTGTCAAATGAGTTGTTGAATTTTACCAGAGTGGACCGTGCAGTAACATTTGGTCAGAGCAGCCTATTATAGCCCCCAAGCACGGAGAGGTGGGGCCACCATACTTCTGATATTGCCCCCAAGCACGGAGAGGTGGGGCCACCAGATCTCAGCACCAGAGCTACACCTTCAAGCTACGTGAGCGCCTGGTCTGCTGAGAATTCACCAACTCAACTTATTTGCTAACACACCCATAAATTTCCATCAAATAACTGGGCAATGTGTAGTCACCATAGACAGGGAGTGATGAGGCCACCCCAACAGCACATCCATTAAATGTTCTCCCAAATAGATTACTACTATAAACAGTAATAATATTAACTAGTCTAGTAACATATATATGTACACACCTTGCATTTATTATGTAATATTCATGCATTTCTTTCATAATTACTAAACCTTTCATATGTTCTGGCCAAAATAAAACCTTGGTTCAGAACAAATAAATGTAAGAAAATTACTATCCAATTTTTACACACTTGAGTATTATAACATTTATTAATATTATTAGACTTAGTAAATATCTGTGTGTGTGTATGTAAACTACCAGAACACATTACATATCATTACCCTAGACATTTAACGTAGCCACATTCATTAGTAAAAAAAAGATAGGTGTGAGGTCGTAGTGGTAGCAAGAAGGGCCTTCTGACAATTCACAGCTACATTTTATCTCAGGAGCCTTCACAGCTGACCTCATGCATCACACTTAGTAATATCACCATCATACAATACCATCAAATCCACTACATTGGCATTGTCCAGTTCGAGAATTTTCAGTTTTCTTATAGCATTTGAAAAAAAAAAAAAACCAACAACGAATTATGTACATAACAAGATGCTTCTACAGTAAAGACATTTATTGAACCGCAAATGTTTTGTGGGGGCGCGCCTAGTTTTAAATTTATTCATAATCGCCGCAACGTCGTGTATTAATTTCCGGTCAAGAGCCATATTGTAATACAGTATGCCGAATGCTGGCTGTTGATCTGTGCCTACAGAAAATGTGGTATTGACATGATCTTGCTTATAACCTCAGTTTCCATGAACCGGGATCATACTGTGATCTTGTGAAGAAATGGAGCGAAAACAAAATCTCAATGTAGGCTACAATAATGAAGTATTTCTTCCTAATTATCTATGTGTTGTTGTTGGTGTTTAACAAGGGCTGCTGAGCGTCTCGCTTTTTTTCAGCCAATACAGAGTAGAAAAATCCTTGGTATTTTTTACACTGTAGATTTAGGTTTTTTCTGTGACTTTTGTGCCATTCTAAAATGTGCTGAGTTGAAATCATGAGCTCCACTTTTTTCAGCTTGGCTTACATTAAAGGATCGTCACATCTAGTCCTAAGATAGGAGTAAGAAGCGAGTGGCATACTGTGCATTCTCCGCCATACAAGGGAGCTCTCCAACTATGCAGAGCTAAAATACCCTGCTCTGGTTCTGGACACTCCCAAGAATTTGTTACGTCTCACACAGAGCCACTTCTCAGCTCCCTCTGCCTATCACTGGGTCCATAGTGAGATCCTTCTGCATGCAGTCAACCAGGTATAAGCCAAAGAATCACGTCTTGGGCTCAAGTGACTTGTCTGAACTTAGTGTGCACAGCTGGGCACTCAACAATTTTCGCCACAGGAGGAACCCCTGTAAGTGTGTGGATCATTTCAAGAGTCAATAAGGTTGTAATTAGCCGCACAGACACATGTTCACTTCCACGTATGTATATTGTAGCATTGTGCATAGCTGGTGGTCATATATAGATGAATCCAGATATGCCTCCATGCATTATCAATATGTAAAACGTCCATAAAACCTTGATCAGGACTTTGTAACGTCTTCGTCTTCTTCTTCAAGTATAATGCTGCTGGCGTATGCGATCTTGTCTCTCCACAACTTTATATTCCCAGCGCTGTTTAACACTTCTGTTGTTTAATTTTTTTCTTAATGTTGAAGTATTCAGTATCCTCTCTTTTTTTTGTCCTCTGTATCTTTTCGCATCAGGTAGCCTTTTGTCATCTCTTCCTATAACATGCCAAAGAATCGTGGTTTTGCTGCGTGTGATAAACTTTCTTGTCACCGTTCCTTCTTTCAGAACGTCCTTATTAGTCTCATCAGCCGTTCATTAGATGCTTAACATTTTTATATAAATCGTCATCTTTGTAGTTAGTTTCCAGGGATCTTCGTGCATGTTATCTGATAGTCCATTGCTGACTGACAGCCCGACAGAATCGTTACGCGAGGTGGTGCATGCTTAGGTACAGTGTTTGTGTTCAGCATATAAGCAGACATTATAGTAACAATAAACTCAATACTTAGATATAAAGATAACACAAACCAAAGAAGTGTGTGAATGTGTTTGTGAAATATTTTCTCATAAACGTATAAGCTTACAGCTTGTGTTACAACATCGTACGTGGAATAAATTAGCATCTTCATTGCTGACTGGGTTAAAACCAAAAAAAAAATATTGGAATAGAAATAGTTAATGATTAAAAACGTAACTGAAAAGAAAAACCTTAACATTATCAGAGGGTAGATATAGACATAGTTGTTTTTGATGAATTATGCCACGAAATAACGTTACCTCCACAGTTAACGGGAGAGTCTAATAAGTTAATTACACACATTAGCTGAAGTGAAATTAAAGAAAAACATGTGACCATAGCCCAATGGGCTGATCACCCGTTGGCTTGTCACACCGATTACGGAAACAACGGCAGATGGATCTATTTGTTGTTGCCCTAAAGACGCCGCTAGGCGTGATGGGAAACTACAACAGAGAAAATCAATCTGCTGTTGCCCTTAAGACGCCACAAGGCGTGCTGGCCTCTGACTGCTTGGTCGGTCTTTGGCTAAGGACGGAAGAAGAAGAAGAAGAAGAAGATGTGACCATACAGACAAGAAAAATGTAAGAATGTTTTAGGCAGTCTTTAATGTTTAAAAGCTATGAGCTACATGTTGTGCATTACACATGGGTGGCGCATTGTTGCAGAAGGGTACATATGTAAGATTGATTACGTCAAAGGCCTTGAGAGAGGCAGAGACAGATAGAGATGGAGAAACACAGAAAGAGTGTGAGTCAGTGAGTGAGTGAGTGAGTGAGTGAGTGAGCAAGCGAGCGAGCGAGTGAGTGAATGAGAGAGTGAGTTAGTAAGAGCGAGAAAGAGAAAGGAGAGACAGTAAATGATTAAAGTTGTTTTAACCAAACAAGCTCAGGTGCAAGAGTTTTTTTTTTAAAAAGCAGCGGCACTTGGGCTTTCAGCCCTTCGGCCCAATGACATGTCATTGCGAGGCTGGGGAACCTGAGGACTTTCCTTCAAACCCGGTCAGGAGCTTCGCTCCTTCCCATCCACAGAGGGTTTATCTCAGGAGCCGTTCAGATTATTCAGTCAAAATCCCGGTCATTGACACTCCTTCAAGCGCCGACGCCCGGGCTTGAACCTTGAAAACCTGGTCGCCAGTACAACGTTGTAACCATTACACCAGCGCGGCTCCCAGGTGCAAGAGTTAAAATACCTTGATATTATGACAAACGAAAGAATAAGTGTGGAAACTGTTTTTGAAGCATTCTCTGATGACCAGAGAGAGCTGTTACTGATAACTCCTCATCATCATTGTCATTTGTTCTCCTTGTCGCGGGTTGCCTCCCCTGCTTTGCAGTAGTGGTCCAACAGTGGCCAAAACCGAGAGTATCTAATGAGGGTCTACAAAGATATCTACCTTCGATCAAGATTACTCTTGGCAGAGATGCAAATAGAAGGATGATGATGCTTGTCCTTGAACACCTTGAGGGAGTATTCACAAGATATTCCTTGAGGAATATTCAGAAGTATATTGAGGAAGTATTCACAAGATATTCAGAAGTCAAGAACAATGCTGAATGTGTCTTAGCAAAGTTAACTTAATATCTGCCCGTTGACTTTTGTGAAGGGATATATTGTATATATATATATTGGATATATTTTTTTTAAAGATGAAAACATCAAGTTTGCCTATCATGTGAGTTCGCTGTTTGTGTTGATACAAGCAGCCAAGATGGCGGTTTTGTGATGTGTCGATCGGACAGTGTTTCAAAACATTACAGATTTATTGAGGGCTATTGTTACTGCTCCAGGTACATTTTTGTATGTACCTGCAAGGATACTTGGAGAGGAGATGGGCACCGCCAAGCAAACCTCTTGCCCACTGAAATGCTATGATGGAAAGTCAACTCAGTAATAATTTTATAAACTAACCCTTGCAAATACACTATTTCCTCATAAGTTATCAAGAAGAACAACGTGGCATGCCCCAAAAACTGAGATACATGGCCAAATTGATTTTATTCTTGTATCCAAAAGATTCAAGTCCAGTATTAATAAAGCCAAGACTAGGACTTTTCCTGGCGCCGACATTGGTAGTGATCACGACATGGTGTTGATGACGCTCAAGCTTAAACTTAAAAAGAACTATAATCAAAACAGATGTTCTCAGTTAAGATTCAATTTAGACAAACTGAAAGATCCAGAAATCGCGGGAATCTTTGAGGCAACTGTTGGAGGAAAATTCGCAGCTCTCAACTTTTTGGAGGATGATATCAACACAATCACAGAGAACATGAAATACGTGCTCATTGAATCAGCAACAGAAATACTTGGTAAAAGAAAGAAAATAAACAAACCATGGGTTACAGATGACATTCTAAAGTTATGTGATACACGGCGGGAAATGAAAAAGGTTAAGAAAGAGGTTCCTGAAGCAGCATGGCAATACAGTATGGTGAACAAAAATATTAGGAAGAAAATGAAACAGGCCAAAGAAAAATGGGTAGCTGATCAATGTGAGTCCATTAATACGGGGCTAATAAAAGGTAACAGCAAGGCAGCTTTTGACACATTAAGAAAACTATCAAAACCTCAACCGCCCAGGGTAACTGTCATAGAAGATAGCAATGAGGCTCTGCTCAATGAAAAAACAGCTGCAATGAGAAGGTGGACAGAATATTGTAAAGAATTATATAACTGTAAACTTGACACTGACTTAGGCATATTAAATAACATTAAGTGCGAAAACAGGGAACTCGGAAATGCAGCAATATTACGGGAAGAAGTGGAAGAGGCTATATGTTCGATGAAAGGAGGGAAGTCACCGGGTGTGGATAATATACCAGCAGAGCTCTTGAAATATGGAGGACCAGATATAGTAAAAATCATGACAACAATTTGCCAGAAGATATGGAGTACAAAAAAATGGCCAAAAGAATGGACGCAGTCATTAGTAATACCGCTTCCAAAGAAAGGAAATCTAAAAATGTGCAAGAACTACAGAACCATTAGCCTTATTAGTCATCCAAGTAAGGTAATGTTAAGGATACTTTTGAACAGAATAAAACAGAAATCAGAAGAAATCTTGTCAGAGGAACAGGCTGGCTTTAGACCAAAAAGAAGTACCTCAGAACAAATCTTCAATATTAGATTACTTATCGAAAAACATCTCCAACATCAACACGATTTATACCATAACTTCATCGATTTCACAAAAGCCTTCGATCGAGTCTGGCATGAAGGCTTATGGCAAGTAATGAGAAAATTCAATTTTGATACCAACATCATAGATATCATTGAAGCACTATACAAGGACGCAAGCAGTGCTGTTTTTGTAAGCAACGACATTGGAGAATTTTTCAAAACAACTGTAGGAGTTCGCCAAGGATGTATCCTGTCACCAGTGCTCTTTAATATACAGTACTTTGCAAAAAAAATGGCAGTCATATTTTTGCAACGCAGCACACTCATAGAAGCAAATAATAATAAAAACTGTATGTCCAGAGGAAGATTGGTATCTCCCCTATCTATTAACACTGGTTTCAGTACAGTATAATGTTGCCTTCTCCAGCAAGGCAAGCCTGGATGCGGCGAGGCATACTTCCCACAAATGTTTGTAGGTAATTGTGAGTCAGACTGTCCCAGTATTTTTCAGCTACCTTTTTCAATTGTTCAACGTCTCTGAGTCCACTCTTTTTTAACTGATTCTTGAGTAGTGCCCAAACGTTTTCAAATGGGTTTAGATCGGGACTGTTGCTGGGCCACTTCAGCACTATCACATTCTTCTCTTGCAGCCATGCTTTGGTGGTATGAGCTGTATGATTTGGGTCATTGTCATGTTGAAATGTGCATCCATCGGGGTACATGACCTGCATAAATGGCAGAAGGTGTCCCTCTAGTATGTCGATGTACCTTTCTTTCGTGAGAATTCCTGTGAAAACACACAGTGGGGTGACACCTCTTGCTGACACCCCTCCCCAAAGATGGAATTTCTAGGTATGTTTCGGTCACTGGTACACAGGCGTTACAGAGCCTTTCGTCCAAATATTTATTTGAGAAGGATAAGACCAAACAGAACATTCATCTGAAAAAATCACATTGTCCCATGACAAATTTTGGTGTTCGTGGCACCAGTTCAAGCGCATCTGTTTGTGAGTCTCTGTGAGCAATGGTGACGAAATTACCCGCTTTTTTGTGTAATTCATCCTGTGTAGCTCCCGGTTGACAGTAGCATTAGATACCTCTGGGCTTCCCAACTCGATCATGCGCTGCCGTATGTTTTCTACACTCTTCATTGACCCTGCCCGAACGATTTGGGCGAGACGCCGATGGTCCTTTGTGTCCAAAATTCTTGGCCTCCCACTACCTTCTTTTCGCTCGATTCCATTACCTGCTTTTAATTTACTCACAACTCTGTAGACAGTCCGCTCAGGAATGTTCAAGGTTTTAGAAATGTTGGAACATGTTTGATTTCCTTCATTCCAAAGCTGTGAAATTAACATACACTTTGACTTTGTATCCATTTTCTGCCACTAGCATTAGAAATTGTCGTCTGCTCTATTATCAAGGGACGTTACTCTACGCTAATTTTTTTTTTTACTTTTGGTAGTGTTTGCTCACTTCAGTGGAGTGCAAATTTGGGGCAGAACATACATATTTAATTAGATTTCAGCATATTTAGCTGAGCAATATGACTGCCATTTTTTTTGCAAAGTACTGTATATCTAGAACATATTATGCAGGAGGCTCTCTACGATTATAAATCAACCATATCGATTGGAGGCCGACCTCTGTGCAGCCTACGTTTTGCTGATGATATTGATCTGATAGCTGGATCAGAATCAGAACTTCAAGACCTTACCTCTAGACTGGAAAAAGTAACAAGAACGTATGGGATGGAAATTAATATAGAAAAAAGCAAGATATTGGTGAATAGCCATAAGAAACATGTTCCGACCAACATTACGTTAAATGGGCAAACGTTAGAAGAAGTTAACACCTTTAAATATCTCGGGTCCACTATATGTAGTGATGGAAGATCAATTAAAGAAATCAAGACAAGACTTGAGATGGCCTCAGCTGCCATGACAAGGTTGAATGTGATCTGGAAAAGTAACATCAGTTTTCCTGTGAAGATCAAATTATACAAATCACTTGTATTATCTATTCTCTTGTATGGGTGTGAGGGCTGGACACTCACTGCAGATACGGAGCGAAGGATTCAGGCTTTCGAGCATAAATGTTATAGAAGAATTTTGCGCATTTGCTATAAAGAGCACAAAACAAATGTCTATGTTAGAGAGAAGATAAACACTTATGCAGGCCACCAAGAACCACTTTTGTCAGTAGTGAAACGTCGAAAGCTTGCCTGGTTTGGGCATGTAACTCGTCATGACTCCCTTTCGAAAACGATCCTTCAGGGAACAGTCGAAGGTAAACGGAGAAGAGGAAGGCAGAGAAAATCCTGGGCTGATAACATCAAAGAATGGACAGGACACGGTTTTTCCACACTTGTACGCATTGCTGAGGATAGAGAGCAGTGGAGGACCCTGTCTGCTGATGCTTCCACCATGGCACCCCTACGACCCATGACGGGTTACGGGCTGAGATGATGATATTGTATGATTTACCTCGTTCAAGACCCCAAGTGATTTAACAAAAAAGTCTTGTTATGGGCTCTCTCTCTCTCTCTCTCTCTCTCTCTCTCTCTCTCTCTCTCTCTCTCTCTCTCTCTCTCTCTCTCTCTCTCTCTCTCTCGCATCACTACCAATAACAAATGTCAATATTTCTTATACTAATAATAGCAGACCGACCGGATTTTGATTTTCTGTTAGGCAAACTCGTTAAGTTTCAGTAGCAACTCACCAAGTTTCAGTAGATCTCCACCAAGTTTCAATAGATCTCCACATGAGCGCCTTTAGTGGCTCGAAGAATGTCAAGACGGTATTCTATCTCTCTCCACGTGTTTTGCAGCATCTCAGGTGTGACGGATGCACAAGCGTCAATTATTCGCTGCCGACGATTATCCAGTCCCTGCACCGGAGTTTGATAGACAAAGCTTTTTACGTATCCCCATAGAAAGAAATCTAAGGGGGTCAAATCTGGTGACCTTGGTGGCCAATCAATGAGACCTGATCTTCCAATCCATCTGTCTGGAAATTGTTGATGAAGGTAGTTTCTTACTTCATTGGCATAGTGTGGAGGTGCTCCATCTTGCTGGAATATGAATCCTTCTGGTATCCTAGGAACTGCAAAATTTTGCAGCATGTTTAGGTATGTTGCTCCACTGACTGTGGCTTCGGCGAAGAAAAACGGCCCGAGCACATAATTCGAGGTTAAGGCACACCACACGTTAAGTTTAGGGCTGTCTCGCTCATGCTCCATTACGACATGTGGGTTTTCATTTCCCCATATCCTACAATTATGCCGGTGAACTTTGCCACAAGGGTGAAAGGTCGCTTCATCGGAGAATACCACATGATTGAGAAATTCACTGTCATCATCGAGGTGACATAGCATTGCATTTGCGAACTCGGCTCGTCTGGGTTTATTATTTAGCTGTAACCTCTGCACTAGCTGGATCTCGTAGGCTCTAAGCCGCAATCTTTTGTGCACAATGTCGTGAACAGTAGATTTTGGATTTCCGCGGGCTACGTTGAAAAGCTTCGCTAACTGCTTCAACTCTATCTGGAGACAACGCTTCATTGCCGCTTATCTTCTTTCTCAACACAGAACCTGTTTCCAACAGTTGCTTGTGCCATTTCACTATGGTATGTCGCTCTGGAGGTTTCTGTCCATATTCCTGCCTGAATCTCCTTTGCACAACAATGGGAAACTTTAATTCCGCAAGCCAATAACAGCATTGCACTTTCTGCTGCACCGTGAACTCCGCCATTTTCACTATACGCGTCATCACATTCCGCATGCGTTATCTGCACATTATCGGACAATTTATCAATTATCTCACTGCTCCTAAAAATGTGATGGTTTCTATACGAGGTAACCTATGTCCCAGTCTTGATATATGGATGCGAGTCATAGGCAATGACTACAACCCACAAAAGCCAGATCCAAACCTCAGAAATGAGTTATCTGAGGAAGGTGGTTGAAGTAACAAGAAGAGACATGGTACGCAACCAGACGATACGTCAAGGCCTTAAATCCCACCCCCTGCAGACCCAAGTAGAACAATCCCAACTAAGATGGTTTGGCCATGTCTGCAGAATGGGAGAAGATCGGCTACCACGACAAGCATGGGAAACAAAGAGCCAGGGATCCAGCCCCCAGGACGACTCAGAGTCCGCTGGGAGGACAACATTAGACAATCTTTGAAGGACCGAGGACTAGAATGGAACCAGGCCAGGAGGAAGACAGCCGATAGGATGGTCTGGCGCTCTCTCTTCCAAACCTCTACACCTCACGGTAGAAGAGGAACGACTAAGTAGTAGGTAACAATAAAAAAATAATTCTAACTTACATGGATGAGGAAATATTGACATTTGTTATTGGTAGTGATTCTGCCGGACATGCTGTATATATATATATATATATATATATATATATATATATATATATATATATATATATATATATATATATATATATATATATATATATATATATATATATATATATATATATATATATATATATATATATATATATATATATATATATATATATATATAAAGGTAAAGGAAGGGTAAAGGGTCCCGTTACGCGCCCGTTGAGACATATTGGGAATATGGTGTTAGGCCCATATTTTCTTGACCATCGGCACACTAGGGGTGAAGTGGTCAGCATCACGCCGGCCGCCTTAACCTTCCCAGATGTTGCTCTGGGCTGGGTCGACCCAAGAGCCGTTTGCGGCCTAAAAAAATCATATATATATGAAATTCTGATTCATACGTATGCACTTCTCTCGGTAATAATTAAATCAACAATGAATTAGTACATCATATAACAAATTTAATGATCATTTATTCTTTAACAATTGTAAATAAAAGAAGGATTGTGAGTTAATACTGTTTCTTCACTGAAACGTCGCTGAAATTGGACTAAGTTTTAAACAACTACAAGTGTTCATTTGGTTCTGACCTGAAACATTCAGACTTAACTGTCAGATTGATGAAGTGTTGTTGTTGCTGTTGAATGCGCAGCCAATTTACGATTTGTGTGGCGAGGGCACATCCCACAACGTGAGTGCAAGGAGTAACCGCTCCTGGTCAATGCGAGTATCTTCACAGGCCGTTGAAGATAGGCGTTAAGTGTTGACTACAAACTCTGAACCACAGATTCGTCTTCCAACCTGGTATTGTAGACTGGTACCACAAATGGTCTTGTAGATTCGTACCACAAACCCAATTAGTTGGGAAATTTAGACTTCTTGCTCAGTTGAATAGTCTTGGCAACTTGATAAAGATGCCTCGAACACGCATCTGGGGTATTATTTTTATTTAGAATCCTGTAGCGAAAGGTTTTCCTAGTATGATAATAGTGTTAGAGAACAAGTAGAATCTCTCTCCTGAAAGTATGGAGTTCCAGTGCCCGAGAAGTACACTGGTATCACAATTGAGTTACGGCTGTGAATACTCTGAGCTGGACAATAGATTTAGGCTTCAGAAGTAAACGGTGCCACTTTCGCTATAGTAACCCTATGTGATAATATAATTAAATTAGAAAAAGTAACTCAAAATTTAACAGTTAAAAATTTACCAAGTCAAATGATTACAATTTCATAATTTATTATGTACATCTATATATTCTTGTAATGAGAAATGGGTGTTGGAAGATGGTAAAATGTATGATTATTTATAGTTACAAATTAAAATAAATAATAGTAAAAAATCTTGGATGAATCTTCCAATGAATTTACAAAAAGTCTGTCACAGTATATCTTTGATATATATTGCT
The DNA here is from genome assembly GCA_024509875.1 of Oreohelix idahoensis. Lineage (NCBI taxonomy): Eukaryota > Metazoa > Mollusca > Gastropoda > Stylommatophora > Oreohelicidae > Oreohelix > Oreohelix idahoensis. The sequence goes on from JAMPIV010014266.1 coordinate 337,268, forward strand.
ATCTAGTTCTCATCATCGACAGTCGTTTTAGAAACTGCTCACAGGATTTGTTGGATTGAATAACACATAAACTCATCTGGTATTTGTTCAAGGTTCCCGAGACACACTGATGACCAGGAAGACTTTCCTTCAGCCCGCCCTATAACTACGGGGGACTAAGGTGTCGAAGATTGGTTGACCTCTAGGCTTCAGTTAGCAGGATCAACGGTCCTCAAGTCTTTGGTTTAAACTTGAACATGAGCTTGATCAGGAATGATCATAAAACTCGATCACAAAAACTTGGAACAAAAGGTAATAGGTGGCCATGGTGTTCCAACAATCTCACCACCCACTGCTGTTCATGAGGCGACCATGTCTTCAGTGTTTGTATATAAATGAATGATTCATGGTAGTATGTTACAGAGATAGCATGATAAGATATTGTCCACTGTGCAGAAAATAACAAAATACATGAATAAATCACATGTTATGTTACATGGGTAAGATATAACCTTTGCCTTCCTCTTATGGATGCCAAGTCACTCATGTACTTGCTGGTATGTCGTAAGCTTCCAGGCAAGAACTAGCCATGATATATTTAGCTAACCAATTAATGGTGATGCTTCCTGACAATGCCGGTAAAGGTTATCTCTGGTTAGCGTCATTCCCTTTTTATTATGTCTGATACAATCAAATCGTAAATAAAATCTGAAATAAAATGATATTAGTCATACATATATCTTTAATAAACTTACATACCTTCTTAGAATTAATAAGCTCACGGTGAGACTGTATTGGTTGAATTTAATCTGCCCTGCATGCAGCGTAAAAAAAGAACTTTTCTTGCAGATGCTGTCTTCCAGTTTCTCACTCTGGCTTCTGGATTTGGTGTGTGTGATTTTCAACGCGCCGCTCTGTCCTTATATTTGGGCATATCTCACGTACGAGAAAGCACCCCCTAAAGTCCCAAAAGATTTTCGTTTATTCTCCTGGTTTGAGGCGATTTTGAGGCGATCTGTGCTTTTTCTGTACTTGTTTTCTCTTCTTTTTCACTACACACTTATATCCTTCCTTCCTTCCTAAGTATCCTTTCATTTTCCCCATATGAGGCTTTCATTCTATATAAGTTTTATCCAAATCCGTTGAGGCATACACGTACAATAAATTTTTAAAGGTTATTAGCTAACTTTTAGCAGATGTGATGACGATGAAAAATGTTAATTATCTTTAAAACTATTTATATTTGAATAATATCCTTTTGGATATCATTCATACTCTATCTCCTTTGTTGAATTATTATTATTTAAATGATTTCCAACGAGGCGTTCTCTTGTAGCTTTAAATTTAATTTTCTGTAAATGCAAACTTTTAAAGTCGGCCATGTTTCATATATTCGCTATTTCCTACTTTCTTTAATGCTGTCGGCTAGACGACGCGCAAAATTTCAGCCACTTTCAAACTTCAAAGCAAGATCCGTCGCGTGTTATCCCTGCGCTGTGTGTGTGTGTGTCGCGCTACACATTTTTTCCCAAACAAAGCAAGTGGTACCAAATCTCGCTACAAATCCCTCTGTGACGTGTGAGCGGCCCATTATAATTCAGGTTTTCGTATTAATATTCTTGAGTTTTCTACTGATATTTCATAAGTTTCTCCAATACGTTTTGTCCGGTCCTGTAAGTTGAGAATCCTGACTCTGTTCTTTCCTTGTTTCGTCTGATCTGTCTACTCTGACGATTTTGGAATGCAGTGTCGTATATCTTGAATGTGCTACGTTATATCGCATTTTTCCTGTCCACGAATCCATCTGGTTTTGTGACCGGCTTCCAGTCAGAACGAATGTATATTTTTTGCTCTTATTTGATCCAATCCTTGAGCAAGGAATGAAGTAGGTCGAGATGGTATTCATTACCTTCACCCTCGTGTTTTAAAATATCATTTTACATTTGAACACATGACCTCCTCCATAAATGGCATGGCTCATTCCGTTACTCTGAGGTAACCTTTCAAATCAGATTCGTAACCTAATACCTGCAAGATAGTGTCCTCTCTAGTGTGTCTCCCCAGGCGGTTTGGTTTGTTTTTAAGGACTATCTTCATTGCACATCAGTGCTCCGATTTCCTCCCTTAGATCACACAAGAAGGAACTCAGCACAGTGCACGAACTCCGTAGCACTGGCAAGAATTCTAATCTGTGTATATAGGAATCGCACATTCTAAAAATATTTTTGTGGTTGTTTTTTGAATAATTACACTGGACAACAGCATCAATGTATCCGAGACAAAAGTAGCTATTTTAAACTAATTTGGACATGCTGATCACGAATATGTACTTAAAAATTGCGAATTAGCTCTAGTTTTTAAAATCCGGGGGGGGGGGGGGGGGGGGGGGGGGGGGGGGGTCATTAGGCTGGTGGCTTTACTTTCCCGACGTGAATGACCCAGTCCTTTTCTTTTCTATAGCCCTGGCGCATGATTCCCCACGAGACGGATAACCGTGAACGCAAATTGGAGGACGCAATCTGCAGCAGTCATTGCAACCACATTTCCTCCTTGTCATCATTTGTGTTGTGGATTCTGTGAGTGCAGACGTGTCGTTCAAGATGCCTCGTGAATGTGTGAACAGTGCGGATTATTTTTGCTATATTTGCGGACTAATAACTTTGCTATCACAAAGGCGACCATTACACTGATGATGAAGAAAGCTTACAGCCTTTATTTTGGTTGTGAAATCGGTGACCAGGACCGGTATTGGGCCCCACACATATGTGGTCAATCCTGTGCAACGAATCTGAGCTGCTGGTTGAACCGAAAAGGACGATCGATGCGTTTTGCAGTTCCAATGGTGTGGAGGGAACCGACAAACCATCTTAATGATTGTTACTTTTGAATGTGTCTGTGTTTTGTGCTCGGCAAAAAGATCTGCTTCCATATTTCAAAATGACAGATAACCTCATTGCTTGCGTTGATATAGTGGGTCTGATGGCAGCACTACACATCAACTACAAAGACAACGATTGGAGGCTGTTCATTGATTCGTCCAAGTTGAGCTTAAAAGCTGTGCTGCTCCATAATGGTATCGTTTTACCATCTGTTCCACTCGGGTATGCAGTCCACATGAAAGAAACGTACAACAACATAAAACAACTGTTACACACCATCAACTACGACAAATATAAGTGGCAGATTTGTGTTGACCTGAAGGTCATTGCCATCTTGATGGGGCTACAGCAGGGTTACACAAAGCTTTGCTGTTTCCTCTGTCTGTGGGACAGCCGTGCCTGGACATTTACTACAAGAAAAAGGATTGGCCCCAACGACAATCACTTGAACCGGGGAAAAAGAATATACTTAACGAACCACTTGGAGAATCCCACAAGGTCTTGCTCCCTCCTCTCCGCATCAAACTTGGACTAATGAAGAATTGTGTAAAGGCCATGGATTTAAATGGGGCAGGATTTTTATACCTTCATGATAAATTTCTAAGACTTAGTGAGACCAAAATCAAGGAAGCTGTATTTGTCGGTCCACAGATACATCAGCTCTTCCGAGATCAGCGTTTTGATGATATCCTCACAGGTCATAAGAAGTTAGCTTGGAATGCTTTCCAGCAAGTGGCCGCAAACTTTCTAGGAAACAATACGGCTGACAATTACCAGGAGCTTGTAGAAACCCACTTGTTGTGCTACGAGAGACTAGGGTGCAACATGTCTTTGAAATTACACTTCTTACACTCTCTGTGGTGGATTTGGTGTTATTGTTGTTATGTGTTATTATTGTCAACAGAGTGAGGTCGAGCTATGTATATCCCTGAGTCTAATTGTTGAATTTAGGATGACTTCTCAGGGTATCTATCTGCTACCACCAGGTGATCTCACTCTGTGATTATTTTATTACAATATATTTTAGATGACTGGATGTCTAAGGTAATGCAGGTGTATGCTGTGTTGTTCACATAAACATACATATAAATTAATACTATCAAATAGACACGACTGGGTGACTACAACAACGAACAAACTACAAATCTAGGATATAACGTATAGAATTCTGTGGTTGAATATTAGGTAATAAAGTATATTACAATTTTATTTGTCCTGATCAGAGATTTCTGAGTCAGGACCAACAACAAAATGAAATTGATTGTTTTATTTACAAAAGTCAAATGTCACAATGGATCTTCTGTCCATCTAAATGAATATTAAAATCTAAGTATATTTAGGTATCACTATAGAATAAAGTTAACACTGGTAACTAATGGTGGGTTGGGGTTTTTCATCATCCCCTCTCTTTTATTTTCTTTTTCTCTTGTGGAATGTTTTATTTCAAAAGTCAAATATTTTATTTATTATTTAATAATATAAGTGGATGAATGTCTTAGTGCCAACACACTGGCACTTATCTTTCTGTTTTGTAGTAGTTCGAAGATGCTGCCAATCTCTCCCACTTTCTGTGTTGATGGTGTACCAGCTAAATTTCAAATGTACGGCAAATCTCTTAATTTTTCTGGGGTAGTTGTGGTAGAGAGCGTGTACCAATAGACATCGTCTTCTCTCACAATGATCAGTCCACCAGAAGTCTGGCACTATGTTTAGTACCAGAACAAAAACCCTGAAACAAGGTTATGATTCTTTATAACACATCTATGCTATCATTCCACAAGTATTACATGGTACATTTCAATTAAAAGAAAAGGGTCAGATCTTGTAGACAACTCGTTTCAACCATTTTATTTTGATGTGACAGTTTATACCAGTGTTCCTATTCCTCTCCCCAAAAACTTCAACGCATCTGCCACTTTGAAAAGTGATCTACTTCCATACAATAATGTGGGTTAGACTTCCCACTGGTAACTTTGGAAAATCCTTTTAGTTATACAACCCATGTAAGTTTTATTGCGTTTAAGCAACACCACAGGCCCTGCATACGTCTGCTAGGGGACCTATGTACTTAGTCGTAAAACATTCCCAATAAAGCAGTATCTCATACACCAATTTTTGTAATAACAAGGTTAATAAATTCGTTCTTACCACAATTCAATGAAAATATCACAAGCACACGTTGACTGGCATTAGCATTAGAATATATATAAGTTCAGCTTTGCCCCTGTTTAGACTGCCAAGTTTTTTTTCACACTTAACATTGCTGTTCTCAACGCAGCTTGCATACTCAAATTATTGTATCAAATGGCCACAAGCCTTGGAAGCTTTTTGCCAATATCACTAGGCTGGCCCAATCACAGCGAGGGTCTATCTATTTAATTCAAATTTGAAAAAAACAAAACCCCAAACAGGCTGTGTGTTTCTTAGTCTGTTGGTCAGTCTGCCCATGCTATTACACTGCAAAATATGTATCGTTTTTCAACTAACAATTACTGCCTCTTCCTTCCTCCTAGCGGTAACCAATCAAATTTGAATAACGCCAATGCCTCTTTTCAAAATTGCGTCCCAAAAATGTTACCCATAAATGAACAAGGACGATCGTCTGTCCGTCATACTGTTCGAAACTATATAGCATTTTTTTTACAATATCTTGGTTATTACTCGTGCTAATTTCAATATTGAAACATATTATTGACCAGAAGACTAAGCTCTATCTGTCTATATACGTTTTATATCAGTCTTTAGTGTCGTTAACATTTTTGTCTTTTTGGGTTTTCTTTTGCTAAACAACAAATTTTATCAAAATATATTTTTCTAAGATTGCTCCAAGTATTTTTAATAACCATGGAAGATTTTATAGGAATTATTATCAACGTTATCCTTGTAACCATTCTTTTTAGTTTATTTTGAAAGTCACAATAAGTTTCACTTTCCATCTCGGTTTTCTCCTTTTCTTCCCCTTTCCATACTGTATATTTGAATCGTAGCCTAAACGAGGTGGCAGGGTAACGTAAGGGGGAGGATTTTCCCACGCAATAGCGCACAAATTTTAAACCTCGGTTGCTAAGCGACGGGGTGCCCTACCATATTGTAGTAACCTTGAGCTTCCTAGAATGGAGTAGTTATTTTCCTCTCTCACTCCTTTAGAAGAAACCAGTATTTGCCGCCCACAAACTGTCTCATGTTTAGTCCCTACTGCGCCAACGGAGCGACAGTGTTATAGGCTATCTTTTCCTTCCTATTAATACTTTTCAATTCCAGGCGTGGGTGACAATGATGCGCAACAAACACGGGCGGAAAACTAGTTTCCACTACATTTCAAATCTGTTGTTAAATATTACTGTAAGGGTGATCAAATATATCACTGATATCCCTACACTCTCATCTGGATTTCTTCCCTGTTAACTGCGGTGCTGTCAGTGACGAGGATGGGGAATGATTTCATCAGGACATTACTACCCTCTAAAAAAGGTTCCAAGGGAAATGGAATGCAGCAATGCTAGCAGACTATTGTTGGACCATTGTGAGAGATGCTCCAGAAACTCATTACAAGCGACAGGCAAAAAGGCGTTGCTGTGAATCCTTTCCGCTGTGAGCATTATTATCATATGCTTTGTATATGCAAATGTGTAAAACTTGTTTTATAGATATTTTAAAAAACTAGAGCTAATCTGGTGTTTTAACAGCCATTTTCATATTCAGCAGCGCAAACAACATAAAGGTAACTTGGTTTAATCTCAGATACACACAAAAAGTCAAAATTTGTTGTCCAGTGTTATTACAGAAGCGTCTGGGCCGGAGTGATTATATATCGCATCTCTCTCATTTACAGGTGGGGTAATCTTAAACTTGTCGCTGATGCAGACACACCCAACCGGGCTTTCTTTGTATTCTCCATCAAAGTGTCTGAACGCGTTTGCAATGAACACACACCCAGATGGACATCCTTGTCTGGCGGAAATTTATTACGTAGAAAGTCAACAATCATTTTACGGCCATCGTTTCTTGCCTGTCTGGATTCATTCGCTTGGCGATACAATTAATCTGCCGGCATGTCTATTACCCCTGGAATGACCCGGTTACAGTATGGAAAAGGTCAACAAATCTAAGGAGTGGCGGGCAACAATTTTCTGTGCGGAAAAAATGAAGAAACATATGGATAATGAAACAAGAGAAAGAATTGTAAAAGAACGCGAACAAATGTCGTCACACTACTTTTGGAACTTGGACCCTTTGCATGCCCCATACTCCAGGCATCCGTATGCTCTTGTTTTATTTTATATTTCATAATTCTATCTCCCCTTATTACACCAGGCGTCTGTATGCTCGTATTTTATTTTATATTTCATAATTCTATCTCCCCTTATTACACCAGGCATCGGTATGCTCTTGTTTTATTGTATATTTCATAATTCTATCTCCCCTTCCGTGTCTGAGCACATGCTAGAGAATCTTCAGCATGTTTCCTAAAAAGTAAATAATAAACATAACGTGGTAATATTAGCTGGAGCTCTAGCAACCCTAGAAAACCTACAGAAAATGAAAGAATTATGTTGCAAGCACTCATACGACATAAAGAAGTAGAAAGGTACACAACAGAAAAGTGACAACAATGATAGATGTACCGGGGATTTGAACCCAGGACGTGGAAAAGCTCTACGGAGATGCAAATATCGTCAAGCTAGCTACTCCTTTCAGTTAAAACATTCTAGAAGTCGTCTGAGAGTGTACAAAGTAGAAGAACTCAGGACCATCCAGAGAGGTGTTGGTGCCATTCAAGTGGTTCTGGGTTAGAGTCACCGCTAAGCCTATCACATATGTTGGTTTTTTGTTGCCCAGTTTTCTACGTCTTTACATCATACAAGGGCCTGCAACAACATACCCCTGTTGCGGTCATTTTTGACGGAGTTTCAAACGTCAATTTATTTGTCGTATTTTTTCACCCTGGTCAAAGTTAGGGAACTATGTCTTAACTTTGCGGTGTCAGGTTGATTAGGGGTTATCTCCCCTTTTGGTTCATTCATTGTGTTTGACCAGTATTGAGATAGGGTCAAAGGTACATAGTTCTGGGCCATTGCCCATGCGCAGTTTGGAGCGCGAAGGGTTAGACTTCCGTCAGGTAGAGATGTGAACTGGCTTCTGTGGGACGTGAATGTCCGTTGTATTTTGGGGAAGGAAAATCTTCGAAGTGACTGCGTTGTCAGTTTTCCCCAGTGATTTAATGTACGTCAGGAATGACGACAGTGTTGTTTCTTGTGTTCTGAGGATTCTGTTCAAGGTAACACCGACTTTATCATTATTACGCATTCGGTTGCAGAACTTGTTAAAGGCTTACCTAGCCTGTGAGAACAGCTCACAGTTCCTATAATGCAGAACCTATATTTTGTGCTCGAGGTAGCCATTTAAGACTATTCGTCTTCATTTGATCAGAAGTCCAGTGACGAAGTTATATATGGTGGAAACCGCAGGTTGGCGGTATATTTATACAATCATTATAGCAGGGTTTATGCAACCCGCTTATGAAGAATACACAGCTGACGTCATATTGAGGCCCTGTGTTTCGGCCAATACTCTACAGCATGATAAGATGCAACTGGCGTGTCATGCCAAGTTGAACGACGGCCCTGGTAATATTATTACATGATTTAGGAGCTCGTCTTTTGTATGACGGAGTTATTAAGGTATCTGACGCGTTAAGTCAGGGATACCAAAGCGGCATTGTGAACTGTACTTTAAAGGACATACCACTATTGACCATGCCCACATATTTGAATGTTTTCCAGCCTTAGAATGCCTGATATGTACCAATCGATTTCAGTTAACATGATGTACATGATCCTGCTTACATTGACTGTTCCTGTGATACTACTGTTAGTCCTGTGATTAAATGTGTGAACTGTTACCAGTAGTTACAACCATCATTGGCTTCCGTATGAAAGTGATTGGGTAAGTTGTCTACATATATATGAGCCTAAACGCATTCGCGTCTCTACACACCCATGTCTCACATCATCATCATCATCGTACAAGAACCATGTATGCTGTCAGCGTGAGTGACCTAGATCTTCACCGCACCATTACACTGTTCAGGTGACATCAACACGCATACCTGGCCAACTACACATCAACATTAGGGGACCCCACGAAAACACAGTAACAACCCCCTTACGTGAAGATTTCTTACGTGTGTCAAAGTTCCAGCTAATATTTCTCTGTTAGTAACGTCATGAAGCTGCAGTTTTGCATGTGCAAATCTCCAGCGAAGCTTTCCTGAACCTTAGAAACCATATCAAGGTAATATATAAGCAGCTCTCTGATTGTATGGAACATAAAGCTAAGTTATACTTAAACGAGGGTTAAATGTGCGATTTAGTGTTTAGAGTCATGACTGATCTGAGGCCTAAGGTGTATAAGCAAGGCGCAGAGTATAATACAGAATGTGCACTTATAAAAATCTATGTAGTCATAACTTCTTGTCGTTCGTTCTAAAATAACCACATTTGTCTGTCTTATAAAGCGGACAATCTCTCCTCAGACATTTATCGTTACAATATAGTTTCTCTCTCAACTTGGTCAGTCATAACTCACAGCTAGTTATTACAAGTACATGCTAAACGCCAGCTATCTCCAAGGTAATTCAGCGTGTGTGAGTGTCAGCGCGGGCGTGCAGAAATGGATGTTAAGATAATGACGTTTGTCCCTGAGAATGTGAGAAACATGCCAACAATATGAAGATGCATGAAGATACAGAGATACCTGGTGTGCCTGGGCACTGCAGACAAAGAACTGCATGCAATTCTGAAACAGATCAATGAAAGAGAGCGTCGGATGGGAATGAAGATAACAAATGAAAGACATGTATGATTTTAATCAGAACACAATAAATTCTTACTTGAAGTAGGCGCCACCTGCACAAATTTGGCGCCGGACTAGATATACGTTGTTCTCGTGTTCTGAATGGCATACCCGACCTGGCGTCTAGGGTTTCTAGTGCTCTGATATTAATGAGCAGACAAAATACCGTTAACTACAGATTGCGAGAAGCAAACCTCACAAATACGCCAATATAAATGGTTTTCATTACGTCAGAGGACAGAAATGAAAATTGAGAGATAAAGGCAAAATCACAGCATTAAACATAATCTGTAAAGTCCTATGTAATGGAACAGTAAATCTTGAATAGAGAAATAAATGTCCAGAAAGTTTAGGTGTGGATAAAATTCTTCTAAAAAAATAGATTTTAAAAAGTTTAGTCTGAAGAGGATAAAATGAAGAAAAAAGAAAAGAAAAGAAAAGAAAAGAATAAAATATGTTTCACATGTTGATGATATACAAGAATTTTGAAGATATCATTATACGGAGGTAATGCTGAATAGCATCGTTCTTAAAATAAAAAAGTAGTGCCTAATTGGCAGGGAGGATAGTGTGATTCGCTTCCGTAGCTAGGCGGTGGTGCCTCTCGGAAGGTCCTGGGTTCGATTCTCCGGTAAGCCACTCACGTCTGTTGTTTTTCTGTTGTCTAGTTTTCTACTTCTTTATTTCTTACGAGTGTCTGAAACATACCTTTGTGTGTGTAATATTTATTTAACATAATAAAACTGTAAACAGAACTTTAGTTGAGATATTGTGTAGACTAGATAGACACACTGCGCATAATAGGAGCAAACAAGTTGAAGATAAATTCACTACATGGCTTTCAATTTGTAGATTATCAAACGGACTTCAACAGTCTGGACAGACACCACACTTTGGAAACTGATTAGGTGTTAAGTAATGTCCATAAGTTCATTATCCCGAGGATCTCTCATGAAACGAAGATAGAATAAGACTACCTATCCCTCAAACATGACCTACGGTGTGACTAACATGAGGTTGTGCATAAAGCTGGCAACATCATCGTGTACAACTAATTGTTACAGAAACCACTGCACAGAAGATCATGTGATCGGTGTCTTGTAAGGGAGACAGTTGCTATGGTAGCTCCATGCTCCATAAACAAGCGAAAAGGAAAAGTATACGTTCATTAATAAACTGATAACGAAAACAAGGAAACATTAACTGCAACGTTCTCTGTGAACGACTACATGCAGAATTTGTTTGAGATAGACACTGGTGTGTGGTAGGGATGCCTCACAATTCCTCAACTATTTGGCTATGGATTGGATTACAAAAAAACAACATCAACAACTGCCAGTAATGAAATTCTAGATATTACAGAATTGTGCGATGACCTCGCCCTTCTGTCCCAAAAGTAAGGGTTTGCAAGACAAAATGGGAATGTTTGATTAGAGGTCACAAGAGCTGAATTTGAAAATACGCAAGGAAATGCAAACATAGGCAGTACGGCCTATTCTTTACAAATGCGAACTGCCGAGGGATGTTTAACGCGTGCAACTTGCATACTGGACTTTCTATTTTTTCGGCCTTATCCGAGATGGCTAATCATCTGATGTCACTACGCAAGAGACCTGTGCGGGGAAATGACATCATTAGGAACCAATGGTTCTGACAAATAATTTTATTAGTTATATTCCCTGTGCTGGGAGCTTCTTCTTCTTCTTTCGTTCGCTTGAAATATATTGTCTATATCTGCAATGTTGTTTCTTGTATAAACTTCACTGTCTTTTGTAGTTCATACAGAGGTCCGTATAGTTTTACTTCCAGTGTTATTTCTCTGGGCCAGTGGGTTTGCCTCAATATATTAATATTCGGGGCAGTCTTGAAGTATGTGCACTGCAGTCTGGGGTGTCCGTCCACATGTACACATGGCTGAATTGCCTATCTTATATTTTTTATACATGTGGCTGCGGAGTCTGTTCTGAGGTGCAGAATGACAATTTGTTCTGATCTGTTCATAGTTTGGTATGCTGGGAGCTAACCCGGTACCTTTAGAATTGCAGGCGCACGCCATCCCTCTGGAAAACTATGGAAATCAAAAGAAAACATGACTCACACAGAAATAACTTAAATGTCATGGTGGTCCCATTGTATGGCTGTGAAACATGGAGGACAACAAAAACGAAAACCAAGAAGTTATAAACTTCACTAAATTAATGCTTGTAGAGAATAGATGGGAAAGAGACCCCCTAGGCCATACAAAAAATGATGCATATCATCAGCTATCTAGGCGAGACCAGGTCACCTATTTTCGGCTACACACTGAACACAACAGATTAAGGTACCATCTATACCACAAGTACATAATTGGTACAACAGATCTCTGCACTTGTGGCACCTGCCCGATTACAGCCGAGCACTAGCTGCAGTCCTGCCCAACCTACGGCAATGAACGGAGTAGCATATGGCAACAACCCACTTCTGTCAACGAAAAACTGTTTGGAGATGTCAGGAACCTTGAGCTGACTACTGCCATTATTAGAGTCATTAGTGTAGATGTCTGAAGGCGAACGAGATGTCAGGAACCTAGAGGCTGACTACTGCCTTTATTAGAGTCACTAATGTGGAAGTCTGAGGGCGACCGAGTGTGACAAAGCGGGGCGGCCCATATCGATCTTTGTTTCTCTCCGGCAGTATCGGTACAATTGTGGTACTGATTTTTATTATGTGCTCCCAAGTATCGCACTTTTCTTTCTTTCGTCGTTATTTTTCTGCTAAGTAGCAGATATTTGATTTTATCAAATCATTTGACACTCCTCTCTGTGATGTCACTTGTTTGGTACCCGGTCATCCTAGCTTGCGGAGAGCCACTGAGATAAGATAGTCACCGGCGTGTTTAGATTGAACCGCTGATATGACGTCTCATTCGGTAACCCAGATGGGCTGACACGGAGTTTTTGCGTACTCATACGACAGATAACGAGATTACTGTCTGTGTGACACATGTGGGCAGACAAGTGTGACGTAATCGCTTCCAGGCCGACTTGTTATGACAACATTAATTTCTAATAAAGTAATAAGGATTACAGCTTACACATGTTGTCATGTGAGTTCTCCAATCTGTCTGTAAGTTTGTACACAAGGGCATCGGACATCATATTACCATATATGGGAGAGTTGACCTCTGCATTAAGTTCAAAATTATCCGATGTCGGAATATTTTTGAAATCATCACACCCTGTCCGCATGATTTGAAATGATTGGATCTTTCTGATTAGATTCATAACAACAATGCTTGAAAAAATAGGAATATAGTCTGACCATTTTCGCAGTTTTATTTCTCTGTGAATTTCACGCTCGCCAAGACAACATCAGAGTATAGATGAGATTCATAATTCCTTTTTTTAACCGGACCTTTTATTGGAGAACCAAAAAACCCTTACAAAGCACAGGAAATCTCTACATTTTAATAAGGAACACCGGGACTAGGAAACTGAAGAAACACACGGAGTCAGAAAGGGAATCTATTGTCAAATTAAAGACACCCCAGACGTGTTTAAGAGACTGACTCGTCTCTTTTATTCATCTGAGCAACAAGTCTGTAGCAAAGATTGGCGTAAGTAGTGCATATTTTCATTCCAGGTTCCCTATGGAGCAGGGAGGGAAAGATGAAAGAAATGATGTACATTCTAAGTATAATACTTACATTTTCAAAGCAGTGTCCCTATAAACATAGTCACGGAGCAATATTCTTTCAATCTTTCCATTGCATCCTTCGGGGCAGTAAGAAATGTTTTTTGCTTGTCCTTTATAAATTTGTGTAAAACTTAATGAAAACATATTCAATTTAGATTGTGAACACTTTTCAATCAGTGTATATGTAAACAGACTCTATCTGTATTATTAACCTGTTCATTTAAATATGAAGTAACTATGAAAGCTATTCTATTTAAGTGTAACGAACGTTTTATCTCGAAGGACTCAATGTAATTCTCATCGAGGGTAAAGTGAGTAATTGGGATGGTGGTATGGGAAGTTAGGAACCCATAACTATGTGGTGGAAAACGCCATACTTAGAAGAGCGTTTCATTCTATTCTTTACCATAGTTATTGGTGGTACCAGCCGAAAGTACTATCTCTGGAACAAGAAGGGAACCGTGGCCTAAGCTTTAAGACGAAGGACGCACGTGGTAGACTCTCCATGACGTTTCTAGGAAACGAGCTACCCCCAACAACTTTGATCAGAGACGAGCGCGAGCAGTGTGAAAAGAACCAACCCATAAGAAGGAGCAGAACCGTCATTGGCAGCTGAGTTCAAATATATGCTGCCACTTGAACTTCTTGTAATATCTCACATTCCCTGAAGACTGTGAGAATAACTTTTCTTGATCCATAACTATTCCAATTATTTTCCAACTGTTAAAACCTAAAGTGTGTTAGCGGGGCCCGAAAGGGGAGCAAAGAATAGTAACATTGTACCCTACCAGGCAATTCGTAAAAAGCGACTAAGGAGGGTTGGGCATGGGGCTGGTAACCCCGTCCCGTAAAAAAAACATTTTACCACAAAAACTTCAACAAACAAGAGTGCACAAATTATAGAGGAATAATGTTACTATCAGTGCCAAGAAAAGTATTAAACAGAATCATCCTTGAGAGATTAAAAGAGTCCATAGACAAGCAACTGAGAGATGAAGCAGGTTTTCGACAAAATAGATCCTGTACAGACCAGATAGCCACATTGAGAATAATAGTTGAACAAAGTCTGGAATGGAATTCACCGGTATACATCGGAATCGTGGACTATGAAAAGGCATTTGACAGTGTAGACAGAGAATCGCTTTGGAAATTGATGAGGCATTATGGAGTTCTCATGAAGATCATTAACTTAATAAAGAAGACCTATGAAAACATGAAATGCAGAGTTCTTCATGATGGACAACTTACAGAACCGTTTAGGATTAGAACGGAAGTGAGACAGGGATGCCTCTTGTCTCCATTTCTTTTCTTACTAGCAATAGATTGGGTTATGAAAACATCGACATCACACAACAGAAATGGAATCCAGTGGAATCTGACTAAACAGCTTGTTGATCTGGATTTTGCAGATTACTTGGCTCTTCTGTCCCATAACCATAATCAGATGCAAGAGAAAATGAAAATTCTCGATGAGAGGTCACAACAAGTGGGCCTGAAAATACACAGGGAAAAGACAAAAATAATGAGAATAAATGCAAGAAATGATAACAAGGTTGAACTTGAAGAAATACCACTAAAAGATGTAGAATCGTACACATATCGGAAGTAATATAGACAAAGTTGGAGGGACAGACAGTGATATCAAAATAAGAATACAAAAAGCAAGAGGAGCTTTCATTGCACTGGGAAACATATGAAGAACAAGAGAAATCAAGTCCAACACGAAAATAGGAATCTTCAACTCAAATGTAAAGTCAGTCCTATTGTATGGCTCTGAGACATGGAGAAGAACAAAAACAACAACCAAAAAGCTACAGACGTTTATAAACGGGTGCATGCGTAGAATAGAAGGACTGAAATGGTATGACAAAGTCACAAATGTGGAATTGATGACAAGAACCAGACAAATGCCAGTGGAACAAGAGTTGAGAAGAAGACGCTGGCGATGGATAGGACACACATTGAGGAAACCTGTTGATAGCATTACAAGGCAGTCTTTGTTCTGGAATCCACAGGAAAAGAGAGGCAGAGGTAGATCAAAAAACACATGGAGAAGAGAACTGGAAACAGAGGTGAAAATGATGAGGAAAACATGGAAATAACTTGAGCAGATGGCACAGGACAGGAAGACTTGGCATGTGTTGTTGAAGGCCTATGCTCCTTAGGGAGCTAAAGGGTATTGATTGATTGATTTGTAATGTTACAAATTTAACTTTGATTTAATCATTTTAAAGTTACTTCATGTTTGTCTCAGTCAAATTACTATACACACTCTAAACAGAGCTATACTAAAATAATAGAATTCCACTGATTAACTCCTCGGTGGACAGAGGAAGTCAAAGAGAAAATAAAAGAGAAGAAAATGGCATGGAAACAATACTTAGGAGCTAAAACCACAACAGGACAAATGGAGAAATGTAGAGAATATGTGACACTCAGAATAGAAGCAAAGAACAAGGTGCTAGCAGCAAAACAGAAGTCCTGGGAAGAATTTGGAGAAAAGCTAGAAAAAGATGCGCAAGAAAACCAGAAATTGTTCTATAAGACCCTAAAGAACTCGAGGAAGGAAAAACAATGCCCTCTCAAATTTATAAAGGACAAGCAAGGCAAGTTGCTTACTGCCCCAACGGAAGTAATGGAAAGATGGAAAGAATATTTCTCAGAACTCCTGGATGGTGAGCATGGTGAAGCATCAGAAATGGTAACCACTAGCACAGGAGCGAAAATCAATGATGGTGAAGATGACATAAAGATGGAAGAACTGAAGGCAGCACTGGAGAAAATCAAGATGGACAAAGCAGCAGGGCATGATGGTATAACACCAGAAATGGTTAAGTACATGGGAGCATCAGGCGACCTATTACTCTTAAGGGTCCTACAGGCAGCGTGGTGCAGCAAGACCATACCCAAGGATTGGGAAATTGCCATCATAACACCAATTTTTTAAAATGGTGACAATCGACAATGTGGAAACCATATAGGCATGTCCCTTCTCAGTGTCCCTGGTAAAATCTACTCTAGAATCCTAGAGCAGAGACTCCAACGCCTGGCTAAGCCATAATTGGATGAGGTCCAGCAATCAAGAACATTCCAGCACCTCTGATTCATGCTATACAGAGCTTCTTCAAGTCTTGCAGAAATTATGTGAGCACAGCAAACCATAAGTCAGAAGAGTTCAGGACCACCACTGGTGTAAGACAAGGTGATATCCTGTCACCTTATCTTTTCATACTCCCCATGGACGATGTCATTAGGGGATGTAAGGAGAGAACAAGAAAGTATTCAGTGGGGTACTGGAAGATGAGACAGGTCTGTATTTAAGAGATGGAATTTGCTGATAATATTGCCCTGATTGCTAGACATGGCAGTTCAGGAGGTGCGAGGAGCTGAGAATGATAAGAGGTTGCAAAAAGCAGTGCAGCAGGCCCAACAAGGCCAATGGACTGCATGGGAAGGAGCCCTGCAAAGGTCCTTGACATGGAATGAATTATGGCATATGTCACCTCTTAGGCTCAGCCTCGTTGTTAGATCAATGTATGACCTGCTGCCGTCGGCCACAAACCTTGTGAGATGGGGAAAGTCGGATGATGAGCAGTGCCCCCTGTGCCAGGGGAGGCAGACACTTGAACAAGTACTCTCAGTGTGTAAGGTGTCATTAGGGCAAGGGCTATACACTTGGCGCCACAACAAAGTGCTAAATGAGCTTGCTGCGACAATAGACCTGGCAAGGATGAAGGCGAATAGCAAAGCCAGGCTGAGCACCACAAATACATACTTTCTGAGGGCAGGAAAGTCAGCACACGCCAAACCGAGTAAACCAGGTAGCAGTTTACCATCTCTTCTTGACTGTGCAAACGACTGGGAGATGGCGGTAGACCTACATGGACGTGGGGCATATCCAGAGAGTATCAGAAAATAGCGGAGACGGCCGGATATAGTGCTTCATTCTTCAGCATCGCTTCAGGTTATACTGATTGAACTGACCGTGCCATTTGAATCAGATTGGACGTTCAAAGTGGCCAAGTATAATGATCTGGCCGCGGATCTGAGACACGATGGGTTCACTGCAAGGGTCATGGCTGTTGAGGTGGGCGCAAGAGGGCTCGTGGCTGCATCAGTGTATGATTTATTGAAACTGTTGGGGCTGAGGGGACAGTCGAGAACAAGGGCACTGAAGAGGCTTAGTGAAACTGCCGTGCTGGCTGTGGAACAACCGCAATGGGCTATGGAAAGCGTGACAGTAAACTCTGTGGTACAGAAAACACCAGGAATTTTTCTAAGTCCACAATACGTTGAGTTTTTTGGTGTACTAGTGAAAGGGCTGTGACTGAGGGGCAACAGGCGGCGTATATTATAAGAGGTGTTAGGCACAGAATTTCAGTTGCTAGCGCGCAGTGGCTAGCCTTGTCGGCTTCGCTCAGGTGTCTCAGTGTGTGTCCTTAGTTGTGATGTGCGACGGAACGAACGGAATAATTGGTCTTCTCTTTGTTACTTTCACAATTGCCTCCACGGCTGGCGGAGGTGTGGATTTTAAAGTTGCTACCATAAGTGAAATGGGTTCATTTTCGATACAAGACAACAGAGGCTGAGACACTTGGGAGTGTAAAGGAGTATACTGGGCCGAAACACTTGTTCGATGGGGGACTTCTTCTGATGATCAGATTGATTCCTGTTGTATCGCTCTGTAAAGAGTTTCCTATCATGCAAGACAGTCCATATATTGGAAATCTCAGCGTGGGTGAGATACAAGGAAACATGCATGGAAGGAATAAAGAAGACATGGAAAGGACGTGAACAGATGATGTCACGGGTTGCCTCCCCTTGCTCTGCAGTAGTAGTCGAACAGTGGCCAAAACCTAGAGTATCTAATGTGGGTCTTCGAAGGTAATACCTTCGCAAAAGATTACTCTCGGCAGTGTTATAGATAGAAGGATAATGATGCTTCTACCTCGAGGGAGAATATACAAGATATTTCAGAAGTCAAGAACAATGCCAAAGGAGTCTGGGAACTTACTTTATATCTGACTCGCTGCCATTGGTGGAAATGGATTTTCTTATATACTGCTCGTCAAAAGTCAAGGGCCACCTTATTATTTTCAATACACTTTTATATAAGCCCATAGAATGATTAAATGAAGGAAGTTTTTAGTAAAAATGGGTGCAATATCTTCCTCTAACAGTTCTCTATGCACGTTAAGTATAAAAACAACTCACCGACAACCATGTTGATCACGTGCAATTTGGTTTGCTGACCATAAATTCACATTTTTAATCTGTTTTTTCAAACTTCCTACAACCAAACAGGTGAAGTAATCGTGCTGATTGACATTCCACGTGCAATGGGGACTTTTCGAGAACAGAGTTCACTCTTAATTTGTTTTACAATCAGCAAACTTAGGGTAGTTTCATCACTTGCAAAAACCATGCCACCGAGAAGAAGTTTTGACACCTTACAAAGAATGAGGGCTATAGCGTGGGTTGAAAGTGTTTTATCTGTCCGTGAGGTTGCTAGACGGCTTGCAGTGTCACACTCTACTATCCAAAGAATTTTGGAGAGATTTCAGGCCACAGGAAGTGTGGAGGATTGCCACTGGCCAGGTCGCCCTAGATGCACCAATAGACATGATGACCGGTACCTCTTGTTGTCAGCCCTGCGCCATCGAACAGTGACTTGTTCCACTCTAAGATGTCAGCTGAGACAAATTGTAAACGTTAATGTCAGTCAAAGCACCATTCGCAGACGTTTACATGAATTTGGACTGGCTGCTCGACGTCCTGCAGTCAGAATCACTCTTACTCCTGCTCATCGCAGAGCCCGTGTTGCTTGGTGTCGCGAGCACATGCGATGGACAAGGCAACAATGGAGTCAAGTTTTCTTCACTGATGAATCTCGCTTCACTGTGTCATTCAATGATGGCAGGATTCGAGTTTGGAGACGACCAGGAGAGCTGTTTACTGATGACACAATTCGAGAGGTGGATCCTTATGGTAGGGGTTCTGTCATGGGCTGGAGAGGCTTCTACTGACACGGCAGGAACCCACTCTACTTTATCCAAGGCAACTTGACCGGCCAAAGATACCAGAACGAAATCTTGAGACCAATTGTTCAGCCTGTTCTGGAGGCCATAGGTGGTAAGGCCATCCTCCAAGATGATAACGCTCGACCCCATCGAGTTCGTGTGGTGAATGAGTTTATTCAGCACCATGGGATCATCAGGATGGCGTGGCCAGCTCATTCACCTGACCTTTCTCCGATTGAGCACCTCTGGGATGTCCTTGGTCGAAGATTGTCAACAAATCACCCCCTGCCAATGGATGTTGCACAGCTGACTGCATTTCTGCTTCAGGAATGGCAAGCTGTTCCTCAGGATACTCTTCGGACCCTTGTGGACTCGATGCGTCTACGCTGTCTTGAATGCCTTGCTGCAAAGGGTGGTCATACCCGATTTTGAAATGTCTATTTGTCCAATATCTATCGTGCGACTTTTGAAAAGGTGGGTGACACACTTCACAGCTTCATTGCGTTTGAATGTGTGTTTCCATTTCTTTACGTGACATGTCAATTTGGTATTCAATAAATGCCGTTTTGACTGATACCAATTACGTTTATATCAGATTTGTTTTTCTAAGTGGCCCTTGACTTTTGACGAGTAGTATAATTAGCTCGTTCAAGCCCACAGCTGGTTTAACTCAGCGAAATTTTTCTTATTAGCTCAATATTATTATTATTATTATTCTTGGCTCTTCAGATGTAGATATAACTACATATATTAAAATCAGGATTCACACGTATGCCTGTCGCTCTGTAATAATTAATTCAACTATGAATTTATTAAAACAACATTTAACACATTTAATTATCAATTATACTGGAACAAATGTAAATAAATATGAAATGGTAATTATGAGAAATCATGGGTCATCATAGATCTCGGTTTAGCTGCATTTATTCTCATTATTTTTGTCTTTTCCCTGTGTATTTTCAGACCCAACTGCTGTGACCTCTTATCGAGTGTTTTCAATTTGTCCTGCATCTGATTACGGTTATGGGACAGAAGAGCCAAGTCGTCAGCAAAATCCAGATCATCCAACTGCTTAGTCAGAGTCCACTGGATCCCATTTCTGTTGTGTGTTGTCGATGTTCGCATAACCCCGTCTATTGCTAGTAAGAAAAGAATTGGAGACAAGAGGCATTCCTTTCGCACTCCTGTTCTTATCCCAAACGGCTCTGTAAGCTGTCTTTCATGAAGAACTCTGCATGCATGTCATGTCTTCATGTGTTTTCTTTATTAAATTAATTTTCTTCGGTTTGGTAGATGAAAATAAAGTCTTGATTTGGCCTGATAAACTTTTAACTTAGCTTCCAAATTGCTGAAATGTTGGTGCTGCTAGTTCCGTTACTTCGTCTCTGTGGCAAGGGCACGTCTCCAAAGGATTCTAGAGGTAACCGCTTCTGGTCAAGGCAGGGATCTTTACCACCATTGGGATGTAGGTTTCACGTGTCGATCTCAAGCTTCAAGCCACAGACTATTACAGCTGGTAACGTGAGTAGAACCTCAAATGGTCTCTACAAACCGTACCAATAACTTTAGAGGGAATAAAAGACCACATTCCGCCGCTAAGTATTTGTTTTTCTGATTTAGCTCAGGCGTCTTTCCTCGCTGTCCGTCACCGATTCTTTTATGGGAATGTATACTCTCCCTGAGAATGTATCATATAATTCCGGGGATGTCATAACAAAAATCACCATTCTTTTAGTTACGTATTCTGTCGTCATCACTGTGGTAAAGTGGGATGTTATAAATATTTATAGGGGACTTAGTGTACTGACTGAGATCAGCTGTGAAGGTATCTATATCTAATAATAGTAGTGTATTATAGATAACCTTACTTACTGCCACATATGTATACCTCAGTCAGAATTATTCTGGAATAGTGTGATGACTACGTTATATGTCTAGGGTATGTGTATGATGAAGGGTAAGTCATAACAACAACAGACAGATAAACAATTTAATTTATTCCACCACACTTGACAACACTGTGACACTCACATACATAAAACACTCTAAGAGGATATCTTAAAGGAGTCACTGATAACTTTTCAAATAACAATATGTATTCAGTGCTGTCATGAATGTATATGTGTCCTGATTCAAATACAAAGGGAACCAGGAATCACAATCAATTTTAATTACAAGTTATATGTACAGAATTTATTAATATGATTCTTGTAGTGACATATATTATTAATGGTATCCTATGTGTGTCAGTTGTGTAGTGGTAATATGAGGTAACACTGGTTTTGTTTTGTTCAAGCTCTGTTGGTATTTGTCATCATGACTTCAATAGTTTGTTTCTATTGGAACCAGTATTGGAGATGTTCTCAGTTCCTGGTATTAAAACAATTAAATTCCCCTCTTAATTTTAGTTTACAGTGTCATTTTAAGATGGGGGGTACATAATGTTGAGCTCCATGGCCACTGTTACGTGCAGTCTTTGATATCTTACAATATTATACATTGGTATACTTGTTATGTTCGCAAATATTTTGTAAACAAAATAGTGCTTAAGGGAAAGTCATTATTGAGTTACTTCCCTTGAAAGTTGTGTCGGCTCTTTCGATCGAACTCCGCGGATGAGTCCAGTTTTCTGCGATTTATTCTTCGTTTGGGTAATAATAGATTGTTCTTGCTTCAGAATATCTATGGCCTGAATTTATGTGTATTGTTTGTCTGAGTAGGACGAGTCTGTCTTATATCTGTATATCTTTACATATCTAAGTCGAACTATATGTTCTGTTGTCTCTAGAGAGGTCAAAGGCTATTCGGCGGATGTGTCGCTAGAGTGTGGTGTGATTTGGCTTCGTCCTGATAGGGACTGTGTTTTCTATGTCGGCTTGTCGCCGGGAAAAAGTGATCTCAGTATTTGTGGGGAAAGTGATAGTCGTCTAGACCTATCGTGTATGCTTTACCCCAGTGTTTATTCGTATTGCCAAGGAATGGCAGAATCATATTTCTGATACCAAGGTAATAATAGACACTCTTATGAACTCTCGTACGAAGCCACCATTTTCGATAGGTACGATTTGAATGTCTAAGAGAATATATTTGACTCGATGAAAACGACTTCGATTCCTAGCAGCACTATATCCTGTAGAATGCAGTCAATTGTTCATGATCAAATCTACAGAGCAATGAAATGTTTTATGAATGACTAACTTTAGGACAGATTCATTATCTGTATCCAAACGTGAGTGACAGCTCACGAGTGAAGCCATCTTGGAACCAAACATGTAGTGACTTTCAAGAAGAGAAAAGGGATGCCCGTATTATCGCTTGTTTAGTCCAGAGATCACTGCTACACATGAGAACCCGTTATTAGCGGTTCAATATTATTATATGGAAAAATATGTGCTGAACATTATGTTGGAGAATCGTCGCTAAACGAGATTAGGTTTAGAAGCCATCTGAAATATTGTTTATAAGCTGACGTGCTCAGTCAGTGAAGTCAGATGATATATATGTATGGGCGATACTGAGGGCTTGGCTACTGACAGTCCTCTATACTATTATTCTACATGAGTGCCCATGTAACATTGCAAGACCATTTATCCACTGTACCATGATGTATTATGCCAACCTGTGATTTGTCACTATCTGTGCTGTCGAGTGTGTACGTCCAATTAAACTTTAGAAAAGGTACACAGTCGTTGGTGTCGATGACTTCCAGCCATACATGAGTGTGAGAAAAGAACATTTGTCAACAACACGAACCCTTATTATCATTCGCACATTATACACTCAATCCATGTCTACACACCACTGCGTAGGTCAAGTTGACATTCCATACACTACAGTGGAGCAAACAACACCATAGAGATCTTATCAACTGATGATGATGATGATGTCTGCTTCCATCCACTTATATCTATCTTTTGGTGGATATCATTAACGGGAATAAAATTATCAACTTTATCAACTGGTGGACCAGCTTTCTGGGTTTGACCTCGCAGAAGTTCAGAAGTCAACAGATTACCGATACCAGACCGTTTCCTGTGGCTGATACGACACACTTGCAGTATTGGTTTGCTCTTTGTCAACACTTCGTCACGTGACCTGTCAAGTGAATGCAGTATGTAGGTCAGCGTTGTTGACATTTTTACATTAGACATTACAGAGTTTCACAGAACAGTTGGATCAATTCTTGTCAATGTTAACAGGAAGACAGTATTTGTGAACTAAGAAGTCCTATTTTCATCGATGGATCTTCTTGTTTTCCATATATGAACTTTAATATTTAAGGCCAGAATGTTTAATTGAATAAAGTGGCAGTTTGTTTATTTTCATAAAAATAACTTTGCCATTACTGTAAAACTGAGCCTATTTTGCAACACATACTATCATACACATAATTTATATATATTTATGTTTACATGTTATTTGTTTGTATAGTATGTTAGTTTCTATGTCAGCGGGTTGTGTTTAAGGTTGGGCGGCGTCCTCACAACAGAATATCCCACGTCATAGAGGGTCCGTTGTGGGCGTTTTCTATAGGTGCAATTTTCTTGATTGAAAATTTGCTGCGACAACTGTTGCTTTTGTGTTAGCTGTGAAGTCTGTAATTATTGTTATTTTTGTAATATTTCTTTGTTCTTTAGTTTTGTTTTGATTTGTTTGTAATTTGTTGGTCTAACCTTTTCTATCTTTCAGTTCTATTCACAATTTATATTCATATATTGTGACGTCATTTGTGTTGTTATTCTTTGCAGATTCAGTGATTATTTTCATTGATTTCCCTATTTGATTTATTTTGATTTCTGCAAACGTTCTTGTATTGTCAGTCCTATTTGTACTTTATGTATTCTGTTGGTTGACATATGTTTTATATAGGTATATTTCATAAGACACAATTGCCTGTGCACTGCACTTGGATTATGGTATAAACCAGTACCTGATTATTATTACTATTATACAAGACCTTATTAAAGGCTTGTGACCCACAGATATTGGGATAGTATACTGATTAATCAAGTCATTGAGAACTTGTGGTATTATTATTGATTCAGGTGATTAGTATTATTGTTAGACATCATGTCTACATTAGAATACTTCATTACACAAGGGAAAGCCCTTGATAAGACTGGTCAACAATTAGAACAATGGGCTGTTGCTCAATATGACAAAGCATTAGCTGCAGAAGAGAGATGAGCTATGGCAGAAGAGAAAAGATTAGAAAGAGAAGCTGAGGCTGCTGCTGAACAAAAGAAATTGCAGATGCAGGTGGAGGAAAGGAGATTTGAAGCTGAACAAAAAAAATTAGAAAGAGAAGCTGCAGCTGAACAAAAAAAATTAGAAAGAGAAGCTGCTGCTGAACAAAAAAGATTAGACAGTGAAGCTGAACAAAAAAAATTAGAAAGAGAAGCTGCTGCTGAACAAAAAAGATTAGACAGTGAAGCTGAACAAAAAAGATTAGACAGGGAAGCTGAACAAAAAAGATTAGACAGGGAGGCTGAACAAAAAAGATTAGATGCTGAAGAGAAAAAAGCAATAAGAGAACATGAATTTGAGTTGGAGAAATTGAGATTGACAAGTATGAGTAATGTTAATCAGGCATCTAGTGGTAATGGTAAACCTTCTACTTACAAGGTTAAGGTTCCACCGTTCAATCAGTCCAGTGACGATATTACATTCTGGCTGGATAGATTTGAACGTTCTTGTCGTACACATAATGTGGATAAATCACAATACGCTAATCAATTATCAGAAAACTTGAAAGGTGAATCTTTGACTAGATTATGCCTTGTAGGAGAAGCAGATAAGGATAATTATGATGTCATTAGGGCGGCTTTGATAAAAAAATATCAGCTAAGTGAGGAAGGCTATCGCCTTTTATTTAAAACGATGGTGCCTGAGACGGGTGTAGAATTCTCAGAATTCACTGCAAAGGCACGTCTCACAGTTGATCGTTGGATTGAGCTTTCCAAAACAGAAAAAACGTATGAAGGACTTATGGATTTGTTGCTCAGAGATAAGATTATGTCATGTGTGAACAAACCTTTCCTTGAATTTATACATGAGCGTAAACCCAAATCTCTAAAAGAAATGGAAGAATATTGTTCCCAATATGTCACTGCACACCCCGACGTGACTTTTGGCAACACTAAGATTAAGGAGAGTATGCCAGTTGCTTCAGCAACACCATACAATCCCAATTATTCACACAGATTTCAGGGACCTCAAAACAGATTTGATAAAAAAGGTAACCATAATAGTTATCAAAACCAAGGTAACCAATCATTTCAGGGTTCTTCTTCAAAGAACTGGAGACGAGCTGATAGCTCTCGACACAGGGGTGGTCATAATTATAGGAATTTCCGTAGAGGAAGTAATTATAGAAACTATCAGGGTTATCCGTCTTGGAGTCAACAAGATCATAATTACAGAGATACTCATTATAATGAATATGATAATGGTAACCAAGGGAACTATGACTCAAACCCAAATAGGGGTTACAATAGAGGTAACAATAACTACAGAGGTGATAATAACCGAGGTAGATCTCAAAACAAAAGACATAAACCACATTTTCAGGCAAACTCTGCACAACAAGAGTCCCATGAAGCCTATAAACAGAGTAAAGATAATAATGATGCTAGTAATATGGCATGTGCCGCTTTTGATTTTGGGAGAGCATCTCAGTGCCCCCAATGCAAAACGTTATTTGAGCCAACCACAGTGTCTACTTTAAGCTGTGGCCATCCTCTTCCTGCTCTTCCGGCATCAGTCGCGCATGATGGAAGAGGTTCTCTTGTCTTACATAAGGGTTTAGTGAATAACAATCCAGTCTCTGTGCTATTTGATTCTGGATGCACCACAATTGGTGTTAGGCAGTCACTCGTAGATCCTTCCCGTGCCACTGGACAAGTAGTCAAATGTGTAACATTTGGCGGCACATTAGAGAAATACTCTACTGCTATCATTAGGATTGCTACTCCTTTCTTTACAGGAGATGTACACGCATGTCTTCTTCCGAATCCGATCGCTGACCTCATCATCGGTCGCATTCATGGAGTCAAAGAATGCACTCCGCAACAAATTTCCACGTGGGAAAGGCAAAACATGCAGATTGCTAACGCTGTAGTCACTAGAGCTCAGGCTCTTAATATGCCTCAAACTTCATCTACTGAAGATAATGAAGTGCATAACCAAGATAATCCCTTGGTAATTTCTCGTGACTCGTTTATAAAACAGCAAGAAGATGATCCCACTCTGAAGAAATTCTTCATTCTTGCAACTAAAGGTGATCCGAATAAAGACACAAGTCGTAAATCGTGGATTACAAAGAAGAATGGCGTACTTGTACGTATGGTTCAAGACTCCATTACGTCAAGTCATTCTCAAATCCTGGTTCCCAAGAATTTGAGAGTTAAAATTTTGCAGCACGCTCACGACTCTCAGTGTGCTGGACACATGGGTTTTTCCCGTACTAAGTCAAGAGTCCTTGCGGCTTTCTTTTGGCCATTGGTAAACAAGGACATACGGATTTATTGTCGATCTTGTAAAGTATGTCAGGAAGTTAAATCCAAAGGTCCACGGCATGCTGCACCCATTCAGGCGGCGGACATTCCTATTCGGCCGTTCCAAAAAATGGCCATAGACATTATTGGTCCATTTAAGATCAAGTCTGCCAGAGGACATCAGTTTATCTTAACGTGTGTTGATATGTGCACACGTTGGCCAGAGGCTATTCCTCTGAAGAGCATTACTACTGCTGATATTGCAGATGCTCTTTGGCTTATATTTTCTCGTCTGGGGTTCCCCGGAGAGATATTGTCAGACCATGGCACCCAACTAATATCAGATACCATGTCTCAAGTAATGTCTACTCTGCAGATAGATAGATCTTTAAGTAGTATCTACCATCCAATGTCTAATGGTATGGTCGAACGCCTTAATAGAACACTTAAAAACTTACTGGGGAAGATAACTGAGGATCATCCTCAAGACTGGGACAGAGTTTTACCTGCGGCCCTCTTCGCTTACAGAGAGGTACCCAATGAACATACGGGATTTTCTCCCTTTGAACTCGTCTTTGGCGCGCGTCCGCGTGGCCCTATGTCGTTGCTTCACGATCTCATAACATCTGACAATATTGACGATGACACAAAGTCATCCTACGAATATGTCATCGCGTTGAGACAAAAGATTATCGAAGCATGCAAATTAGCAACTTCTTCTTCTGAATTTGCGAAACAGAAGGCAAGGCAATTTGCCAATAAGAAGAGATGCTTACGACAACTTTGTCCTGGTGACAAAGCATTTGTATTACTACCTTGTAGGGAAAACAGATTACTTATTTCTTGGAAAGGTCCGTACGATATAATATCGAAAATTTCCGATGTCGACTATATTGTCGATATTGATGGGAAGCATAAAACCTTCCACATCAATATGCTTACTGAATTCCATGAACGTCCGGATTATTTGCAACCCATTTTCCAAGCAACGGACAATTCTCCAGTACCACATGGTCATTACTCATCACTGTCCGTGATACAGGATGAGGAAACAAGTTTTTCAGATGTAAATCTTCCTCTTCCAATGATCCCACTTCATTCTAGTGAATCATGGAAGAACGTTACTGTCTCTCCTGATTTGTCTCTAGGAGAACAGCGACAAGTTTCAACTATGTTGCAAACATTTCAGGATGTACTCACTGACATCCCTGGACAAACGCATGTCATTGAACATGACATTGTTCTAACTGACCATACTCCTATTAGGGTTAGACCTTATCCTATACCTATACATTTTCAAGCACAGGTCGAGAAAGAGTTGGATGAGATGATAGATTTGAAAATAATCGAACCATCCACCTCTGCATATTCTTCGCCGATGGTTATTGTGCGTAAAAAAGACAATAACATACGTCTTTGCGTTGACTATCGAAAATTGAATCAAGTAACGAAGTTCGATGCCGAACCTATGCCTTTACTGGAAGAGCTACTTACTCGACTCTCCAAATCTCATTTTTTCACTAAACTTGATTTGTCTAAAGGATATTGGCAAGTTCCTTTATCTGAACGCGCCAAACCTCTCACGGCTTTTTCAACACCTAGAGGTTTGTTCCAATGGAATTTTATGCCTTTCGGTCTTATGAACGCACCAGCTACATTCGTACGCATGATGCGCCGAATCCTATCTTATCGGTAAGATGTCATTGCATATCTAGACGACATCTGTCTTTTCAGCGATACTTGGGAAGATCACTATTCAGGGTTAGATGAATTGCTGTCTACTTTGCGTGAGCACAACCTGACAGCGAAACCCTCTAAAGCCTATATTGGTTTTAGCGAAATTTCTTTCCTAGGCCACCGAGTTGGTCATGGTTTCCTAAAGACAGAGGACCATAATACTAGTAAGATACTTAACACATTAACTACCGTATTAAAAAACACACTGTGGCCGAATTAAATGTTTTTCCCATTTTCATCCTGTAGGTTTTTGCACAAAGTAAGCTGTAGTTTTCGTAACTGTTAACAGATTTTTATGAATTACACGTCATTTTAAAGGTAAATGAATGTACTATTACAATAAGCACCGTTTGTAACTCTAATAGAGGTTATTGCTATTTAACAGCCCTCCGATGGCCGAGGACTTAAAATATTTTCACAATTATAACTGCTAGCGCCCCATCTCTATCAAAATCACAATTTCAATCAATGTGCACATTGTTTTCACTCTTGTCCTCGTCGCTAGATCTATCAGTCAGTTGTTGAAACACGTTTCTATCCTATTCAGCTATTAGACGACATGTACACGCATTTTTTGTAGTCCTATCACTAGTTGCCACGGTAAACAGTATTACACGATTTGGTAACTAACCCAAAACGCTGAAAAATATGAACATAATATTAGTTTTTCAGTGTTCTACAACAACCATGCTTTGGGAATTTGTTTTTCGGTGGCAACTCAAAATCACGAAGCAGATCACAAAGTGTTTCAGTACATTTTTCATTCGTTTTATCACTAAAATTAGATTGGCGCTCTGAGCGGCTTGCAGTCCAAATGTGTTTATTTTGTGAGCCGCTGACAGCGGCTTGCGGTAGTTAATGTGTTAACATCTCAATCCCTAAGACTAAAAAACAGGTGAGAAGTCTGTTAGGTCTTATTCAATTTTATGGCAGATTCATTCAGAATCTATCCTCTATCATGGCATCTCTCTCAACACTTCTAAAGAAAGGTTCGCCTAATGTGGTCCACTGGTCTCAGGAATGCCAATGCTCTCTGGATAAGATTAAAACACTGTTTTCAACACCACCTATTTTAGTGCTACCCACTAAAGATAAGACATTCGTTCTTCGTAGTGACGCTTCATCCACTGGGATTGGAGCGGCACTAATGCAAGAGTACTCTGGAACTCTGCATCCTGTAATGTATATTTCCAGAAAACTTAATGCGGCAGAAAGGAATTATTCGGTTTTAGACCGTGAGCTATTAGCTATGGTTTGGTCGATCCTCAAACTACAGAGATTCCTTCTAGGCGCACATTTCATAGTAGAAACCGACCAAAAAGCTCTTACTGCTATACAGAGTAAGAATTTGAAGAGCTCGAGGTCTACTCGATATGCAATTGCTCTTCAACCTTTTCATTTCTCTGTGCGAGCTATTCGTGGATCAGATAATGTGATGGCAGACATTCTGTCAAGATGCCCACATGATTCCACATAACTATTAGGGCTTAGACTTCTTGATATGTCTAGTTCTATAGTAGTTCCTTTTCTATATCATGATAGATACACATTTGTAATTTAATAATATAATGATTGTATCACTACATAGCGGTTCATTGATGTTTATTCACCGCTGTGCTTTGATGATTTTTTCTTCATAAATCATAAATTTAAGATATCTAATACGAAATGATGATATGAATTTTTTAGGCATTGTGTAATTGCCAGAATTGTATTATACTTTGATGACACCTTCCTGGAAAAATATACTTGTAGAGAAATAATTTCTCTCAGTTTATGAGACACATTCTCACCAGTCGCTCCATAAGTCGACTTAGCCTCATATTAGGCGTTATAGGTATTCCTGATATTTTCATCTGCGCATTATTCATGCGTTGTGAGCCTATTGTACGTTGCTCCTAGATGTATTTCAAAAAAAAAAAAAGTTCCATTTTTTTTTCCCGGGAGGTGTGGTAAGACTGTTACGTGCAGTCTTTGATATCTTACAATATTATACATTGGTATACTTGTTATGTTCGCAAATATTTTGTAAACAAAATAGTGCTTAAGGGAAAGTCATTATTGAGTTACTTCCCTTGAAAGTTGTGTCGGCTCTTTCGATCGAACTCCGCGGATGAATCCATTTTTCTGCGATTTATTCGTTGTTTGGGTAATAATAGATTGTTCTTGCTTCAGAATATCTATGGCCTGAATTTATGTGTATTGTTTGTCTGAGTAGGACGAGTCTGTCTTATATCTGTATATCTTTACATATCTAAGTCGAACTATATGTTCTGTTGTCTCTAGAGAGGTCAAAGGCTATTCGGCGGATGTGTCGCTAGAGTGTGGTGTGATTTGGCTTCGTCCTGATAGGGACTGTGTTTTCTATGTCGGCTTGTCGCCGGGAAAAAGTGATCTCAGTATTGGTGGGGAAAGTGATAGTCGTCTAGACCTATCGTGTATGCTTTACCCCAGTGTTTATTCGTATTGCCAAGGAATGGCAGTTTCATATTTCTGATACCAAGGTAATAAAAGACACTCTTATGAACTCTCGTACGAAGCCACCATTTTCGATAGGTACGATTTGAATGTCTAAGAGAATATATTTGACTCGATGAAAACGACTTCGATTCCTAGCAGCACTATATCCTGTAGAATGCAGTCAATTGTTCATGATCAAATCTACAGAGCAATGAAATGTTTTATGAATGACTAACTTTAGGACAGATTCATTATCTGTATCCAAACGTGAGTGACAGCTCACGAGTGAAGCCATCTTGGAACCAAACATGTAGTGACTTTCAAGAAGAGAAAAGGGATGCCCGTATTATCGCTTGTTTAGTCCAGAGATCACTGCTACACATGAGAACCCATTATTAGCGGTTCAATATTATTATATGGAAAAATATGTGCTGAACATTATGTTGGAGAATCGTCGCTAAACGAGATTAGGTTTAGAAGCCATCTGAAATATTGTTTATAAGCTGACGTGCTCAGTCAGTGAAGTCAGATGATATATATGTATGGGCGATACTGAGGGCTTGGCTACTGACAGTCCTTTATACTATTATTCTACATGAGTGCCCATGTAACATTGCAAGACCATTTATCCACTGTACCATGATGTATTATGCCAACCTGTGATTTGTCACTATCTGTGCTGTCGAGTGTGTACGTCCAATTAAACTTTAGAAAAGGTACACAGTCGTTGGTGTCGATGACTTCCAGTCATACATGAGTGTGAGAAAAGAACATTTGTCAACAACACGAACCCTTATTATCATTCGCACATTATACACTCAATCCATGTCTACACACCACTGCGTAGGTCAAGTTGACATTCCATACACTACAGTGGAGCAAACAACACCATAGAGATCTTATCAACTGATGATGATGATGATGTCTGCTTCCATCCACTTATATCTATCTTTTTGGTGGATATCATTAACGGGAATAAAATTATCAATTTTATCAGCCACACTCTCTTATCTTGCGTGAAGACTGCAGTAAAAGACTCCTCTGCTCGATTACTTTAATGAGTTCTGGAGCCACCCCACTGGTTGCTATATGGACCAAGGAGTATGCTGTCCACCTCTGGCTTCAGCAAAGCTCTGACCAGGTGCTGCTCAATAACTTTAAGACCACGGTCCCACAATTCATGGAAATAATAATAAACAGTTTCGTTGACTGGCAATGAATATAGCACAACTCCGATCTGCCGATGTCCCAGGCTTTATTTTATAAAAAATATACACTGGTGCTCAACGCACTGCTTCTTAGTAGGTTTATTACAAGATGTGGCAATGAACAGACGCTCTGAATTGAGTATATTCGCAGCTCTACCCAATCAAACCATGTCTACACATCTTTTCAAAAAAGTACCCCTTTCTCACTGTTGGTGTCGTTTTCATAGTGATGAATTGAAACGCGAATGGTTACAACGGAATAAATGTCAACAATGTTTTTCAAACGAAAACCAACAAGTATCTTGAATTGGTGAACTGGTCAAGTATTGGCAGCACACAAGTCGTTGGTAACTTTACATAGATTTTATTCACCAGGACACGAAGTGGACAAGACGGACATCGTCACAGGCGCAAAGATCACACGACAACATATTAATTATTGCTGCTAAAGTTCCTGAAGATTCTCTTCTAGTAAAGACCTCTGTCCATAGACTAAGGATTACAAAACTGTTACCGTATAATATCCTTCTCAGTCACGACCGTTGACCTTCTTTCAAGGACGTCTATCATGGTAACGTATACATACTCTGGGATGAAATCTTCCATATTACATTTGTTAAAATTCCCAGACGTTCATCCTACATAGCGTTGTACATCATATAATTTCACACAAAGTCATATACGATAATCCTATCAGTTAAAGGCTTTCAGTTGGCTAACCTCTCTTTACATCCATGCCACGACTTTGGCATTGAAGCATGTACGGCATTTAAAACATGTGCATAAGGTAAACAATATAACTTCTTCTACTCGTAGGAATTCTCCGTCTACGATCCAAATCTTAAAGGCAAGCGACTCTGTAGATCCATTCTAGGAATGATAAAATTCCCGCTAGATTAGTAGTAGAGCGGCCTTTTTATGCAGCATTAAAATAAGAAGTGGGCGATAACTTACGTGACATAACTGCGATTGGCTTCGACCTGAAGACCAATACAAATCACAATAATAAATGGCTTCCTTCAACATGCCATTGGATACACAATATAAAATTACAATCATGGACACAAGCCAGTTCCATGTTTCCACTTCAAAACCTGACGTCACAAACTACTCAACTAGGTTACACGTGCGTCCAAAGCAACTCACACAGCATTGTGCACGTCAGTGCGTGAATCAATCGAACGCACAAATAATATAACTATCTCAAGACTGGTGCGTACATTTGGTAGGACCGACGACTACCCCCTTAGGTAATAAATGTACGTAACAGCTCCCTTATTACCTCCCCTTAAAAAAATTAATCCCATTAATTTTTTTCGAACTAATTACTCGAGAGAGGTGAGTCAAAACTACAACAAGATTTATGACATGCATAAAATTATCATATTAAGAAGAGAAAATTTAAAATAAATTAATATAACTAAATGACAGTATGCATTAAAGCACACATCCACCATCGACCTACTTTGGAACGATGTGGTAATATTCGAAGTAAAAAGAAGTTGAAAATGAAAATGAAAATGAAAAATCAACAAAAAAGATGATAATAAAATTCAACTAAGTTTTTCAAAAGAAAATCGAAACATATGATTTCAAAAATGAAAATGAACAGCAACACTGATGATAATCAATGATAAAAGAATCAGTGAAACAGAAAATTTTGAAATACAATGTGCAAAAATGAAGCAATGCAAAATTAAACACTTAAGAAGCAATGCACCTACTGTTATCTAGCACTAGTAAGTTTGACTAGTTATCTAAAAGTGAAATATCATGTAGTGGGATACGTGACTACACGTATTGCGAGACACTAATAACGTTAGTAGATGTGTGATTTATAAACAATCAAATTGATTAAATTGAATTAATCTAATTCTAGTACTTAATTACACATAAATAAATAACTAGTAATTTATTCTAAGTAATTCTAATTTCAGTCATTGTGAATATTCGTTCAGAACTATTTAGAGTCAACAAGAATATGTTCCTAATGTTCCATGCACGAAATAAGTTTACGAACACGATATGTAGTGTAATATGTTCCATAACACTAACGAATGTCTATTTGTTGCTTTTTACCAATGTTTCCATACTAAAAAAAAATGTTACTTTAATATCACTGTTCCCGTTCTAATAAAACGTTACTTCACAAGAAATAATGTTATAATCCATATGTAAGTATGTTCTGAAAGTTATATTTATACGAATACTGCAAAACTATACATAGTCTTCACAGATGTACAATTAATGACACTGTACAAAGTTATTCATGTTTCGGTGAGGACGTTTCTCCATCTAAAAGTGGTTTAGTTTCACCAAGTTCACTAGGGCATCTTGAAAGACAGTCTGCAAATACATTCTGCACTCCAGGAATAGCTCGTATCTCAAAATGGAACGGTTGAAGAGCTATAGCGTAACGCGCTGACTTTGATGACTTAACGTTCCCTGTATTCAATGCGGTAAGAGCTTTCTGGTCAGACTCCACCACAAAGTGTGATCCGAGGAGATAACGATCCAGTTTTGTGATTGCCCAGACAAGAGCAAGGAGCTCTTTGTCTAGAACGGAGTAATTTATCTCGCTCGTTGTAAGCTTTCTGGATACGTACATAACAGGAAATAAGGTGCCTCCGTATTCCTGCATCAAAACTGCCGCGATAGCGTAGGAAGAAGCATCACTGCGAAGAACAAAGGTGAGATCTTTGTTAGGCAACCTTAAAAAAGGCTTATTTGAAAAAATTTGTTTTATATAGTCTAACGCCGTTTGGTGATCCTGCGACCACTTTATTACATTAGGTGTGCCCTTCTTCAGTAAAGACGAAAGAGGTGCAGTTATAGTAGACAAATGAGGGATGAATTTAGAATAGAACTGTATTAGTCCTAAGAGTGACCTCACTTGTTTTTTTGTCTTAGGTGCTGAGATGTTTAAAATTTTAGAGACGTTACTGTCTTCTGTATACATTAAACCGCGACCTATACGGTGACCAAGAAATGAGATGTCATGAAAACCGACAAAAGCCTTTGAAGGTTTCGCTGTTAAGTTATAATCCTGTAAGGTAGAAAGTAAAGATTTTAAACCCTGAATATGTTCATCCCAAGAGTCACTAAAAAGACAGATGTCATCTATATAAGTAATGACATCGGGACGATGAGACAATATGCGGCGCATCATGCGTACAAAGGTAGCTGGCGCATTCATTAACCCGAAAGGCATAAAATTCCATTGAAAAAGACCCCGTGGTGTCGAGAAAGCGGTGAATGGCTTTGCTTTCGTAGTGAGTGGCACTTGCCAATAACCCTTTGAAAGGTCAAATTTCGAAAAGAATGTAGCATGAGATAATCTCTCCAATAAGTCATCTAAAAGAGGTAATGGTTCCGCATCGAATTTTGTAACTTTGTTTAACTTCCTGTAATCTACGCAAAGACGTATATTGTTGTCTTTCTTCCTAATGATTACCATAGAAGAAGAATATGGTGATGAAGATGGTTCAATTATATTTAATTGGAGCATATCATCCAATTCCTTATCAACCTTATCACGAAAGTGTAAAGGAATAGGATATGGGCGAACTCGAATCGGTGTATCGTCAGTCAGAATAATGTCATGTTGGATGACTGACGTATGACCTGGGATGTCAGTGAGGACATCCTCATACGTGTGTAGAATTTTAGAGACTTGCTGACGTTGATCATCAGTAAGAGTAGATGAGATAGTAACATCATTCCATTTCTCAGTGGAATGGAGTGGTACAACTGGTATTGGTAGTTGTACATCATCGAAAGAAGATTCCTCTTCTTGGATGACTGACAAACTAGAATAGTGTTGAATAGGTGGTGTAGGATCGTCAGTTGCTTGAAACACTGACTGTAGATAATCAGGACGTGAGTAATACTCCTTCAACATGTTAATGTGGAAGGTTTTATGTTTGCCATTAACATCAACGATGTAGTCGACATCGGATATTCTTGAGATGATCCTGAAAGGACCTCTCCAGGTAATTAAAAGACGATTGTTATGCGCAGGGAGTAATACAAAAGCTTCATCACCAGGTATGAGCTGGCGAAGACGTCTATATTTGTTTGCAGATAGACGAGCTTTTTCTTTGGCATGTTCGGATGATGCAGTAGCTAGTCTACAAGCATCTATGATTTTCTTTCTAAGAGAGATCACATACTCATAAGAGGATTGAGTTTCCTCTTCAATATTCTCATCCACCAATAAGTCGTGGATTAACGACATCGGACCGCGTGGTTGCATGCCAAAAACAAGCTGGAACGGAGAAAACCCCGTTGCTTGATTTTGTACCTCGCGATACGCAAAGAGACAAGCGGGTAGGACCCGATCCCAGTCTTGGGGATGGTCTTGAGTCATCTTACCCAACAACTGCTTGAGTGTCCTATTGAGACGCTCAATTAACCCATTTGACATCGGATGATAAATAGAACTAAGAGATCTGTCTATACCTAATGTCTTCATAACTTGAGACATGGATTCAGAAATGAACTGAACCCCATGATCCGACAAGATTTTCCGTGGAAAACCAATGCGTGAGAAGATTAACATCAATGCCTCTGCTACACTGGCAGATGAAGTGTTCTTGAGAGGGATGGCCTCAGGCCAACGAGTGCACATATCAATGCACGTAAGAATATGCGTATGCCCTCTAGCAGATGGAAGCATTGGACCAATAATGTCAATGGCCATTTTATCAAATGGTCTAATCGGGATGTCCGCAGCTTGAATAGGAGCCGCATGAAATGGACCCCGTACCTTAACTTCTTGACATATCAAACAGGACCGACAATAGAGAGTAACATCTCTATGGACGCCTGGCCAGTAGAATGCCGAAAGCACTCTGGATTTGGTACGCGAAAAACCCATATGGCCCGCACATTGCGAGTCATGAGCATGTCGTAATATACGAGATCTCATACAGGATGGGACAAGAATCTGAGAACATAAGGATAAATCCTTTTCCCGTATTACTCTAACCAAAATCCCATTTTTAAGTATAAAGTCATGTCTAGATTTTGCAAGTTTGTTGCTTGTATTCTTTTTGTTCACATACTGAAAATTTTTTTTAATGAATTATCATTCTTTTGCAATGTTGCAAACAACTCCCGTGAAATAGGAGCATCATCATCACAAGTGGTATGAACTGTAGGTTCAATAGGTGTATCATGCGACATATTAGTAGCTTGCGCTCTAGTCACTACTGCATTTGCAGTTTGAATATGTCGCTCTTCCCATTCAGCTATTTGCTGAGGTGTACACTCTTTAATACCATGTATGCGACCCAGTATTACATCACAAATTGGGTTAGGCAGAAGACATGCTTGGATCTTTCCTGTAAAGAAAGGTGTGTGAAGATCAATAATAGCAGTGGGAAATGTTTCAATAGTGCCACCAAATGTTACACATTTGACAACCCGGCCCGTGGCACAACTTGGGTTGATCAGCGAAGTCCGGACACCGATTGTTGTACAACCTGAGTCAAATAGGAGAGAGCATGAAATATTATTGACAAATCCCTTGTGAAACTTAAGAGAGCCCTGTCCCTGGTGTACTGACGCAGCAGTGGCTGTACAGACTGCAGGCAGGCTAGGCAAGGTATGTCCGCAACGCAGCGTCGTGATCGCCTTAGGCTGGAAAAGAGTCGAGCATTCTGGACAGTCTTTCACCTGGGAACAATCTAGAGAACAAGACATAGCATTGTGAGTTTCAGCTACTTTACCCTGTTCAATGTTAGCCTGTGTATCATTAAAAGCAACATTAGAATGTCTACCTGTATTATTCGACGATCTATCTCGTCGGCGCGATCGATTGTGATTTTTGTCATTAAAATTGCCATAATTGTCGTTTCTGCTAGAGTTAAAATTTGGATTAGTCCGATAATTTGTAGAATGATCGTTATGATGTTGGTTAAATGGTTTATTTCCAAAAAATTGTCTGTTTTGCGGACCCTGAGACCTTGATCTCCAGTTTTGTTTATTATAATGTCCTTGATTATTTTTAAAATAATTGTTACCAAAATCTCGCGATCTGTGAGTTTGGTTCCAAGAAACATTAAATGGAGCAGATTGTTGAAATTGCTTCCCTTTGTAAAAGTTATCATTGTTGAAATTATGATTATTTCCCTTATTGACATACCTATCAGCACTAAAAGAACGATTGCGTGAAAAATTGTTTTGTTGTGCTGCAAAAGCAACAGGCAATTCACTCTTAATCTGCGCGTTACTTAGATCCATGTTTGGGTGAGCAGTGCAAAAATTTTTTGCATGTTCTTCTAAATTTTTCATAGATAAAGGTTTCCGTTCGTGTAAAAATGCGAGAAATGTAGGGTTTACCGACGAAAGTACCTTATCGCGCATCAGTAAATCAAAGAGACCTTCATACGACTTTTCAATTTTGGATAATTCGATCCATCTTTCTAATGTTAGTCGTATCTGTGACAGAAAATCACTAAAATTTCTGGCAGATTGAGGTAGTAATGTGTGAAATCTCAAACGATATTCGTTTTCTGTCATTTGGAATTTTTGCAGAAGTGCTGCTCTAAGAGCATTGTAGTCATTTTTCTCACCAATGCTGGTGGTATGATAAACTGCTAATGCATCTCCTGTAAGTAATCTGGATAAATATGTACAGTATAGAGCTTTATCCACGTTATAAGACCCACAAGTGGCCTCAAACCTATCCAGGAAGAATATTACGTCATCAGACGGGGGATTAAATTTTGGTAATTTAAGGTGAATTTCCTTAAAATGATCCTGTCTGGATGAAGTGTGGCTTTCAAAAGTTCTCTGAGAATTAGCTTCCTGAGTTAACCTAAGTCTCTCATATTCTGACTCTGCTAATTTCAGTTCATGCTGTCGTTTTTTCTCATTCTCTTCCATCTCAAGCTGAAGTCGTTTTACATTTTGTTCCGCTATCAATCTTCTCTCTTCCATTTCCTTTTGTTTCTGTTCCATTTCCTTTTTAAGTCTTTCTTCAGCCTCCTTTTGTTTCTGTTCTGCCTCTCGCAGAAATCGTTTCTCTTCTAATTCAGCGGCTAATCTCATTTTTTTCTCATCTTCCTCAGCAGTTAATCTCATTTTTTTCTCATTCTCCTCAGCAGTTAATCTCATTTTTTTCTCATCTTCCTCAGCTATAAATTTCCTCTTCTTTTCATTCTCCTCAGCCTCAATCCTTTTTTGATCTGCCTCAAATTTCATCTTTTTCTCTTGTTCCTCAGCCTCAATCCGTTTTTGATCTGCCTCAAATTTCAAATTTTCCAAACGTAAAGTTTCCAATCTTCTCTGATCAGCTTCTATTTCTTGAGCTTTCTTATATTCTGACATAGCGAATTGTCTTACCTCTTCAGCAGGTATTTGCAAAGCTTTTGCTTGCTTAATGAAATAGTCTAAGGTAGCCATTTCAATATTATTATGTAATAATACTATTTAAAAGTGTTACTACAACTAGTGTTCTTCGTTCCTGTTCTAGAACGGTAAAATCAATTTATATAATAGGCAATAATATTAATAATTAATAATGTAATTTATAACATGTAATGGTGTGAAAGCAGTAATGTGACAGACAATAGCACAATAATGACACGACAAGATATTCAAAACAAACGAAGACGTTCGCAGAAATCCAATTAAAATAAAATGAGAAACTAAAATGGAATGTCGTAAAGAATTACGATGATAACTGCGATTAAATAATGCACAAGACAATTGACAACACAGTGTAAAAAACATAGGTTTTGTAAAAAACTAAACGACAGGAAAGGTGAGATGGACGCGAAATACAAACAAAATTCATCATAAAACCAAGGTACAAGTAAAAATAGCTACCAAAAACAACAAGTAAACGTGACACTACAGCTAAAACAGACAGGTGTCACAGACCACCAGACACAGTGGACCTAGAATCCTTCTACGCTCACGCGTAGGAACATTCCACTGCGGGAAGTCTGCAAAATAATGTCCTACAGAACGTCTGACGAAGAGCCCGAATTGACTTCGAGATGGATCTCGTTCGTCAGATCTACCTCCCAACCTCCCGCGAAGAATACACAAAACATAACACATAACATAGAAAATATATATATATGGACATTTAAGGCACAGCTAATTGTAATAAAGTGTATAACGGATACAAGTTATACTTAGCTCGCGTGCAGGTAAAAATCAAAGTGCCTCGTCCCCGTGTATGTACGTTAGAGGATGCAATACTTCGCTCTGCGTATATCAAACTAGCTCGCACGTAATAATGATGAAGAGATGATCTCCAAGTAATCAGTCACTGTGAAACTTGACGTGGAGGTTGATTGAAGACCTTGAGCATTTGAGTTGATTTTGATTCATATTCCGCTAGGATCCAAATTGAGATGATGTCGCCTTGAAAGTAAAAATTCTTCTTTTCAAACGATCAATTGGATGGGTACGTTCCTGAAATTACTTCCAGACCGCACTGGCCTACCAGTTATTGTTGGTGTCGTTTTCATAGTGATGAATTGAAACGCGAATGGTTACAACGGAATAAATGTCAACAATGTTTTTCAAACGAAAACCAACAAGTATCTTGAATTGGTGAACTGGTCAAGTATTGGCAGCACACAAGTCGTTGGTAACTTTACATAGATTTTATTCACCAGGACACGAAGTGGACAAGACGGACATCGTCACAGGCGCAAAGATCACACGACAACATATTAATTATTGCTGCTAAAGTTCCTGAAGATTCTCTTCTAGTAAAGACCTCTGTCCATAGACTAAGGATTACAAAACTGTTACCGTATAATATCCTTCTCAGTCACGACCGTTGACCTTCTTTCAAGGACGTCTATCATGGTAACGTATACATACTCTGGGATGAAATCTTCCATATTACATTTGTTAAAATTCCCAGACGTTCATCCTACATAGCGTTGTACATCATATAATTTCACACAAAGTCATATACGATAATCCTATCAGTTAAAGGCTTTCAGTTGGCTAACCTCTCTTTACATCCATGCCACGACTTTGGCATTGAAGCATGTACGGCATTTAAAACATGTGCATAAGGTAAACAATATAACTTCTTCTACTCGTAGGAATTCTCCGTCTACGATCCAAATCTTAAAGGCAAGCGACTCTGTAGATCCATTCTGGGAATGATAAAATTCCCGCTAGATTAGTAGTAGAGCGGCCTTTTTATGCAGCATTAAAATAAGAAGTGGGCGATAACTTACGTGACATAACTGCGATTGGCTTCGACCTGAAGACCAATACAAATCACAATAATAAATGGCTTCCTTCAACATGCCATTGGATACACAATATAAAATTACAATCATGGACACAAGCCAGTTCCATGTTTCCACTTCAAAACCTGACGTCACAAACTACTCAACTAGGTTACACGTGCGTCCAAAGCAACTCACCCAGCATTGTGCACGTCAGTGCGTGAATCAATCGAACGCACAAATAATATAACTATCTCAAGACTGGTGCGTACATTTGGTAGGACCGACGACTACCCCCTTAGGTAATAAATGTACGTAACACTCACGTTTCCCCTGACAACACAAGATAGTATTTATAGTCCGACCAATCGTGTTTAGTCTTTCATTTGTTGCGCTCCAATCAAATAGGAGTTAACATGGTAGGCTATTTCCGTAACGTAATGTTTTTTCAAACACGTTATAAAAAAATTTTATGAGCAGAAATGATTTCATGCTGTCAGGCACCCCCACTATTTTATTTTGGCCATAACTTGGTAATTCCTAGACTATTTGCGTAACGTTTTACATATTCTTTGTCAGCAAACCCTAAGGAACCCAAATATACAAATTTAATGGAGCCAATATGCATTTTCTTCTAGGATAGTCGTGCTTTTACTACCTTCTCACTTCCAAACTTGAGAGTGTCTGGGTACTGTCATGTTTTCAAACGTAAACCGGTATAATGTCATAATTCCCAATAAGCGTTTTTCAGGATTTTAAAACCTAACTCTGGTATGGGTAGTGAATTTTATCACTGTCGATTTGAAATAAAGTTAGTGCATGTGGCCTTACACGCGTGATGGCAGCAATTGTGTATCGCGCGACGCGTGTTTAGTGTTGCAGGTGTCCCTGCTTTCTGCCTCTCCCTTCTCTCTATCCTTTAGTCCATCTGTCTTTTAGTTACGCCGTGTATAAAATGGAATGAATGAAATATTAAATTTAGGTCATTGATCAGCTTGCGTATCTCAAGGTTTTTCCAAGAAATACAGTACACGTTTCATTGAAGAAAGCGGGTAATAATACAGTAGGCTTTTACTATCAACGTGAAAGCGTTACAATTTGCAGACGAAGTAGAAAACAAGGGGGATTTCGAGTACAGTCATTGTGACAGCACTGTTCTTTACCATTCTTCTTTCTTTTTATTAAATTTATTTGTTAGGCTTTGCATTTACGTTTTAATTTATATATGGGGATTAGAATAATTCACGACATCTCCCCTCTTAAAACAGACATTATATGTCAGTCCTTTATTCTATATACACATAGAGAAATTTATTATTATTTCTGGGGTTTACGGTGATTCTCATCACACGGATGGCGGCTTAAAAAATCCGCTCCCAAATTTGTTTTTCCAGATATATACTCAATGCTAAAATTATACGGAGCCAAAAGTAAGACCATCGGAGTAACCTAGAGTTCTCATGCCTAGCCTGGGCTAGAAACGATAAAGGTTTGTGATCCGTTTGCAACTTAAATGCCTTCCCATACAGATAAATATTGAATTTCTTTATTGCCCATATTACTGCAAGACATTCTTTTTCGCTAGTTGAGTAGTTGATTTCAGCTTTATTCAACTTTCTGCTAGCATATGCCACTGGGCTTAATTCCCCATCCAATGCATCTGATTTCTGTAGTAGAGTTGCACCTAACCCAATATTACTGGCATCCGTCCTTACTATGAATTCTTGACTTAAGTCAGGTAATTTCAAAATAGGTTTACTTGTGAGCTTTTCCTTCAATTCTTGGTAAGCCATTTCACATTGTGGTGTCCATGTAATGCGATCTGGATGTCCTTTACGTGTCAAATCAGTTAACGGTGCACATATGGAATTAAAGTTTTTGATATACTTCTGGTAGAAACCACATAATGAGACAAAGGATCTCACGTCCTTCTTGGTTTGTGGTCTCGGGGCTTTCTTTAGTTTCTCTAAATTCTTTGGGTCAGGGGTCATGTTTCCCTGATAAACTGTGTGTCCCAAAAATTCCAATTCTTTACATCCAACGCAACATTTGGTTGGTCGGGCTGTTAAATTTGCTTCCCTAAGTCGATCAAACAGCATGTTCAGAGAGTCAATGTGTTCCTCAAATGTTTCTGTTGCTATAAGGATATCATCCATGAAATTTGTTATACATGGATTATTCAGAGGGTCCAATAATTTTCTCATCATTCTAGAGAAGACACTAGGCGCATTCTTCAATCCAAATGGCAATCTATTAAACTCATAGTGTCCTTCTGAGGTACTAAAAGCTAGGTATGGTCTAACCTCAGGCTTTACTGGAATCTGATAGTATCCTTTACTCAGATCCACTTTTGAGAAATATTTAGCTTTATTTAGTCTGGCAAACAGCTGATTTGTATCCGGCAATGGATCCACCTGTCCTTCTGTAATAGCATTCAGTCTCCTGTAATCTATACAGAGTCTATGTTCTCCAGAGGGCTTCCTTAAGAGTACAACACCGGAACTATACGAAGATTCACTGTGCGAAATAATTCCTTCCTTCAACAGATAGTCTATCTCTTCCTTCAAAGCTTTCTCCTTAGCAAACGGAATCGAATATGGTTTCATACAGACAGGTGTGGGGTCTATCAGTTTCATATCATATTCCAATAGGTTTGTATGCCCTGGTCGGTCTGTTAACACCTCTGCATGATTATTTAGAACCTGTTGCACTCTCTCTTTCTGAGTTTTCGTTAAATGTGTACTGATTTTCACCTGTGCTGCTGTCTCACAGGGGTGTAATGGATATTCAAATGATGAAAGTGGTTCCTTTTTCATCTCCATGGCGATGGACAAGGTCAACAAGTGTGTCTCTTCCTGATGTTCTCTTTCCAAATATTTCTTCAGGAGATTCACATGATAGATTTTTTCTTTCCCCTTCTTATCTATCATATAATTTGTTCTAGACACCTTCTCTAGAACTGTATATGGACCCTGCCATCCAATTTGTAACTTATTCTGACTCCCGGGA
This sequence comes from Oreohelix idahoensis, assembly GCA_024509875.1. Lineage (NCBI taxonomy): Eukaryota > Metazoa > Mollusca > Gastropoda > Stylommatophora > Oreohelicidae > Oreohelix > Oreohelix idahoensis. The sequence continues at coordinate 381,804 of JAMPIV010014266.1, forward strand.
AAAGAAGCAGTACTTTCTCTCCCATAGCCAAATCTCTGTCTTTCGCCTTCCTGTTATAATAGGCAGCATGTTTCTTCCTGGCTTGTTTCAAATTTTCATTGGCAAGTTTCCAGCCAGTTTTTAACCGAGTGGTCAGCTCATTCACATATTGGTATGAAGATGTAATGTTTTCCTCTGCCTTTTCATCAGTCCACGTTCTTAACAAAGCTACATATGGACCTTTAATTTTGTGGACCTATTTGTCCATGCACCGGTATGGTCTCTTCCACTCGAAGCTTTATAGTGATGATTTTTCTTCCCAGAATTATCATTCACAAAACGACCGCTACCAATTTTTCTTTTGGGGCTTTCTCCCCACTTAAAATTCTTGATGAGAGATTTCCTCTCTACATCCTCTTCCTCCAGTTTGTTTAAGTCCGATTGAGGGATTTTCGGCTTATCCTGGGGTAAGACATCTTTTTGCACTCTCCGCATAGTGGCCATTGTAAAACAGTTAAGTGAAGCTTGTCCGTGAAAAGGGGCTTCCCATTCCATTTGGTCCACTTTATCAAATCTATTTTTCTTTTTATTATCAGGCCTAATTTTGCCCCGTGGCGTGTCCAGGTCCTGATCAATGTTCCCACTTGTGGGTGTTCCCTCATGTGCTATGCTACACCTTTCTACAAAATTCTCAATGTCCCATCTTGCTTTGGGCCAATAATAATTGTGAGCCACCTTTTGAATGATGGTACCTATCTTCTCATGGTCCCCATCTGGTTTCACATGTAGGCTCCTTATTAAGTCTGCCCTATATCTTTTAGGAAGTACCAGCTGTCCCTGACCTTTGGATCTAGCTCCAGTCTTCCTATACATCAACTTGTTTTTCATGTAAAAATCTCCCTTGCCTGGAGTTGTATGACAAGTTGACAATTTCCTGAAACAAGGCTTGAGTGTTTTATCCCCAGCCTGTGCCTTCCTCATCTCTTCTGGAGTGGTATCCAACATAATATCCTCCTCCTGTCTTGAGGTCGACCTGACCTGAAGGGTGCCATATACACAGGTTTCCTTCTGCAACGGTCAGTGTCATGATTGTCCATCTGACAATTCTTACACCACCTTTTTCCTTGGTTGAAAGATTTTCTTTCATCATATTTCCTTTCATCGAATTGTGGGGTTTTATTTTTATTTTCATACCGTGGCCTATCAAACTGGTGCTTACCTTTGTTTTGATCCCTAGGATCAAATTTATTAAAGTTCTGTGGTGCCCTAAAGTTATCCACTTGTTTCTTTTTATTACCTGTTACCTCTGCTTGAGCTGCTTGATACCTTTCAGCAACATTTAGCAACTCACCCAGCCTCTCTGCACCTTGTTCCATGAGAAACTTTCTCAGGTCTGGAGCCATGGACTCTCTTAATTGCTCTATAAGGACCATTTCCTTAAGATCTTGGGTTTTCCCCAGAGAAGTCCATTTCTCCAAGTATGTCTCTATTCGTGCAGAGAACTGGTGATAGGTTTCACCTGACAGTAGTTTAGCATTCCTAAATTTTTTCCTATAAAATTCTGCATTCTTTTCATATCTTAACAAAAGAGCCTGCTTTAGCATGTCATAATTTTCCTGATCACCTCTGCTCATTTTTGCAAAAACTTCATAAGCTGCCCCACGAAGTCCCTGAGATAACTTTAAGCTCCACCTTTCTCTCTCTAACCCATACGTGGTAGCTAATAGTTCATACCTATTTAGATAGCTCTCTATATCATCGTCTTTCTCAACAAAATGATCTAAATGAAAATTCATAGCTGAGGTTGAGGCTCCTTGGCTAGCAGTGGCATCAGAGGCAAAGGGACTGGCACCATTTTCAGGAGCATGGCCTTGAAACTCAAACTCCCTTAGTCGTAACTCATGTTCCCTTTGTAATCTCTTCTCCTCCTTTTCTGCTTCCCTCTCTGCAGCTAATCGCTTGTCTTCCCTTTCTGCAGCCTGTCTTCTTTCCTCGGCTTCCCTTTTTGCAGCTAATCTTTTGTCTTCTCTTTCTGCTTCCAATGCTTTAGCCTCTTTGTCAGCCTCAATCTGCAACCTCTTAGCCTCAGCCTCAATCTGTAACCTCTTAATCTCTTTTTCAGCCTCTATTCTCTTATCTTCGGCCAATCTTTCAGATTCTAATTTTCTTTCGGCCTCTTTTTCTAATCTTCTTTCTTCCCGTTCAATATATTTGTCACATTCAGCAGTGACATAAGAAATCATAATTTGCCCGTCCATTCCTAACTCTTTCGCAGTCTGTACAGCAGCAGATCGAAATTTTGCCAGGTCGGCCATTGTCTAACAGATAAATGTCTAAACAATTTTATCTATGACTAATTAACTCAAGACAACACAGGCACTGTGAGCTCAACCTTATTTATTTTCACCCAAGGATACCTTTTAATTCTTATTATTCCCTGAAGTGAATTACCCCCAATATTTGTAATAGGGAAAGATTCAAAATCCCGAGGGCGAGACCCCAATATATGTGGTAAAGTGGGATGTTATAAATATTTATAGGGGACTTAGTGTACTGACTGAGATCAGCTGTGAAGGTATCTATATCTAATAAGAGTAGTGTATTATAGATAACCTTACTTACTGCCACATATGTATACCTCAGTCAGAATTATTCTGGAATAGTGTGATGACTACGTTATATGTCTAGGGTATGTGTATGATGAAGTGTAAGTCATAACAACAACAGACAGATAAACAATTTAATTTATTCCACCACACTTGACAACACTGTGACACTCACATACATAAAACACTCTAAGAGGATATCTTAAAGGAGTCACTGATAACTTTTCAAATAACAATATGTATTCAGTGCTGTCATGAATGTATATGTGTCCTGATTCAAATACAAAGGGAACCAGGAATCACAATCAATTTTAATTACAAGTTATATGTACAGAATTTATTAATATGATTCTTGTAGTGACATATATTATTAATGGTATCCTATGTGTGTCAGTTGTGTAGTGGTAATATGAGGTAATACTGGTTTTGTTTTGTTCAAGCTCTGTTGGTATTTGTCATCATGACTTCAATAGTTTGTTTCTATTGGAACTAGTATTGGAGATGTTCTCAGTTCCTGGTATTAAAACAATTAAATTCCCCTCTTAATTTTAGTTTACAGTGTCATTTTAAGATGGGGGGTACATAATGTTGAGCTCCATGGCCACACTCTCTTATCTTGCGTGAAGACTGCAGTAAAAGACTCCTCTGCTCGATTACTTTAATGAGTTCTGGAGCCACCCCACTGGTTGCTATATGGACCAAGGAGTATGCTGTCCACCTCTGGCTTCAGCAAAGCTCTGACCAGGTGCTGCTCAATAACTTTAAGACCACGGTCCCACAATTCATGAAAATAATAATAAACAGTTTCGTTGACTGGCAATGAATATAGCACAACTCCGATCTGCCGATGTCCCAGGCTTTATTTTATAAAAAATATACACTGGTGCTCAACGCACTGCTTCTTAGTAGGTTTATTACAAGATGTGGCAATGAACAGACGCTCTGAATTGAGTATATTCGCAGCTCTACCCAATCAAACCATGTCTACACATCTTTTCAAAAAAGTACCCCTTTCTCACGTTTCCCCTGACAACACAAGATAGTATTTATAGTCCGACCAATCGTGTTTAGTCTTTCATTTGTTGCGCTCCAATCAAATAGGAGTTAACATGGTAGGCTATTTCCGTAACGTAATGTTTTTTCAAACACGTTATAAAAAAATTTTATGAGCAGAAATGATTTCATGCTGTCAGGCACCCCCACTATTTTATTTTGGCCATAACTTGGTAATTCCTAGACTATTTGCGTAACGTTTTACATATTCTTTGTCAGCAAACCCTAAGGAACCCAAATATATAAATTTAATGGAGCCAATATGCATTTTCTTCTAGGATAGTCGTGCTGTTACTACCTTCTCACTTCCAAACTTGAGGGTGTCTGGGTACTGTCATGTTTTCAAACGTAAACCGGTATAATGTCATAATTCCCAATAAGCGTTTTTCAGGATTTTAAAACCTAACCCTGGTATGGGTAGTGAATTTTATCACTGTCGATTTGAAATAAAGTTAGTGCATGTGGCCTTACACGCGTGATGGCAGCAATTGTGTATCGCGCGACGCGTGTTTAGTGTTGCAGGTGTCCCTGCTTTCTGCCTCTCCCTTCTCTCTATCCTTTAGTCCATCTGTCTTTTAGTTACGCCGTGTATAAAATGGAATGAATGAAATATTAAATTTAGGTCATTGATCAGCTTGCGTATCTCAAGGTTTTTCCAAGAAATACAGTACACGTTTCATTGAAGAAAGCGGGTAATAATACAGTAGGCTTTTACTATCAACGTGAAAGCGTTACAATTTGCAGACGAAGTAGAAAACAAGGGGGATTTCGAGTACAGTCATTGTGACAGCACTGTTCTTTACCATTCTTCTTTCTTTTTATTAAATTTATTTGTTAGGCTTTGCATTTACGTTTTAATTTATATATGGGGATTAGAATAATTCACGACAATCACCCACTTCCTTTCTCCACCTGGAGTCTGGGATTGCCTCTGCTTTTGATTCTTCCGTGAGAACTAGTATGAAGCAGTTACCAGCGCTTGCTGTTCATGAATGTATCCTTTTCACATGCTGAGGTTGCCAGCCTAGTACGAATCTTTAACACCACTAGCAAGTATGAATATGTCAAATTCACAGCATAAAAAATATGTTACACTCACCCCATAACATAGAAATCTTAGACTTCTTGCTCAGTAGAATAGTCCTGGCAACTTAACACAGATGCCTCGAACACATGTCTGGGGTATTATTTCTATTTTAGAATCCCTCTGTGACTTGTGAATGGTCCTGTAGAATTCCGGTTTCCGTATTAATGTTGGCGAGTTTTCTACTGATGTACAGAGATGCTCTCAATAATTTTCGTCCGTTTCTGTAAATTCAAAATCCAACTCTATTCTTTTCTGTGGCAAGGTCCGAGCTGTCTACGTTGACGTTTTCAGAAATGCAGTGCTGTATGTCAAAACTTTTTTTTACGTTATATCGTCGGTTCCCGGCCCACGCTTCGACCTGGAGTTTTTTGACAAACTTTAATCAGCGCTGTTGATTATTGGTGCCTCAGAAGCCAGCCATTACATTCAAAGTTCATTTTATGAAAACTTTTCCTCTTGCAGTATTCTATATGACTCATGCGTTTGAAAATTTCAAACAGTTATACTCCGCATATGGAGTTGCTACATCCGACAATTCTTGTTAATGTTTACGTTACAACTTCTTACATTTTTCCTGTCGAGTCAGAAGTAATTATGCAATCTTAAGCAAACACTTCGTGCTCGCATTTACCTGGAGTCAATGTGGTATTATCACGTTTTAGGGACTCAGTTAATCTCTCAGAGATGGGCAATACGCTTGTCTGGCCCTGTCATGCATCGAAGCGTGAAACGTGAACAATGACAGTAGGAGAAAAGAGTGTGCTAACAATAGAATAATGCACCTAATTCTGCACGCACAACAAATGTAGTTCAATACTGCCGGAGAAGAGAAGAGGGCGCACAAATTATGTCACATATGGCACGGTACACATAGGCTTAGTGAATTTGTTGAAGACTTATTCTCTTCATGGAGCTAAAGGGTAATGTAAGAATGAGTGAATGAATGAATAAATGATTGAATGATTGAATGAATAAATGAATGATTGACTGATTGATTAAATGTATTAAAGAATGACTGAGTGAAAGAAGGATTGAATGAATGATTGAATGAATGAATACATAAATGAATGAATGAATAAATTTCTTGAACTTAGTACCAGCAATAATTATCTCCTAGAATTGATTATTTGATCATACGATTAGACGAGAAAGACGACTTATCTGTGGATGACATGATCCGCCTTAAATGTCAATATAACTTATTCGGGAATGACCTTGGGGGACAATTACAAAGCATGTAATGTGCAAAGTGAAATATGTCAATCGTTAGATACAACTTTTCTATGTGTATATATCTGTACAGGGATTTTTTAAAAAAAGAAAAAAAAAAAGAAAGCAACACGTGTTCCTGTATAATTAAAACTGTTCTGCGCCTTTCAAATAAACAACATGTACCACGTGAACTACGGAACTCTTATCTAGAGACCTAAATACAGGTTGCTTGACCTGTGCTCCCGCATGAAACCAGGCATTACCAAAGTCTACTGACATATATCACGATATGTATCACACAACAAAAATGAAGTTGTATAAAGTCGACGTAAGTCAAATCACAGTATCAAAACTAGTCTATCAGTTACTTGGTAGACTTATTTCTAGATACTGTTCTTTGACCTACATGACGGTAAATCTTCTGTGCCGTAGCTGTTTTAAGTCTCTGATAATGCTCCTAAATTCAAATTTTTGACAGTTTTGTTTTGTAGTTTATTAAATGTCTGTATATTTTCTACGGGCAACTGGCAACTGGTTAAAAAAAAAAACAATTGTGCGCCGGCAGCTGAGTTTCATAGATGTGTGCCAGAGAGACATGAAGGAACTGGGCATAAATCCAACAACCTGCCTGAATGAAGCTGTCGATCTCACCAAGTTACAATGTTCCCTACAGCGCCACCTCAGATTGGGCGAAACGAAGCTCTCACAACAAGCAGAAGAGAAACGATCAAGCCGAAAGGAACACAGTGCAAAAAAAAAAAAAAAAAGCTGCTGAGGACTATTACATCAGGGGCCCATTCCCATAGTCAGCTATGACTAATAATAAAAAAAGGTAAAGGGTCCCGTTACACGCCCATTGAGGCATATTGTGAATATGGTGTTAGGCTCATATTTTCTTGACCATCGGCGCACTAGGGGGTGATGTGGTCAGCATCACGCCGGCCGCCTTAATCTTCCCAGAGTTGCTCTGGTACCCAGTTCATGAATCTGAGTTGACCCCGGAGCCGTTTGCGGTCTAAAAAAAATCCCACCTCAACTGGGGATCGAACCATGGACCACCGAGCTAGGAAGCCAGTGCACTAACCACTGCGCTACCGCGAGTGATGTCTACTAAATGTCTGTAACAAAAAACCTGAATAAATGATATTGTCACTACACTTAGCAGTTCCACTTATTCTTATATACCGTCTCCTCGTGTTGACTTTCCTGGATCTCCACATTTTTCTGCCGTTATGTTTTGGTGATACACTCTAAAAGACATAGTAATGCACTCAGGCAGACGGACGTGGTAGTACATTCTTGACAGACAGACGTAGTAGTGCACTCTGTTAGACAGACCTGGTACCTCTCTATTACATATATAGCTTTGGTAATGCACTTAGACAGACAGAAGTGGTAGAACACTCTAAGAGAAGGCTCGGTAGTGTACTCTGACGAGAGACATAGCTAAACACTCTGAGACGTGGCTGTGCACTCTAACACACAGTCGTGATTGAGCACTCTAAGAGACAGACTTCATAGTGCACTCAAAAAGACAGACGTGGTAGAACAGACATACTTGTTTGTGCTTTCACGCAGAGGTGATAGAAAAAGATTTGGTTGTGTACTCTGACAGACAAACGTGGTAGAACAATCTAAGAAACAGATTTGATGGTATACTTTGACAGACTTGGTGGTACACTCTGACAGACAGATTTGGTAGTGCCTTCAGACAGACGGACATGATAGAAAACTTTAAGAGACAACAGGAAGATTGTATTGCTTATTTTTCTAAAGAAATTCGAAAGCGTGCGAGATTTGGAAAATTATCGAAATCTGCATTACGTACTTGTGTCAACTGTTGAGCTACTTTCTACATAAACTCTCTAATATGTTGTGCCTTTTCACAGATCAGTGTTCCCTGCTCTGAAGCTTCAAATTCAGTTCATTCTAGTAAGCCATAAAAACCACTCGTGGCATGTAAATCTCATAGTCGTGATTGAAAGATACTCGACGTCAGAAAATGTGTGAGTCTCTTTGTTTATATGTGCTCTAAGCATTCTTGAATCTTTGAAAGAGAAAACATTTTTTTTTAAATGTGTTGTAATGCATTTCATTGAAGTCTTAAATGGTGAATTGTTGAACCGCCGACAACTTCCGATAGATATGTAAATTGTGTAAAGTAAATTTACATATCTATCGGAAGTTGTCGGCGGTTCAACAATTCACCATTTAAGACTTCAATGAAATGTATTACAACACATTAAAAAAAAATTTTCTCTTTCAATGATTCAAGATTGCTTAGAGCACATATTCACTTGGAATGTAATTCTCAACTGCATATAATCAACTTTCTTGCAAAGCCAATTACCTTACTTTTGAGCACAGTGTTTGTTCTACAGTGTCATTTAAACTTACTTACTATTTGAAAAGTATTCCTTTACTCCTATCCAATTAATTTTTATGAAACAAAATGTCAAAATAAAGATAAATAAATGTCATTTTATTTCATAAAATTCGATGTCACAAACTCTACAGTCCAACGTGAGATTCGGTTTGTTCAATACAAGACTTCCTGGCGAGCAACAATTTCCCCTGGCTTTGTTTTACCGTTAGTTGGTTGACCATTTAAAATCGTATTTTACTTTATTTTGTTTCTGTGAAAGAAGGAAACGTGTTTGTCAAACTTAATTGATTCTGTATTGATCTACTGTCAGCATCTATACACTGGGTTGCAACGTCAGCAGATCAAAGTGGGAAATATTCTGGCTCATACGTTTGCTTTCATACATGTAATAACTGAATAAACAACTATTGTTTAGTTTTAAAACAACAGGTAACAAATTTAATAATCAATTAGTATTAACAGTTTAAAATAATTGAAATGCTGGTGAATTTTATAATGGAATCAAATTTCCTCTTCACGGAGATTTAGGGTGTGGATTTAGTTCATAAAATTATGTCCGGTTGCTGGTGCCTTTTTATAAGCCCTTAACTGATATGAAGGAGTCCTGCAGCTGTGGTTTTCGTCACTTCTTGGTGATGAGGGCACTTCTTTACACAACTTGTCCGATTTAGGCGGTTGGTGTGGATTCCCTGCTTTTCACTCACAACTAGCTTCGTTCCACGAATTATTTTAGACAAAATAGAAAAAATAAATGCCTCTGCGAAGTACATTTGTGGCCTGCTAATGAACAGACGCATTCTCGCTGTTCACCCACCAATGTTAATCTCACAGAAGAATTAAATTCTCGAGTACACAGTGTAGCTCAGGGAAGATGATTAAAAATCACCAATATTCTTCCGTGTATTAAACTGGGAAAATGTGTCTGGACGACGCGAATAATGAGTTGCCTGAGTTACAATTAACAAAGTGCATATATCTCACAAAATATTATACACTTGAGGCACATGTGATGTAATCATCACTCATCACTGCTCCATTCGGAGTCTGGGGTCACCCCTGCTGTCGGTTTTCCGCACAACTAGCCAGAAGAAATCGCCAGCGCTTGCTGTAGTCCTTCCTTTGATCCTTAGCCGCCGACCGTCAAAGCAGTCAATGGGCATCACGCCTAGTGTCGTCTTGTAGGGCAACAACAAATTGATTCCACTATGTTCGGTCGGCGGCCATCCTTCGTACAGTGTCACAACTCTGGTTCATTCTTTGCATCTCAGCCTCCACAGTCCTCCGCCAGGTTGTTTTTGGTCGGCCTCTCTTTCGTTTTCCTTCAGATGTCCAAAGCATAGCTGTTCTTGTGATGGCATCGGGGTCTTTTCTGAGAAAATGGCCAACCCAGCTCCAGCGTCTGCCACCTATGATGATGTGCATGTCCTCTTGCTTGCTCCGAGTAAACAGATCTTGGTTGGTGATGGTATTCGGCCAAAAGATTCGGTGAATTTTTCTTAGGCATGTTGTGTGAAAAGAGGACAATTTCGACATTTCCTTCTCTGTAACTCTCCAGCATTCCGCACCATAGAGAAGCACAGAAAGCACACAGCTCTGATATAATCTTAATTTTGTGCTTGTGCTGTATTGGGAGGACTTCCAGATGTTATTTAGGCTAAAGAAGGCTGTTCTTGCCTTATTCATTCTGATGTTGATGTCTTTGCCTGCCCCACCGTCTGGTGTTACTATGCTTCCTAGGTATGTGAAGGTATCTGTCTGTACCAATTGCTGATTCCTTACTGATATGGGCTCAGGGTTGCTCACATTGAGCGTCATGACCTCAGACTTCTTTAAATTGATGTTCAAGCCCACCTGCTGGCTAAACTGATTAAGTCTATCCGTTTGTTCTTGGATGTGTTGATGTGAATGTTCTTGCTGTAGTGGTTTATGGATATACTATTTTCGTTTTTTGAGGTTGCCAGCCTCATATATAACCACTTAGCAAGAAAACATGTCAAATTCACATTTGTAAAAGAAATGTTCACAACTTACCCCATTTTTTGGGAATACTCAATCTCCTCGCACAGGTTAGAATGGACGCGAGCAATTCAGGTTATATGCTCTCGAATCCCTTAAATTCCTCTTATGACCGGTGAATCTGCGAAATGATACTCTCAGACCTAAGGGTCTTTTATATTTGGACATGCTCCCTAATATATCCGACTAGGTTGAACGGGACGTGCCTCGCCTAAACGAGGCAAACGTTTTACATTTTTTTTTTTTATGAATCTGTGAAACACTTGGTCTGGGAAAGTTTCCCTTATGACGGGTGATCCAATTTCTTAGGTGTACAGTCTTGGTAACCAAGATCTGCTTACTCGGAGTAAGCAAGAGGACATGCACACCATCATAGCTGGCAGACGCTGGAGCTGTGTTAGCCATGTCCTCAGAAGAGACCCCGATGCCATCACAAGAACAGCTATGCTTTGGACCTCTGAAGGAAAACGAAAGAGAGGCCGACCAAAAACAACCTGGCGGAGGACTGTGGAGGCTGAGATGCAAAGAATGAACCAGAGTTGGGGCACTGTACGAAGGATGGCCACCGACCGAGCAATGTGGAATCAATTTGTTGTTGCCCTACAAGACGCCACTAGGCGTGATGGCCACTGACGGCTTTGACGGTCGGCGGCTAAGGATCAAAGAAGACAGTCTTGTATCTATAATTGCGGATTTACTTTTTTAAGTTTTAAAGTTCACCAAATACTGACCTGGTCCCTTAAGCGTCCTGTCTCTGTATTTATAACGACGGGTTTACTTTTTAAGGTTTTAAGTTTCCAAAATACTTCTGTCTGTCACTTATAATATAGGAATTCTTAGTCCGATCCTTTTCTCTAGGCCTTTTGGGAGTTGCTCGTTTGAAGTTGTGAAGCTGTCTGTGTTCTGTGTCTCTGATTTCGTTAGATTATATCTCTCATTCTCAGTTCAAAACACAGATGGTACTTCCGCCAAAATTTCCAATGACATTCAATGTTTATTCCGGCTCTCACTTCAATCCAATCGTAAGCTCTTTAGCACTATGTGGGTAGGGGTGTTTAAATTCATAATCTCGCCCGCGTGTTTAAAAATATTTCAAATCAAGCGGTAATATTTCCGCCAACTCACAACAAATCTGGAAACCTATTTGATGTCCAGATGCTACCTTCAAATATTGACTCGGCAGACAGATTTCCTGCGATAATTACACACAGGGATGGTCCCGTGAAACGATTATCTCATTATCGTCTGTGATTATGCGTACTCCCGACAGTCAAACAAAAGGATGCCGTTGCTCAGGCAAGCAATATAGTTTCCTCAGACCGCAACCCAGGTTTTAATTGCCTGATTGTCGTTGGCCCCGGAAATGAGTTACGTCACAGTCGATATCTCTCTTCACGTTTGCGGTCTGTATCAAAAGGTGGCAAGCCGGCTTTTCATGATAAAAATATCGCTCCCTGACCGATCAATAAACGTGGTATTATCACGAGTCCTGGTCAAACGTAAACAGTCTGGGAGTGGTCACAGAAAGAATGTAGGGCGTAAAATATGCCACAAAATCCAAATAATAAGATGATCGGTGAGGAAAATGAAGAAAAAGAGGTGGTACTGCCTGAGGGACTGAAGGTGTAAGAGAGCACAAAAATACATAATACATTCACAAACCGTTTTGTGACATAAAGACACCACAAACACAGGAGTACATATAAGCAAAAAAAACACAATCACGCATGCTCATATTAAAGAAATACGCACTGACATATTCACACGAGCCCACATTATGAGACATAAATAAATTAACACATAATACAAGAACCTATTAACATGTACATACTAGTACACACAAACAAGATTACGTTGCAGGATAGAACACACATATTTACACATACACAACAATACACAAACATAAGCGTACACTAAATGCACTATGAACACCAGGTATTTTATGTTTGGATAAGCCCCTAATATAACCGGCGAACCTTGCGTCTAGGTCAGGGGTCGGCAACCAGTCGATCCCGATTTACCGGTCGGTCCCAGTGGGTGATGCGGCAGTTCGTGAGGTGACTATGGAGGACGATAACAGAAATAATTTTAAAACTAGGAACATTTCGGACTAGACCTCTCTCGCTGGCAAGCAAAACCCCGGTGTTCTTAGGATCAAAGGTACTTTTTAGCCGACCCAATGAAAACTCTTGAGCTGGCTACCAAAATATATTCGTGAAATGTGTGAGATATGAACGCGATCTTTTCTTTGTAATGCTTATCACCTCCACCCGTTAAAAATTACACACACACATACATACACACACACACACACATATATATATATATGTATGTATAAATATGGGGTACAGAAGTACTAAAGTAGATCCCAAAAGCTTATGGGTTGCAGACCCCTAGTTAGGTTGAACGGGGATGCCTCACCAAAAGGAGGCACAACTCAGGTTTTAACAAATGTAAGCACAAGAACACACTATTAAAACCAGCCATCTAAGTATAAACAGGCGCAAACACAAAATACAAGCGCAAAAACACATACACAAACGTAAAGGGGCTTATTACTGTACGCTTAAGTCACTCATCAATAATGCAGTTTAAACAAACACCTGGCTGTTCTGAGGAACGTTTTGGAATCAAAGGAAATTTGGCTAAAACAAGCAACCTAAATATAGACCTGTCGCCTTTGAAATGTGGATAGTGTGAGAAACTGACCGTTATTCACGGAGGGAGAAATAAACAGACACGGGACCTAAGATGCAACAGTGAGAAATGCAGTTAGCGACCCATAGCCAGACTGTTTGCGTCAGGGTCAGCGAACCAGAGCTGACCAAGACCCTACTCCACCTCCAAGTGGTGGTCCTGGAAACAGGCTGCATCACTGCAGTCTGGCTGAGTGAGTTGGGATCGAAGAGGGAAGGCTAACCCGGTCCCAAAAATGCCGTGCTGAAATCGGATGTGTCGGCCGAAAGGCGCAAATATCGCAGCTTCGCTGTAACTGGACACAGCGCAACCAACGTCCTTTTCAGGACGAACGAAGAAGAAGAAGAAGAAATAAACAGACACGAGATGAAAGAAAGCGTATGAAGAGAAACAGAAATGGCGAAACAAATAAAAATGAAACAAACTGTTTTGGACATATAAAACATCACAATTTAACGGAAAAAAAAACCATAGCAGCCGAAACTGTTGGACGGTAAGGGGCTAAATCAGTCGCGTACAGGTAGGAGAAAGCATCATGAGTATAATGTTGAATCGACTGTCTTAATATATCGCCAGTTATCGAAGTGAAGAGACGGAAACTTTTGATGATTCATTGTAGCGAATATTGGACTTTTATATGAAACAAGACAAGATTTAATGTAGATTGAAAGGCAAGCCTAATTAAGACAGTATTCCACATCATACAGATAAGCGCTGTCCATTTTGCTGGGCCGGGAATATACTTGACGGAAAACAATAATGTTAGTACACGCATATAATGTCAATGTAAATGGACAAATCGAACTATGAAGAATTCCATGTACATACCACGCGAAGCATAATTAGTTCTTTCACGTCTGTGCTCCAACTAAGCCAAAACAGAACAAAAACATAAGACGAAGAACAGACAAATGAGCAGCTGCTGCTTATTAGTGTCACAGGTTTCTGGGAACTGTCATCATATCAGAATCCTGGTAAACGGAACAATTTCACCACCATTACATGTCACAGCGCCTCCTTTTCGTCACTAGGCCTCCAACCTCACATGTCACAGCGTCTTTCAATATGTCTCTGTCACCTTGTTGGCCCGTGTTTTGTAGTGATCGTATAGGTGTTAATTTATTGGTGGACAGTGGTGGGTGAATGGAGAATTCAATTTTAACAACCTCAACATGTTGGACCAATGAATCAAATTAAGACCCCAATAGAGTCACACAGTGAAGACACAGTCTCTCTAAAAGTTAACAGTTCTTTATTTAGTTCCAGTTCAAGTTTTAGGCTGCTTCAGAATCTGACCTGTTCTTTCACACCATTAGACATCATTCATTATGTAGGGTTCTCCCCTCCCGAGATCCTTTGGATAGGCGTTCGTCTTAACCATTGTTTGACATACAGGTCACCTTTTTTCCTTCCTTCTTTCTTTGTCTAACGCTCGTCATCAATAACGGACTTACCCCTTCTATTCGTTTCTTGGTTGTTCAAGATGTTGTACTTCATGTTTGTGGGCCAGGCGGCCATAATAGGTTTAATTGTCATCTGGTTTGTTCCTCAGTTCTTTCATTTTCTTGGTCTTTTCTTCTTGACTAGATGGGACGGCCTTCTGGTTCGTTCTTCAGCTTGTAACCTTGTAGTGTGTCTCGGTGTGTGTCGTCATCGTTGTTCCGTATGACGGGGCTGGTCTCTCGAATCCTTCGCCTTTTCGCAACCCGCATCGAGAGTATTTCTTCCCTCCTTATAGTCGATCCCTTATTCCATTTTATTTCGTCATATCGACCCGTATGTCATTGCTCCTGTGACATATACACCCCAGGGACCCTCAAGAAAAAAAATGATGTCTAAAGCATCATTCTTCTCCAGCCCTATCTCTCTCAGATCCCTTACATTCCCCTTCCTACTACTACCCATAACCAACTATAATAAACTAATTCTTTACAAATGCCAATACTTAAGCAATAACATGATTAACTTCTTAATTATCAATTTAACCTATAATTTACAACAAGTTTACCTTCTCAATTTAATATACAACAATTGCCACTCACTTATAGCTCAGCCCTCACCCTACACTCGTCTCTCGCCACGACCACAACTCAGCCCCTCAACTTATACTCATTTCTCCTAACGACTTGTATTCCCTCTAAGGAACACAACTTTCACCGGTCCCTCCTTTCGTCTTGCTCCTTACTTCTATGGTCCTCCTCCTGTCATTCCGCCACTGCATCTATGTTTTCACCCCTTGCTCTGCGGTATGTACATTATCATTTTCCCCAACTCAGCTCACACAAGTCCGTTTGGACCCTATTTATGCCCTTATACAAGAATTAGCTATCGCCCCATCTTGTACTTATAACTGCCATAAGCAGTCCTCAATATTCTCTCATTACTCTTTCTTTTCTTTATCCTGCCCGCTATCTCATTTCGTTCTCTATACTCCTCTCACAATTTTACTTTACACCCTGGGTTTCGGAGAAGCTTATCTCCTCACAAGTCTCTACAAGACCTCAGCAATCGCCGCAACATCTCTGTTTTCCACCCTAGCACTTAATCTCGTTCCCTCTCTGGAACTATCTCTCCTAATTTTACCTTGCACCCTGGGTTTGTCATTCCTCTGTGACTTCTCAGTTTTCTCATGATTATCTCAACCATTCTTTTATGCTCGCCTTTTCTCATGACCCTTCAGACCTTAGCGTCTGATCTCTCAACTCACTCTTAATTTCGCCATTTCCTATGGCCTCTTCTTCTTCACATTCTATCCTCGTCATTTTTCATGACCCTTACCCGAACTTAATTAATATAATTCTCAACCTTTTTCATCATTACTGTCTCTCTACTTCTCTTACTCATAACTCCATTATTTTCGCCACATTGACCTCCTTGTCCCTATCTCTCTCCCACGAAATCTGTTTAGCAACTTCTATATTTGCTTCCTCCTTTATTCCTTTTCTGACTTCGATCACGATTTGCTTGCTCTATCCTTCTTTGTCGTCTCTTCATGTTTTCGTCATTTAACATTTTCGTCAGAACCATATCTATTTCGTCTTTTGTTTCTGTAAAGTGTGTATGATACCTTTCCTCTAGCAATCTCCACACCATGCTGCTTGATAAGTTAAAATCAGACCGTCCTATGATGGTTTCTATCACCTTCTTTAGCTCCTCTATGTTTGGTTCACCCAACTTGACGATTTTCTTCATCTTCTCCGAAGCACTGTTAGCTTTCTGTACTCCCTTCTCTACTTACCGCTCTCTATTCTTTTTCTGGATGTATGGGCAATGTGCTGCTATCTCTTCCTCTCTTTTACTACGATTCCTTGAGTTCCTCTCAACTTCTTCCTTCTTAAATCCGTCGTTACATCAACCTCTGCTTGTTTTCCTAATATCCTTAGCTACCTTCATCCTGTTCTTACTGGTTTCTAATTCTTCAATTTCCTTATCGATCTTTGCACACAATGCAGATATCTCTTCCATTGTGGACATCTTGGAACCTCTAACCTTATTCTCCTTTCCTTGCCTCGTCTCCGACGGGTTTCCATCTCTCAATCTTTGGAGTCGTCTGTAATAATCTGCTGAATCATCCGACAATACAGACGATACATCAGACTGGTCCTTATTCCCTCTGATACCTGTAACGTCCAGCACTTCCTGTGTCTCCGAGGTCCTCTCTGACTGATTTTCCAACACCTGAGGATCTCTCTGTCGTTTCTGATCAACTGTGATCCCTTCTGGCTCCACGTCCTCGTTCTTCTCTTCCTTATTCGCCAGAAATCTTTTCTTATATTCCACCAACGGGATATCATCCTCACTCTCCCAGTTCTGAATTTGTTTTTACTTCGTTCCTACCCTATTCCCTTCCTACTCTAGCATTTATTTAGCAGTTAAAAGGGTCTTCCATCCTCGAATCGTCTCCTGGATTCTCTTCTTCATTACTAATATCCGGAGTCGTTATAAGTGTGGCTCTCCTTCCTTGCTTTTATCTCCCTCCCGCACTGGTTTTTTCAATCCATGGTCTATGGTCATCCCTTCGTAGTTGTTGAACGTGAGCCTTGGTTGTATGATTCAATTTCTCATTCCATATCCTATAATTAATTACTTTGTCCTCTCCAGAATAACATAACCTTTTATCCAATGGTTATCGAACTTAGTGGGGCGTACATGCTTCCTGTAATAAACTCTATCGCCTGGTTGAAATTCTTGTAACTTAGCCTTTTTATCCGCATAACGTTTTTGCCTCTCAAACTCCTTCATTAAATGTTTTGTCACAAATTTATACGCCTTATGTTTCTCCTGTAATATAATCTCGGTGAAATCTTCTCCGTAATATCGTTTCCTGTCCTTGAGTATCTGCTCGAACGGAAAGGTGAGATCTCGCCCGTACAACAGATAGAAAAGAGACATCCCCCTACTCTCATTTATATTGAACCTAATTGCTTCCATGGCTTGTGTCAAGAATAAATCCCAGTTCTCGATACTCCCTTGACGTATTTTACTGATGACATCATTTATGGTGCCATGCATGCGTTCATTCATTCCATTTCCCTGAGGTCTATAGTAATTAGTGGTAATATGTTTTATGCCTAGCTTTGTTAACGTCCCTTGAAATGGATTTCTCAAAAATGCCCTTCCATTATCTGTAAGAATGACTTTCGGACAGCCATGTCTCGGAATAACCTCTGTAACTAAGATCCGAGTAATCGTAAGTGAAGTCCCATCTTTAACAGCAAAACTCTCTGGCCAACCGGTATAACAGTCCAAGAAGTGTAGTATCATGGAATTTCCTTCGGCTGTTCGCGGATACGGGCCAGATAAATCTATACTAATTTTCTGCATCGGATAATGGGGTCTATCCATCTCCTGAAGTGGACATTTGATGGGTTTCATTTTCATCAACTTGCAGATCTCACAATTTCTCACATGTTCCGTTACCATTTTATTCATACCTGGCCAGAAATATCTTCGCTTAATAATGTCCAACGTTTTATCTCTACCGAAATATCCGTTGTCATCATGATATTGATTCAAGACCATTTTTATCAACTGTTGTGGAATATATTTCCGCCACCTATTTTCATAGTCCTTCCCTGCATAATACACTTGTCCGTACTCTGGCCATATAAAGAAGTTTTCTACTTCCTTAGGATTCTTTAACAATTTCGTCTTTATTTCCTTAAGTTTCATGTCCTTGTCCTGTTCCGCTACCATGTCAAATCCGTCCTGCTCATGGTTTAACTCTTCTTCTCCCCTTTGATTCGATTCCTTCATCATCGTTGGCTTCTTTTTATTCCACTTCTTCTTTACAGCACTTATTTGCAAGAATTTATCGCTAATATCCTCATTTATCCTTTCAGCGTCCCTAACTACTTCTCCTTCAACTGGTGCGTAACTAGTTCTAGATAATAGATAAGCACACGTGTTCTTTTTTTCCGGCTATGTGTTCAATCTTTAGATTGTACTCTTGTAAATTCAAAGGCCATGTCTGCAACTTCCTAGAGTTTTCTTTCTGCTTTGTCAGCCACGTTATCAATGGCTTGTGATCAGTGCGTACAGTAAATTCCATTCCCCGTAGGTAATAATCTAATTTCTGTACCGAATAATATATAGCATATGCCTCTTTTTCCGTGGTTCCCCAATTCTTTTGAGACTGGCTTAATTTGTGTGACAAGAATACAATAGGTTTTTCGTTGTTTATATACGGCAAGATGTCGTCTTCCCCTGGTTTATTCATTTCCATGGGAGCCACGCTAGCTTAGTGGTTACAACACCGCTCTGGCGACCGGCTGATACAGGATCAAACCCGGGCGACGGCATTTGAGGATTTTTCGTCGACCGGGATTTGGACTGGATTAACTCGAGACCTGGCGAGAACATTTGAAGAAGTGTCGTCGACCAGGGACTGGCGGCTCCTGAGCCGACCCAGCTGCAATGGGTACCTCCGAAATCGGCGAGTATTTGCCTGAATGGCGAGGGACGCCTGTCTCTGTACAAGAAATAAAGGGATACTCACGTAAAATCAATGTCAGGTTAGACATAAAATAATAACCTGAGATTTCGCCTCGAGTATTAGCGGGCGAACGCAAAAAAAAAAAAAAAAAAAAAAAAAAAATTCATTTCCACTAGACACGCTCCAATTGTCGTGTCGGATGCATCCGCATACAGAATCATCGTCCCTTTCAGGTCTGGGTGCACCAAATATGGGATTTCCGTTAATGCTCTTTTCAATTTCTCTAACGCCTCCTGACATTTATCCGTCCAATTAAAACGAACATTCTTCCTAGTCAGGTCGGTCAAGGGTTCGGCTATTTCCGAAAAATTTGCAATATGTTTCCTAAAATATGCGAATGCTCCCAACACCCCACGCGTTTCCCTAACATTTTTAGGCGGAGGTATCTCACGAATCGCCTGTACTTTTTCATCGTCCGGTCTCGTCCCGTTTTTATCAATGATAAATCCTAAATAGCGTATCTCCTTCTTCAAAAATTCACACTTTTCTAATTTCTATTTTATGTTATGTTGTCTCAACCTTTCTAACACCCGTTCCACATGTTCTAAGTGATCTTCTTCTGATCCTGCCGTATGGATTAATATGTCATCAATGTAGGCCATGGCATATCCTTGCATCCCTTGTAACACTTCATCTATTAATCCCATATATGTGGCCGGACTCCCCTTTAATCCGAAAGGCATAACTCGCCAAGCAAAACTGCCCATGTGAGTACAAAAGGTACTCTTCTTTTTTGCGTCATTAGACATGGGTATACTCCAGAATCCAGATATTGCATCCAGGGAAGTAAACCATTTCGAACCGCCCAGTCTACCCAATATGTCATCTATTCTGGGCAGAGGATATGTCACCGCCTTTGTGACTCTATTCAACGCCCGGTTGTCACAACAGAAACGAAATGTCCCATCTTTTTTTTTACTAGCACCACTGGCAAGGACCACTCCGATCGGGACCTTTCTATAATTCCTGCCCTCAACATGTCCTCAGTAGCTCTTTCGATAACTGTCCTACTTCTGAGGGGTGTACGGCAGGGTCTGGAACGCACCGGTGGTTGTTGTTGATCTGTCTCAATCTCCATAACAACCGTCTGGTTCTGCGTCACTTCTGCATCGGACAACGCGAAGATGTCCTGATGTTTCAACACAAATTTTTCCAGCAATGCTCAATGTTCTTCCTCTGCCTTTAATTTCTTCCGCAATTCTTCCACTCTAGCGCTAGACAGAACTTTAATCGGGCGTTGTTCTTCCCTTTGCCTTCTCCAGGAATTGCCAGCGTCGGTCGTATCCTTCTTATTTTTCATCTGTAACTGATTTTGTTTAATCGGGTTGTTAGCTCTTTGATTCCACCCATAAGAGGTATCTCTCCATCCATTGCGGTTTCCGTAATTTCTTTGCTTACTGTTATCCTCCATTATGGCAATTAATCTTGTGTTTCGTGTCCCTTTATTCTCTACTCTTCTTCTATCTCTCCAGGGGTCTGCCCTATTCCCCAGCTTCTCCCATCTCTCATTTCTAACTCTGATACCTACTCTAGAGTTAAGTCTCCCTATAATACTACCCCGGGAAATTTGCGTAGTTTTACCAGAGGCATTCACAAGCAACAGAGATAATTCATTATGTCTTCCCAATTTCTGCATACCTTCAATTAAGGTTATGCCTGGCTCCTGTTCTATATCTATGTCATTCATTTCTAATACCTCCACGGTGGTATGTGGTCTGAAATATGGATTCAATTTCACCCTTCCTTGTACATAACTTATAGTGTGAGGAGGCAACACTATTTGTTTACCCAACCTTACCAAAGTGGCGATTTGTATATCGTTATCCATAGGCACAGAGCTTTTTCCTATCTCCATAAGATTTTTTTTATAATCTAATCGTACTCCAAATTTACTTAGAAAATCTCTGCCCAATATGATATTTCGATAGATGCCTTGAACTACCTGAAACCGATGTCCAATAACTTCGTTTCCTAATTTGAACTTTAATTCGATCTCCCCAATAACTCGTAATGCCTCCCTCGATACTGACTCTAGTTTTACGTTACTGCTCCTCAGTTTCACTCTACTTTCAATAGTTTTGTAGAAATCTTCTCTTATAATTGAATAGCAAGCCCCACTATCTATAAGTGCACGATACTTCTGTCTTCCTACTCTATTCAAACATGAACTTGGATCATCATTTATTTTTTTATCCCCTTGTACAACCTTCCTTTTAAAACCTTTTGTCTTCTCTACTTGATCAATACTGGTTCGCATATTCTTGCTAATGCTAGCCCTCTTTGTATCCCAGTCTCTATTTCTATTTCTAAGGTGAGGCCTCAGTGGTTGTATTTTTTTTTCACTCAGTCCCGCCTCTCGCACTGAGTGGAACTCAAGTTTCCCTGCTGTCTTGCTCTACTCCTCTCAATAGGAGTATTACCTCTATTGGTTCCTGTTTGTCCTATGTTCATTTGTCTATATCGTCCTTCACTTTTCGGTGGAGCATAGTTTTCCCGATGAGTCCGCGGAGGTCCTCTCGAGGCAACTTCCCCCATTCTCCGTCTAACCAATCTTCCCCTCTCCTCCTGTCCCCATCTATCTACTCTAGGCGAAATATTTTCTCTACTGAAGTCCAATTCTGGATTTCTACCTCTGTATGTAGACCTGTGGTCATACTCTTCATCCACAACTCCTCCACGTCGGCACTCAATACCGCTTGAGACTTGTCTGAACCCCACCGGTGCATCTCTCTCACTTGTATCCCTATGATTTCTGTCTTCCCTCAACCCATCTCGTCATCCGGTATGACTCTCCATTCTTCGCTTCTTACACACAGCTGCTAAATGTCCCTTGGCATTACACAAATAACATCGTTTTTCTTCTGCCATCTGTATGATTCCCCTCCCGGGTTCCCTGCCATTGCCATCTCCGTACTGCCTGCACTGGTGGCCAAGATAATCCTTTCCTCTAGGTCCATCGCTAACTGCCTGTCCAGTCCACTGAGCTTAATTTCCTTTCCAATTCCTTTCTTCATGGTTGTTCCCTGATCTTAGCTGGAACCTTTTCATCAAATTTTCTTCCGACAAGGCCAATTGTATGGCATCATTTAAAGTTCTGGGATTCTTTCTTAAGAGAAGTAGTCTCATTCCGTCTTTATGTAATGCATCAATAAACATTCCAACCAACTGACCCTCAATATCCGGACTCCGTATATCCTGTTCTCTAAAAACCTCTTCTCCCAGATTTTTCAATCTGTCACTGAACAACTGGACTGATTCTCCCGTCTCCTGCTTTACTCGCCTAAGCAGTCCCCATAGATAATGTTGGTCTACAGACTCCCCGTAACTGTTTAACAATCCCCTCTTCAGCTCCTCCA
This sequence comes from Oreohelix idahoensis, assembly GCA_024509875.1. Lineage (NCBI taxonomy): Eukaryota > Metazoa > Mollusca > Gastropoda > Stylommatophora > Oreohelicidae > Oreohelix > Oreohelix idahoensis. The sequence goes on from JAMPIV010014266.1 coordinate 404,191, forward strand.
ACGTTTCCTGAGGTTCCTCCTCAAACCTTCTTCTCAAATAATCGTTCACTAAATCATCACTAGTTAGAAAGGCCAATCTTTTCTTTTCATCTTCGGTTGCCCCTATGGAGTAAGCATATCTCTCTATTTTTGCGATCCACTTTTTACAACTTCCCGCTTCTCCTCTATAGATCTCGATGGTTTGGCGTAAACTAGTCTGCCTGTTTTCAATACTCCACCTTTCCAGGGCATTTGTAACATGCAACAACGCCAACGTATTAGGATCCAATCTTTGTTCTTCCGCCATTTTCTAAAACAAATCCCTTACTCTCCTTATTCTTAGTCTACAGTCAAATTTACTAATACCTTCGGAGCCGCGCTAGCGTAGTGGTTACAACACCGCTCTGGCGACCGGGTGATACAGGATCAAACCCGGGCGACGGCATTTGAGGATTTTTCGTCGACCGGGATTTGGACTGGATTAACTCGAGACCTGGCGAGGACATTTTGAAGGAGTGTCGTCGACCAGGGACTGGCGGCTCCTGAGCCGACCCAGCTGCAATGGGTACCTCCGAAATCGGCGAGTATTTGCCTGAATGGCGAGGGACACCTGTCTCTGTACAAGAAATAAAGGGATACTCACGTAAAATCAATGTCAGGTTAGACATAAAATAATAACCTGAGATTTCGCCTCGAGTATAAGCGGGCGTACGAAAAAAAAAAAAAAAAAAAAAAAAAAAAAAAAAAAAAAAAAACTAATACCTTCTTATCCCACCATTACGTATTATTTACTGTGAACCAGCAAAATATAATATCTCACATAAGTGAACTATTTGTACATTAATTAATTTAACTAAATTATAGTTAACTTGTGCAGTCCTTGAGTTAAGCCCTTGCTGCATGAATTTACTTCTTCGAATTCTGGAATCTTGGTTTACTGTCAGAATTTCTCACGGTCCCGAAATTTAAAATTTGATTGTAGACAAGGTTCACGTTTCTGGAAGCTTTGATTGTAGACAAGGTTCACGTGTCTGGAATCTTTGATTGTAGACAAGGTTCACGTTTCTGGAATCTTTCAATTGTAGACAAGGTTCACGTTTCTGGAATCTTTCGATCGTAGACAAGGTTTACGTGTCTGAAATCTTTTGATTGTAGACAAGGTTTTCGTTTCTGGAATCTTTCGATTGTAGACAAGGTTCACGTCTATGGAACCTTTGATTGTAGACAAGGTTTTCGTTTCTGGAATCTTTGATTGTAGACAAGGTTTTCGTTTCTGAAATCTTTTGATTGTAGACAAGGTTTACGTCTCTGGAATCTTTTGATTGTAGACAAGGTTTACGTTTCTGGAATCTTTGATTGTAGACAAGGTTTACGTTTCTGGAATCTTTGATTGTAGACAACGTTTTCGTTTCTGGAATCCTTGTTACCAACACACATGTCACAGGTGCTGGCTATCTCAACCCGCAGAAATCTCTGTGATTCGCAATCCACTTCACCGGACCCACTTCACAGCAACCAAACAATGCTACCTCACCAGGGCACTGCATGATTTAAATATGCCGCAGAAATCCCAGCAAGTTCAGAATCCCGAACCAACTGCAACCACTTCACAGCAACACCACCTTTTCAGGGCGTCCTGAAAACTGTCTTTTTATATCCGCAGAAATCCCGGACTGATCATAATTTAACTGCTTCCCTTGTTGGTCCGTGGTTTGATGTAATCCGCAATCCTGGTCACGGTACCACTTCACCACCACCACATGTCACAGGTTTCTGGGAACTGTCATCATATCAGAATCCTGGTAAACGGCAACAGTTCACCACCATTACATGTCACAGCGCCTCCGTTTCGTCACTAGACCTCCAACCTCACATGTCACAGCGTCTTTCAATATGTCTCTGTCACCTTGTTGGCCCGTGTTTTGTAGTGATCGTATAGGTGTTAATTTATTGGTGGACAGTGGTGGGTGAATGGAGAATTCAATTTTAACAACCTCAACATGTTGGACCAATGAATCAAATTAAGACCCCAATAGAGTCACACAGTGAAGACACAGTCTCTCTAAAAGTTAACAGTTCTTTATTTAGTTCCAGTTCAAGTTTTAGGTTGCTTCAGAATCTGACCTGTTCTTTCACACCATTAGACATCATTCATTATGTAGGGTTCTCCCCTCCCGAGATCCTTTGGATAGGCGTTCGTCTTAACCATTGTTTGACATACAGGTCACCTTTTTTCCTTCCTTCTTTCTTTGTCTAACGCTCGTCATCAATAACGGACTTACCCCTTCTATTCGTTTCTTGGTTGTTCAAGATGTTGTACTTCATGTTTGTGGGCCAGGCGGCCATAATAGGTTTAATTGTCATCTGGTTTGTTCCTCAGTTCTTTCATTTTCTTGGTCTTTTCTTCTTGACTAGATGGGACGGCCTTCTGGTTCGTTCTTCATCTTGTAACCTTGTAGTGTGTCTCGGTGTGTGTCGTCATCGTTGTTCCGTATGACGTGGCTGGTCTCTCGAATCCTTCGCCTTTTCGCAACCCGCATCGAGAGTATTTCTTCCCTCCTTATAGTCGGTCCCTTATTCCTTTTTATTTCGTCATATCGACCCGTATGTCACTGCTCCTGTGACATTAGCAAGTCGCTGTGAAGACTGGGAGGTTAAGTTAAGGTGAAGCATCACGCTAGGTCATAGACAGACTTCAGCAGCCTTAACAAAGACTTCCAGATCATGATAGACAACTTATCGGCATCAGGTAGGACAGAGTAGTAGTTCCCGCGAGTCTTTGAGAAGGCAAAATAACAGTAACTTTTTCTTCTTCCTCGTTCGCCCTTAGACTTCTACATTAATGACTCTAATAAAGGCAGTAGTCAGCTCAAGGTTCCTAACATCTCGTTCGCCCTCAGACTTCCACATTAATGACTCTAATAAAGGCAGTAGTCAGCTCAAGGTTCCTAACATCTCGTTCGCCCTCAGACTTCCACATTAATGACTCTAATAAAGGCAGTAGTCAGCTCAAGGTTCCTAACATCTCGTTCGCCCTTAGACTTCTACATTAATGACTCTAATAAAGGCAGTAGTCAGCTCAAGGTTCCTAACATCTCGTTCGCCCTTAGACTTCCACATTAATGACTCTAATAAAGGCAGTAGTCAGCTCAAGGTTCCTAACATCTCGTTCGCCCTTAGACTTCTACATTAATGACTCTAATAAAGGCAGTAGTCAGCTCAAGGTTCCTAACATCTCGTTCGCCCTTAGACTTCTACATTAATGACTCTAATAAAGGCAGTAGTCAGCTCAAGGTTCCTAACATCTCGTTCGCCCTTAGACTTCCACATTAATGACTCTAATAAAGGCAGTAGTCAGCTCAAGGTTCCTAACATCTCGTTCGCCCTTAGACTTCCACATTAATGACTCTAATAAAGGCAGTAGTCAGCTCAAGGTTCCTAACATCTCGTTCGCCCTTAGACTTCTACATTAATGACTCTAATAAAGGCAGTAGTCAGCTCAAGGTTCCTAACATCTCGTTCGCCCTTAGACTTCCACATTAATGACTCTAATAAAGGCAGTAGTCAGCTCAAGGTTCCTAACATCTCGTTCGCCCTTAGACTTCCACATTAATGACTCTAATAAAGGCAGTAGTCAGCTCAAGGTTCCTAACATCTCGTTCGCCCTTAGACTTCTACATTAATGACTCTAATAAAGGCAGTAGTCAGCTCAAGGTTCCTAACATCTCGTTCGCCCTTAGACTTCCACATTAATGACTCTAATAAAGGCAGTAGTCAGCTCAAGGTTCCTAACATCTCGTTCGCCTTAGACTTCTACATTAATGACTCTAATAAAGGCAGTAGTCAGCTCAAGGTTCCTAACATCTCGTTCGCCCTTAGACTTCCACATTAATGACTCTAATAAAGGCAGTAGTCAGCTCAAGGTTCCTAACATCTCGTTCGCCCTTAGACTTCCACATTAATGACTCTAATAAAGGCAGTAGTCAGCTCAAGGTTCCTAACATCTCGTTCGCCCTTAGACTTCCACATTAATGACTCTAATAAAGGCAGTAGTCAGCTCAAGGTTCCTAACATCTCGTTCGCCCTTAGACTTCCACATTAATGACTCTAATAAAGGCAGTAGTCAGCTCAAGGTTCCTAACATCTCGTTCGCCCTTAGACTTCCACATTAATGCCTCTAATAAAGGCAGTAGTCAGCTCAAGGTTCCTAACATCTCGTTCGCCCTTAGACTTCTACATTAATGACTCTAACAAAGGCAGTAGTCAGCTCAAGGTTCATGACGTCTCTTTCGCCCTTAGACTTCTACATTAATGACTCTAATAAAGGCAGTCAGCTCAAGGTTCCTAACATCTCGTTCGCCCTTAGACTTCTACATTAATGACTCTAATAAAGGCAGTAGTCAGCTCAAGGTTCATGACATCTCTATCGCCCTTAGACTTCCACATTAATGACTCTAATAAAGGCAGTAGTCAGCTCAAGGTTCATGACATCTCTATCGCCCTTAGACTTCTACATTAATGACTCTAATAAAGGCAGTAGTCAGCTCAAGGTTCATGACATCTCTTTCGCCCTTAGACTTCTACATTAATGACTCTAATAAAGGCAGTAGTCAGCTCAAGGTTCATGACATCTCTTTCGCCCTCAGACTTCCACATTAATGACTCTAATAAAGGCAGTCAGCTCAAGGTTCCTAACATCTCGTTCGCCCTTAGACTTCTACATTAATGACTCTAATAAAGGCAGTAGTCAGCTCAAGGTTCATGACATCTCTTTCGCCCTCAGACTTCCACATTAATGACTCTATTAAAGGCAGTCAGCTCAAGGTTCCTGACATCTCTTTCGCCCTCAGACTTCCACATTAATGACTCTAATAAAGGCAGTCAGCTCAAGGTTCCTAACATCTCGTTCGCCCTTAGACTTCTACATTAATGACTCTAATAAAGGCAGTAGTCAGCTCAAGGTTCATGACATCTCTTTCGCCCTCAGACTTCCACATTAATGACTCTAATAAAGGCAGTCAGCTCAAGGTTCCTAACATCTCGTTCGCCCTTAGACTTCTACATTAATGACTCTAATAAAGGCAGTAGTCAGCTCAAGGTTCATGACATCTCTTTCGCCCTCAGACTTCCACATTAATGACTCTAATAAATGTAGTCAGCTCAAGGTTCCTAACATCTCGTTCGCCCTTAGACTTCTACATTAATGACTCTAATAAAGGCAGTAGTCAGCTCAAGGTTCATGACATCTCTATCGCCCTTAGACTTCCACATTAATGACTCTAATAAAGGTAGTTAGCTCAAGGTTCTTAACATCTTGTTCACCCTCAGACTTCCACAGTAATGACTCTAATAAAGGCAGTAGTTAACTCAAGGTTCCTGACATCTCCAAACAGTTTTTCGTGGAGAGAAGTGGGTTGGTGCCATATGCTACTCCGTTCATTGCTCTATGCTGGTCAGAACTGCAGCAGATATTTGGCTGTCATGAGGCTGGAAGTGACAGTATGACTAAGTGCTGTCTGACATATTGCATGGAGCAACTAATATGAGGTTGTGTACGAGACTGACAACCTCATCTTGTAAAACAGTTTGCTGCAGAAACAACTACTTCAAGAGCACATGAATACTTTGGAGCAGGTTTCACACAAAGGGGTCAGCTGTCACCGATTTCCTTTCTTAAACAGCTTCTTTATTATCTTTCCAAATACGAAGTATATTACAAAGGGGGCAAAGCTAATGTGGGCGGATGTTTTCATGAAACAGATTACAAAAATATAATCTAAGACTCTCCAGCTCTTTGCACGAAATATGACAAATCTACTTCTTGAATCATCATCCCCATCATCATCATCATCATCATCCTCATCCCCATCTTCATCATCTAACTATCCCCTTTCAGTTTCCCATGGAGCGTAGGCGTTCAACACAACTAAGGCCAAGTCTTCCTGTCCCGTGCCACTCTTTCCATGCCTTCTTCATCCTCTTCGTGTCTGTCTTCAGTTCTCTTCTCTGTGTGTTCTGTGATTTTCCTCTACCTCTCTTACCCTGGGATCTTCCTCGACCTCTCTTACCCTGGGAATTTCCAGAACAAAGACTGGCTGGAAATGCAATCATCAAATTTCTCAAGTGTGTGTCCTATCCATCTCCAGCACCTTCGTCTCATCTCTTGTTCACTGTCTGGTTCTTGCCATCAGTTCCCCATTAGTGATCTTGTCATAACAGGATCGGAGAATCCTTCTATTCTACATAAGCACCCATTAATGAAAGTCTGTAAGTATTTAATTGTTGCTTTCGTTGTTCTCCGTGTTTGAGAGCCATACAATATTCCTGAAATGCAAATGTTTGCTCCCTACTCCACAGAGAGATAATTCTACGCAAGGCTTTGATTTCTTTTCTTAACAACAACTTTATTGTATTTCCAAAAAAGAAGGATATCTGAAAGCTAGAGTAGACAATATAGGCGTACTGTTCGTGTCTTCATAAAACCGATTAGAAATATAATCTATGACTCCCCAGCTCTCAGAAAGAAATATGAAACGTCTACTTTCTGCCTGCTTTATAAATATTTATACTTTTGTACTACCTTATGATAATACTACGGCTTAGCGGAATAAATATTTATGCATTTATATTCTTACGGTAAGGAAATATTCGCTATGATAAAAATGACCATCTCTATGTTTATACTGTCTGTCCCTCACGCACACTCAGGCACTCTCATCCGGTCATATCTCATCTCCATATTGCATGTTTTTATCTGCAGCCTGTCTTTAACTACACTGTCTGACCTTGATAATATTTCAGTCAGAGTGAGTAAACATTCACAGAAATGTGGGGTTTGTTTGTAGAACGTGGCCAAGGTAAGGTTACAGAAAGTACAGGTACGTGTGGTAAGTACGTTACTACAACAGACAGCAGTAGTAATATAAGCCATAAATATTATCTTATGAGAGATCGAAGCTTCTAAACTAATGTGGTCACCATTGGGAATATTGTCCTGTGTGGCTCCCCGGGGGGTCTCTGTAGAGACACGGGAAGACTAGCACTACTGTGCCCTCAAGCATGTCGTACAAGACCACTAATATGAGGTTGTGCTTGGGGCTGGCAACCTCATCGTGTAAAACAAACTGCCCCGACACAACAATTATAGTTTTGGTAATGCACTCAGACAGAGAGACTTGGAAGAACACTCTGACAGTCAGATTTGGTAGTACATTCCGAAAGACAGACTAGATGGTTCACTCTGACAGACTTAACGGTACACTCTGACAGACTTGATGATACACTCTGATAGACTTGTTGGTAACTCTGGCAGACTTGTTGATAGACTCTGACAGACTTAACGGTACACTCTGACAGACTTGATGGTACACTCTGACAGAATTAATGGTACACTCTGGCAGACTTGATGGTACACTATTACAGACTTGATGATACACTTTGACTGAACTGATGATACACTCTAACAGAACTGATGGTTTTATCTGACAGAATTAATGGTACACTCTTACAGACTTGATGATACACTCTGACAGACTTGATGATACGCTCTGACAGAATTGATGGTACACTCTGATAGAACTGATGGTTTTATCTGACAGAATTGATGGTACACTCTGACAGACTTAACGGTACGCTCTGACAGACTTAACGGTACACTCTGACAAATTTAACGGTACACTCTGACAGACTTAAGGGAACACTCTGACAAACGTAACGGTACACTCTGACAGACTTAACGGTACGCTCTGACAGACTTAACGGTACACCCTGACAAACTTAACGGTACACTCTGACAGACTTAACGGAACACTCTGACAAACTTAACGGTACACTCTGACAGACTTAATGTGACCGCTTGACATACACTACCATTAATACGTGTTAAAACCACATAGAATGAGAATAACAACGTTAAAAGCAGTTAAGACATTTGTGCACAAAACACAGTATCATGAAAAATTCACGCTTTGAGAGAAGCTGTCCCAGAACAACAAAATAGTAAATGCATGTTTCTGAATGGAACGTTTTGTGAGAAGTTGCTAATCTGGGTTTTTTCCCGTTGTTAGAGAGAGAGCCGTGTGGAAAAAGTCGAAAAGCTGAGAAAGCGTGTGCAAATGTAGATGTTTTGTACCGTGTGAAAAATAAAGCACCGTGTGAAAATTGACGGTTCATGTCGGTGGTCTGTGTGTGTGTTTGTTGGTGTATTTTGCGTATTCGATAACTATTGACGACTTTGATGACTATTGATGATTATTGATGATTGCTGATGATTTTTGATGTCATTTATGACGTTATGATGAGATGCATTATTTCCATGCTTTTCTTCATTTAATAAAGTTTACACCTTTAGTAATACGCTGTTCACGACCTTTCCATCCAAAAGTAACTTGTTTTTAGCTCTTTACTATAGCCTCTATGTATGATAAGAGAAAAGAGTGAGAGCAGGAGGTGCTTAGACAGTATAAGTGTGTTGAGGGCTTGGAGAGAGTGATAACTTAATAAATCTGCTCCAGCTTTGTCTCAAGTCCACCTCCTATTACACTTTATCTATGTGTAATCTATAACTCTGTCAGTCCACTATCCCTTGTCGATTTCACTACTGTTGTCCAACTCGACAAATACTCTACACTCTAACTCAACCACGACACTATGTCGTCCAGTTAATGCTATCAGCGGCAGTCATAACCGCCAGTGAAGAGAAAAATCTGCAGAGGCGCAACTCTATTCAACATGCACAGTTACAGTATTCAAACCATTATATTTTGTATTAGAAGATTTAAATTACATTTTGTTTGGACTTAGAAATATATGTATTGTTGTACATTATAAACTTAACCAAACACATGCATGTGCTGTTTGCCACCTGACCACAACTATGACAGTTATGTCATAATATCAAGACTTTGGCGGAAAACCAAAACATTATTACCCATGTGATTAGCCGGAGCATCACAAATGGTGAACGATACTCAGAGCATTTTTTTAAACACATTTTTCTACTGGTCTGTTCAGGAGTTGCAGAAACTAGACATATGCTATGGATCGATTTTATGATTACTTGTTATAAATTGTTTGAATTTCATGAATATCACATAAGTAACTATGTACCATATATCATGTTTTTTTAACCAACCTACTGCGGTGGAGACACACAGATGTGTACTCGTACAGTGCATATTATTTAAGCTCTAATGCGTATTTAAAATGTTAACCCACACCTCTCTACTCCCTTTTCCCTACGCACAAACTGTCCAGACGTAGTGACCTCAATAACACCACCTGTAATTCGCTATGTCAATCCAATCTCCGTTTTTACCACCTTCATCTTCCCCCGTGTAAATTTCCCCATACGAGTTCTTCTTCTTTTTTTCTTCCCTTTCTCCCACGCCTCGCGTTCATTCATCCATCCAAACCGGAACTACTTTCTCTACTCACCCCAGCTATTTCATCGTACTATACCCCACGCTGTCCCTTAGTCAATGGGACTTCTCAAAAATATCCGTTGACACTCGCGGAGGTCATGATCACACGTAAATAGCTATGGTCAGTTACCATTCACATGTAAATATTAAGATAGGATACACTTATTGTCCCAGTGTTGATTAAAAGTTCGAGTTTTGTTTGGCATGACCAAACCTTATATGTGTTGACTTTAAATAAAAAGTTCAATAAGTTTAATATTAATTATGTATATTTCATATCATAACTCCATATTTTTATAATTAATACTTGCCTTCTTGTTAAATAAAGATTACATAAGTGTATTAATACATGAATAATTTACATTGCGTATTGCACATTGCTATCCATATCCCATTCTGTTTAATGACATAGTGTATACACAACTTGTATGTGTCCCCCGTTTTACGGAATATAAGTTTACTGGGTCCCTCGTTTTACGGGATTTTTTTCTTCTTTTTTCCTCACATGTATAACTGAGATCTTGTAATACAATGTTTTTTTTCAGTTACCTTACAGGTATACTGAGATCTTGTAACATTTTTTTGGCTCGCATGTATACTGACATATTTAAAAAAAATTTTTTTTTTTTTTTAAATTTTTGTTTTGGCTCACATGTATACTGAGACCTTGTAATTTGTTTTTCTTTCTCATTCAGCTCATAAGTATATGCCCCCAGTCAATGACTTATATCAGTAACATAAATTGTTCTCAACCATTGTCCATTGCCAATCGACTCATAAATATGTGCCCCCAGTTCATATTTTTCTCTAGTATATATGTTAGATACTTGATATTTTTAGTTGATAGGACGAAAATGTCTCCATATAGGATACATTTTTGTGGCTCCGGGACTTATGTGACCGCTTGACATACACTACCATTAATACGTGTTAAAACCACATAGAATGAGAATAACAACATTAAAAGCAGTTAAAACATTTGTGCACAAAACACAGTATCATGAAAAGTTCACGCTTTGAGAGAAGCTGTCCCAGAACAACAAAATAGTAAATGCATGTTTCTGAATGGAACGTTTTGTGAGAAGTTGCTAATCTGGGTTTTTTTCGTTGTTAGAGAGAGAGAGCCGTGTGGAAAAAGTCGAAACGCTGAGAAAGCGTGTGCAAATGTAGATGTTTTGTACCGTGTGAAAAATAAACCACCGTGTGAAAATTGGCGGGAAAAAAGAAGAAATAGTATAAAAAGGAGAGACTTGGGCGATAGACAGGCTTTTACAGATTTTTAGGATTCATTAGGCGAGAGGATTTTTACAGAACTTCGTCTTTGAGATTATCAAGACAAGTTTATTTTAACTTGACAAGTTTTTAAGTAGACAAGTTAGTTTTCTAAGTACACCAGTATATGTTTTCTTCTGTAGGATACTTTTTCATGTTGGATATACATTTTCATAAAAGGATACTCACTACTTTGTGTAAGCAAGAAATTAGTACTTCACCATTGTGTCAATAACATATCTGTTCTGATCACGTTAATAAACTATATTTCATTTTTCTACATTGCTGAGTTTTCTTTGGAATATTACAGTGGATTACTTTGACAAAAACATTATACGAGATTGCTTTTCACTAAACATAAAAAGGGTACGAACGAATACTGGGAAGAAGAATAAACTAAGGTCAAGAATTTCCACCTCAGGCGAAAGGCCTGTAACGACTTGAACCAGAACGTACAAGAGTTAGCTCACGTCTAAAATAATTACCTGCGCTCAACACCATTAACTGAATTGACTGGCCAACTGACCCGGTCACACACATTCTCACATTGATGCAGTAAACACAGCCCGGTTACATTTCTCTAATTGATGCCGTGACCTGCCCTGCCACATTAACGGTACACTCTGACAGACTTGATGATACACTCTGATAGACTTGTTGGTAACTCTGGCAGACTTGTTGATAGACTCTGACAGACTTAACGGTACACTCTGACAGACTTGATGGTACACTCTGACAGACTTTATGGTACACTCTGACAGAATTAATGGTACACTCTGGCAGACTTGATGGTGCACTCTGGCAGACTTGGTGGTACACTATTACAGAATTGATTGTACACTCTGACAGAACTGATAGTTTTATCTGACAGAATTGATGGTACACTCTGACAGACTTAACGGTACGCTCTGACAGGCTTAACGGTACACTCTGTCAAACTTAACGGTACACTCTGACAGACTTAACGGAACACTCTGACAGGCTTAACGGTACACTCTGACAGACTTGATGAAACACTCTGACAGAATCAGTGGTACACTCTGACAGACTTGATGATACACTCTGACGGACTTGACGATACACTCTGACAGACTTCATGATACGCTCTGACTGAATTGATGGTTCACTCTCAGAGACTTAACGGTACACTATGACAGACGTAACGGTACACACTGACAAACTTGATCAGACACTCTGACAGAATGGATGGTACACTCTGACACACTTGATGGTACAATCTGACAGAACTAATGGTACACTCTGACAGAATTGATGGTACACTCTGATAGACTTAACGGTACACTCTGACAGACTTGATGATACACTCTGACAGAATTAATGGTACACTCTGACAGACTTGATGATACACTCTGACAGACTTAAAGGTACACTCTTACAGACTTAACGCTACAGTCTGACAGACTTAACGGTACACTATGATAGACTTAACGGTACACTCTGGTAGATTTAACGGTACACTCTGACAGAATTAACGGTACACTATGATAGACTTAACGGTACACTCTGACAGAATTAATGGTACAATCTGGCAGACTTACCGATACACTCCGATAGACTTAAAGGTACACTCTGACAGACTTAACGGTACACTCTTACAGACTTAACGGTACACTCTGACAGACTTAACGGTACACTCTGACAGACTTAACGGTACACTATGACAGACTTAACGGTACACTCTAACGGACTTAACGGTACACTCTGACAGACTTGATGCTATTCAAGAGCACGTGAATACTTAGTACAAGCTTCCTGCTAGAGGATCAGCTACAGTGAGCGCTCCATGCTCCGTATGGAACGCAAAGAAAATTATGGTGGTGATTGAGAATATTATTTCCACAATCACTAAGTGCCAATAAACTGGCCCCGTTGTTCACCCTTGTTTGGAATCGTTTGTGTGACAATCTTGCCCACCATCTTCTCCATCTGTCGCGTGGTGTGTACTGGGGCAACTACGACTGTAGTTTTTGCCAGGAATAGCCTATGAGATGTTAGGTAGAAGGTCTCTAGAAAATGGCTCGTTAAGAAAGAATAAAGACCTATTCGAGATAGGGACAAGAAGACGGGAATGCGAATGCTTTCCACTGGACAGTGTTTTCTAATTAATTATGGAAAGAGTTCTGTTTCCCCACGACCTTAGCTTCTGCCCTTAGATCCCGTAACAGAAAAAGCCCCCAACCTCATCTGATATGTAGTGATATGTAGACTCATAATCTTGCGTATGTAGTCGTGATTCATAAAAATATACTTTAGAGTCTGCTTCATAGAATGCGCTTAAGAGTGTGTTGCACTTGGTATAAATATGAGATTCCACTTTTGAGCTCTTTTGCTTGACTTCAGATAATAATGATCTTTCGAGTGATTTGAACTTGTGATAACTCTGTATTGAACTTGTGAGCCAGCAGTATATGGTGACGAAAAATGCTGCGTCCACCTTCTGACTTGTGGGCGAGACAATATTCCTTTTTAATTGAGGAATGAAAGATGTCCTTTGGCGAATTCTGCTAGCCAAATGTCCGTTTGTGATAATTTATTTCTGGTTAGACGTCAGACACGTTGCATGTAGACTCAGACTTCTGATGAACTGAAGACACACAAACGTCTTCGTAAGTTTTTCACATTTAACATCACTGGTTGACTTTCATTCATACTACTGCTCATTATTGATCTCTCTCTGAGTTCGATTCTTACTTACTTACTTAGTCGTTCCCCTTCTACCGTGAGGTGTAGAGGTAGAGTTCGATTCTAATGATGTTAAATATCTTGTGCATAAGAGACTGTGATGATGATGAAGGTGAAGTATGAACTATTAATTACCTCCTATCATCATATTGTGAAAGTGTGGGGCGAGATGATGATGATGATGTTGTGATATTTGATCACTCTCTTTTCACACTCGCAACCGACCCGATTCAACAATAAAACTCTTGATTCTGAGGCAGGGGCTGTATTTATTTTTACAACTCATTCAGTGACTAAGAGCACACTGAAGCAAACATTACACAAATAAACCAACGAACATAACACCAAACAAACAAAACACCCAGCATGTGCTCGATTGCTAATCTGAAGACGCAAACAAAGCAACGACTGGTTAAAATCATAGTTAAATAATGATACTCTCACCTGCCAAACAGTCCTTCCACGCCACCTGACACCATCAACTATCACACACGCACACACTCGTGTGTGTCGTCCAATGCGACTAGTATGGTGTTGTGCACGAGGCTGGCAATCTCACCGTGTAACATAGGTTGCTACCGAAACCACTACTGAGGGAGCACACACCCAACTATCACACACACACACTCACGCATGTCGTCCAATGAGACTAGTATGGTGTTGTGCATGAGGCTGGCAATCTCACCATGTAACACAGATTGCTACCGAAACTACTACAGCACGAGCATCTGAATGCTTCATACGGAGGCAAACCACACTGGTGGCCCCATGCTCCCTCAGGAGCGGAGAAGAGAAATATATATCTCCAAGTGAGCCCACGTGCTCTCACAAACCATTCTACACATACCCATAATTAAATAATAATAAAATGGACATTAAAAAATATTCAACTATCTGTACAACAAATACTCTTAATAATGAGAATAAACCACCACCCCGCAACTGACCCATCTCAATACTTGTTCCTGCACTCTGAACATGTCGTAATTGACGACTGGTGCGCCTGGCAACAAGCGTATCGTATATGACCCCTGATGAGATTGGGAACTCATCGCATGAAACACATCGTTACCGTCACCGAAACAACCACAGCAATAGCATCAAAATGCTTATTGTGGGCATGTAATGGACACCAGCTGCATTGGTGTTTCCATGCTCCGCCGGGAGCAACCAGAGAAACACATGTCTCAACAAAGGAGTGGCCTCACGCTTTCCAGAAATCTAAATACCTATCCTCACCTCACTCAAAGTAACCCACTAAAGATATACAGTAGAAATATCAATAATCGTGAAACACACTCAATTACTTTTACATCAAAGAATAAAATATAATTATTCTTAACTTAACAACTAGAACTAAAGTCATCACCACGTGGCCGCCATCTTGCTATTTTGTTAACAAGTCAATATTATCTAAATTCAAGTGAAATAGTTTCACACTATATTTGCCTTTCTGATAAATGAAATAATCGCTCCTAAACTTTCGCATCTATCTATCTATTTATTTCATTAACCATTAAAACAGACTCGTGCTGAATATAATTTCAGTATTACAGAACACTAATGCTAATTTAAATTAACTCACGTGCTCAAGGCATCTACAGATTGAGTCTGGTGTCTAACTTCGTTTCTCTCTCGTCTGGGCGGCTTTAGCAAAATAGGCCCGCTCGCCGGCTAGGCACTTCTTATATAGACCCTATGGCTGATCACTCAGCTTACTGCGCGCTAGGCGTATTAATTTGGCCGCATAAATAACACTCGTGATATTTGCTTTATTAGGCACGAAAACACAGATAAAACCTACCGCTATTAAATATAACACACGACTACTAAATATAACACATCACAACTAATTCTTGGGCTTTATTATGGCCTAAACTAATATATCTTCTTGAAGACTTTTCACATCCCAGAATGTAGCGCGCACATCGAAAATATATGGGCGATAAATATGCCTTGAACCTGAAAAGGGGGGGGGGCCTCCGGGGTGACTTTACGGCCCCATCACAATATCATTGTTTTATTAATCAGTTATGAAAAGAATTAATTGAAACTCTATCTTTCGCACATTTAGATGTGAGGTTAAACTAAACAAAGAATAAGAAAATGTATTAATAATCTGTATAAGATCTACTAACTTTCTTTTCCCTTCGCAAAATCCTTTACAAACAAAATACACCACAGAAAAGAATTATTATCCACTCTGAATAAACACGTGTATTTAGGCTAGGCGTGTTAGGGATTTTTAATCTCTACCTCATGTCGTAGATTTTTTGATAGGAGTATTAAGACTTAGGTTGGTCCCTTCTGAATAGGTTGGAATGAGTGATAGTCACAGTGTGAGATGGAAATTTAAAAAAACATAGACTTCCACGAGTGAGGTGGTAGAATAGTGATAGATGCTGTCTCTGAGAGCGGAGAATCTTCTCTCTCTCTCTCACCTATCTTCTACGACAGATCTAAAGAAGTCAGACAGTCTAAACACAGATATAAATATATTACATATATTTCTATCTAATCACGGGCACGCACATACACGTGACAACAGTTAAACACACAGACGTGGGAAATCTATAACAATGGATATATATATATATATTTTTTTTTTTAGAACGAGCTGACCACCGCACTGATTAGTTCAAGAGAGATTTTTATTATTATCATCAAAAAAAAAAATCTTCTCACAACACCAAAGGAATACATCAAGGAAAAACATATACAAATAGTCATAAAAAATCAAGAAAATGCTACAGGGATGATAGCCCGTTAGAATCTTACTCTAGATTTAGCCCACAGCCCCGTTAAGAGAACAGATGATGGCCCAAAGAGTTATAGATACATAGGGTTGAGTCTAAGAGGTTTCTTTCTTTCTCGTAAATGTATGAACAGAGTTGGATAATCTGATTTAGCCTAAGAAAAAGAAACTCTAGCATTTGTAACAAATTCTGCAGATTTAAAATTTTAAGATAGCAAATGGGTGACAATAATACACCTGTAAAATAACACTCTGGCCTGTGTACTCTCATTCATTCAGCCATGGCCTTGCTCACACATATATACTCACAACTTTGCTCGCTGCCTCTGTGAACATAATAATTCTAGGACCTTCGCACAGACCCGAAAAATGCAGTCATTGACCAAGAAACCCCCAGTTCCAAAAGACGTACTTAACTCTCTGTCTCAGGGGAACGATTCCTTGGGTGTTCTAATTTTTTCCGAATGTCTGATTAAGTCACATAAAATTTGTCCAGGCACGAAAGTTAGCAGAGCACAATGTCATTAGCTTTGGATTCTAGAATTTAAGGACTGTCAGATCGGTGTCTTCTTTCAGGCAGGTACTATATTTGGTCACCACAATACTAGTCACAATCTCTGTCGGAATGTTAATGTTATTCTTGTAATATTCTCGCCGCCAGGCAGCATGTACATTTAAATTTGTGGAGCAATATGAACTGGCTCAAAAGCCCAATATTATTTCTAGTCTTTAGAAACCGTTAGTGGGATTGCTATTACTGTCTCTCTCTGATGGCATATGCACTGTCAGATCAGTGTTACTTGAAACAAAAAAAACCCACGTGGTTAAAGATAGGAACTGTCTATGCTTCACACAAATATGTATCTTTACTAAACGCTGGCAAGTTGGGTACCACCGTTTCACTATATAAAATGGAAAGAACACATATCAAATAATTTACATATATGTACTCAATATAACTTACATTTTACACGACAAGCCTACAGCTTGACTTATAATTAAAACTTCCCGAGAAATAAGTTATATATATATAAAAAATCGATCATCATGAATTAGGAATATCATGCGTATTCCGTCAATATTCACTGATGTCGCATCTAGCATTTATAAGTTAGTTATTAAAACAGTTTCGACTGAGTGTTTAACAGTTAAACTAAACTCATTTCAGCTACTTGTTTAGTAAGCTAAAAATATAATTTATTTTGTATTTCCACTGCAACTCGTCGATTAAAGAAATAACAAACTATCAAAATATTCACTCTGCACACAGAACTAGTTTAAAATGAAATCGGCGATTTTAACACTAAATCACTTCACAAAATACTAGAGATCTATTATATATAATATTCACCTCAAACACAGAAGTACTAAGAACTTAAACCACTTCGACCAAACTAAAGGCCATCTCTATTAACAGAGATTATTTAGAAATCGAACGAAGGTTGTTCTAGTCTAACTGCAAAGTTACTGAGTGAAATGAAATAGTTTCAAACGTGGGTTAATATTTTAAACCAGACAAAGGATGAACTATCTCCCCCGCGCCGATCTCTCCCCCTTCTCATAACAGCTACGTTTAACTTAGAGGCGTGTCGTAACTGCCACCAGGGCGATTACGCACCTGCGTTAACAAACTGACCGGGAAAAGCGCGTGTCAGTTGCAAATCTCAGACAACCGTCTGAAACTGCGACTATAAGGTGTTAATATTCGCTCCTACTTAAGCGTTCGGCCGATGCGACTCGCTGTTGACCGGTGAAAATGCAGACGGATGTCGGCTCTCTCGTAGCATTCTCACGCGTTTACGTCGAGAATCTAACTCAGGAGTGTCGTGTCATCTGAAGGTGCAGACCCAAGTTGGCTCGATGTCTGAGATGGACTGCAACTAAATCGCACTTCACGTCTGACTGACATCTATGTAATAAAATTTCGTATCCCAATATGAGAACAAACACAAGGTAAAGTTTGAGGATACTGAAGAAAATAATATTCGCAAAACAAGTGATGCGAAAAATACAGGAAAAACAAGTATGGAAAGATAATAAAATAAAAGGATTCGGGTGAGAGAATAGGAAGAAGTCGTAGGCAATTTAAAGATATAAAGACCTACGTGACAGGACGTCCCCCCTTAAGATATGGAAGCACTCCATGTCTACGTTATGGAATTAAATTTCCTATAACCGTAGCTTCGGGGTGTCTGTCTTCTTCCCTCTCATCTCCCCCTCCATCTCTGTCCAATTCTTACTCATGAAGTCTGCCCCGACGTTTCCTTCCTCTGGAATGTCTCCCATGCGCGCTTGAAAGAGCGTCGCCGCTTCTGACATTTTTCAAAGATTTCCTGTGTGTGCAGTGGAGTTTCCCTGCCACTATCGTCATCTTCGTCAGTTTTGGCGATCGTCAGGAGATGGTCGGAGGTCGGCACTGGTCTTTCCAAGTATCTCTTTAAGAGATTTAAATGGAAAACCTTCTCCATTCCTTGAATAGATATCTGGTAGTTAGCCTTAGAAATCTTTTTCAGGACGGTAAACGGCCCTTGCCATCCGATCTTCAGTTGGTTGTTCTCGGTAGGGAGTAACACCAAAACTTTCTCTCCTGCTTCCAGTTCTCTCTCTTTCGCGACTTTCCTGTATCGGTTAGCGTGCTTTGTGCGTGCTCGCTTAAAGTTGGTCGTTGCTAGGTCCCATCCTAGTTTCAACCTTTTCTTTAAAACCGACACATATTTGCTTGCTGAGACAACTGTCGCATCCGCCTTCTCGTCTGTCAGAGACTGAAGTAAGGCTTCAAGCGGGCCCTTAATGGGTCTGCCGAATAAGAGTGTAGCTGGCGGAAATCCTGTGGAAGTATGAGGAGATTCTCTGTAGCCAAATAAAGCTCCAGGAATACAAAGATCCCAATCTTCAGGTTTCACTTGTGCCAGTTTACTTAGCATCATGTTGAGGTTTCCATTAGCAC
Organism: Oreohelix idahoensis; assembly: GCA_024509875.1. Taxonomy (NCBI): domain Eukaryota; kingdom Metazoa; phylum Mollusca; class Gastropoda; order Stylommatophora; family Oreohelicidae; genus Oreohelix; species Oreohelix idahoensis. Next base: position 423,269 of record JAMPIV010014266.1, read on the forward strand.
GTTCCACGAGCCCATTTCCGGCCGGAGTATAAGGCTTTGTGTAGATGTGTTGGGTCCTCAAGATCTTAACGATCTCATCCATCAACAGGTTTCGGTATGGAGATCCGTTATCCGTCAACACTTGTTGAGGGAATCCGAACCGAGTGAAAATCTGCACGAGGGCTTCTGCGACATGCTTGGCATCTGCGCATGTTAGCGGTATAGCTTCTGCCCATAAAGTACATGTATCGACTAAGGTCAGGATAAACCTGTTTCTTCTTTTAGTCCTCTCGAAAGGCCCTAAAATGTCGATCACAACCCGTTCAAATGGTGTACCCACTACTGGCATTTCACCCAAAGAGACTGGGGGGTGCCCGTTGCTTGGGTGGCACACGTTGGTACTGGGCACAGGATTTGACATATCTGATAATGTCAGTATTTAATCCTGGCTCCAATAATGAGTGGTTATCCGTTGGTTTGTGGCGTTCTGTCCCATATGTCCGCTGAAGGGAAGAGAGTGCCCCATTTCTAGGATTTGGCTTCTGTACTGTTTCGGTACTAGGAGCTGGTTGTAACCTTGGTCAGGCTTGCCCGTTCTCCGATAAAGTACGCCATCCTTAGAAAAAATGTCCCCGTGCTGTTTGGGTTCCTTAGCCATGGGCAGTTTCCTAAAGCAGGGTGCCAAAGTAGGGTCCTTGTATTGCGCTTCTTTAAGTTCCATAGGTAACAAATTAGGCGCAGGCTCCCGTTCCTTCTTGGTTTGCCCTCTTGTAGTTACTGCTGCCACAATCGGCTCTTCCGGTTTCCCAATACACACGTATCTCCCGCCAAGTGTGACTGGGTAGATGGGATCATCCATAACAGCCGCTTTGATCACACCTCTGACAAAGTCAGAGTGTATTCCACCAATGCGATGGGAAGCGCTGTAGGTGCATCACTCTTAGAAACTCCACAAAGTTTGACGGTCTCTCCTTCTCTTGACCGGGTTTAACCAGGTTTCTGGCAACAATGCAATCATAAGAAAGCCCCGTGTCAAATAAGCAAGAAGTTTGAGAACCGTTTAAAGTAACATTACCTCGCGTTAAGGGTCTATCCCCAACAGGTTGGGAATCATTGTCAACAATTCCGCCTTGCGAGACTGTCAGTAAGCATCCGATGCGTTTAGGCTCGGTGTGCTCACTCTGATCATATGTCCCGTGCTCAGGGGTTCTCCCTTTGCCACTTTGTCCTTTCTGGCTACGCTGCCATGTAGGGCGGTCGGGTTGATCAGACTGTTTGGGGTGGTTGGGGTACTTGTTCTTGTAGAACTTGGATTTTTCAGGAGGGGGGTTTTGAGGTCCAGTTTCTCTGTGGTTATTTAGGTTAGAAGCCTGAGAAGATTGCTCTAGGTTATGTTTTCGAAAATGCTCCTCTGTCGGTTTCCGCTTTGTGGCGGGTAGTTCAGCCAGCGCATTGTGATAACGCTCAGACTTTTCCAAAATGTCTTCAAGTTTTTCTGCCCCCTGCTCAGCGAGAAATCTCCGGGTATCAGCAGACAATGTGTTCTTTATTTGTTCTGTTGAAACAAATTCCTCAAGACCTTCGTAGGTAGAGGGGAGCTGCGAGAGCTCAAGGCACTTTGTCAAATATCCCTTTAGACGGGAATAGAACTGGTGAAAAGATTCAGAATTCTCCTTTCTGCTGTTGCGAAACAGTTGCAAAAATTTGCGAGCGTTCATTTCAAAGCGCTCCAGTAACGCTTTCTTCAATACATCGTAGTCGTCTTGTTGGCTACTTTCCAGCTTAGAATAAACATCATAAGCAGAACCTTTTAGGGCCTGGGAAAGTTTCATATTCCAACCCGACCTCTCTAACCCGTACAGAGTTGCAATTTTCTCAAATTTTTCTAACCATGTGTCAATCTTCTCATTTGGACAAGGGAAAGACTCAAGAGTGAAAGACACAGCACTGAGGTGAAGAGATTGAGTATTAGAAGGATCAGTTAAGGAAGAATGAGGAGAAGACTCTCCATTGCTGGAGGTAGAGGCAGCACCACGGCTTTGGAACTCTAGAGTCTTAAGCGCCAGATCATGCTGTCGTCGTTGCTCATTTTCTCTTTCCTCATGCTGTCTCTCCTCCCTCTCCTTCTCATGCTGTCTCTCCTTCTCTCGTTCCTCATGCTGTCTCTCCTTCTCTCGTTCGTTCGCCCTGCGAATTTCCATTTCTTCCTCAATCTTCTTCTGCTGTAAAAGACGTTCCTCCGCTTCTTTCCTCTCCGCTGCTTCTTTTTCCTCTTTAGCTTCAGCTGCTTTCCTCTCCGCATCATATCTCTCAAGTTCGTCTCTGTCAAATGCTTTCGCTTCCTCTCCTTCCAGTCCCTCCTCTCTCGCTTCGTCCCTGAGGAGTTGTCTAAGCTTTGCCCTCTCGGCCATATTATGTCAGTGACTGAGACTAGTGGAGAAAGAAAATAGGAAAAAGGATACACTGACTCCTACCACTTACGAGAAAAAAAATACCAAAAATTCAAAAGATGATATCCTTAACCCTGGGATACCTCCTCCAAAGTAAAATCTAACTATCGCCGCTATTATCGGCAATAAACCACTTAATGCAAAACACGACTACGCCAACTAAATGGTAGTTAAGATTACTTCTGAAAAATAAGTTGCTACAGTGGAAAAGCAAAATAATTATTGCAAAAATTAAAGAGAAAAATAATCCCTTAATTTTAAAATCCACTATCAACTTTACCCCTGAAGACAGTTCGGGTGAGGGAGGCAATTCATCTGGACAAATAGTCCGAAACGCACTCCTTAACTTTAGTTCAAACACCTTCCTGCTTCAGAACCCTTGTGAATGTTATACACTCACAAAACTTTACCAGCGTTTAGTATTACAAATCAACAATAACATATATTCCGACAAAATCCACCTGTAACTCAAATGTATATTATTCAAAATGCTGTGGAAAAACTTATCAGTTTGTGTGGTCATCACGCCCGTAAACAGATCGTTAGTCTAGGCGATAAATTATTTTTAAAAGATACAACACTCACAAGACATCACACTCTTACTCTATTACAGAATAAAGAATCTAAAGTACAAAATCCAGATAGACGAGTCCACGTTTGTCGTACTCGTCTTCCTATTCTAAGTTCAAAAATCCGTCGGACGAGACCACATTTGTCGTAGATTTTTTGATAGGAGTATTAAGACTTAGGTTGGTCCCTTCTGAATAGGTTGGAATGAGTGATAGTCACAGTGAGAGATGGAAATTTAAAAAAACATAGACTTCCACGAGTGAGGTGGTAGAATAGTGATAGATGCTGTCTCTGAGAGCGGAGAATCTTCTCTCTCTCTCTCACCTATCTTCTACGACAGATCTAAAGAAGTCAGACAGTCTAAACACAGATATATATATATTACATATATTTCTATCTAATCACGGGCACGCACATACACGTGACGACAGTTAAACACACAGACGTGGGAAATCTATAACAATGGATATATATATATATATATTTTTAGAGCGAGCTGACCAACGAACTGATTAGTTCAAGAGAGATTTTTATTATTATCATCAAAAAAAATCTTCTCACAACACCAAAGGAATACATCAAGGAAAAACATATACAAATAGTCATAAAAAATCAAGAAAATGCTACAGGGATGATAGCCCGTTAGAATCTTACTCTAGGTTTAGCCCACAGCCCCGTTAAGAGAACAGATGATGGCCCAAAGAGTTATAGATACATAGGGTTGAGTCTAAGAGGTTTCTTTCTTTCTCGTAAATGTATGAACAGAGTTGGATAATCTGATTTAGCCTAAGAAAAAGAAACTCTAGCATTTGTAACAAATTCTGCAGATTTAAAATTTTAAGATAGCAAATGGGTGACAATAATACACCTGTAAAATAACACTCTGGCCTGTGTACTCTCATTCATTCAGCCATGGCCTTGCTCACACATATATACTCACAACTTTGCTCGCTGCCTCTGTGAACATAATAATTCTAGGACCTTCGCACAGACCCGAAAAATGCAGTCATTGACCAAGAAACCCCCAGTTCCAAAAGACGTACTTAACTCTCTGTCTCAGGGGAACGATTCCTTGGGTGTTCTAATTTTTTCCGAATGTCTGATTAAGTCACATAAAATTTGTCCAGGCACGAAAGTTAGCAGAGCACAATGTCATTAGCTTTGGATTCTAGAATTTAAGGAATGTCAGATCGGTGTCTTCTTTCAGGCAGGTACTATATTTGGTCACCACAATACTAGTCACAATCTCTGTCGGAATGTTAATGTTAATATTCTCGCCGCCAGGCAGCATGTACATTTAAATTTGTGGAGCAATATGAACTGGCTCAAAAGCCCAATATTATTTCTAGTCTTTAGAAACCGTTAGTGGGTATGCTATTACTGTCTCTCTCTGATGGCATATGCACTGTCAGATCAGTGTTACTTGAAACAAAAAAAACCCACGTGGTTAAAGATAGGAACTGTCTATGCTTCACACAAATATGTATCTTTACTAAACGCTGGCAAGTTGGGTACCACCGTTTCACTATATAAAATGGAAAGAGAGCTGTTACGTACATTTATTACCTAAGGGGGTAGTCTTCGGTCCTGCCAAATGTACGCACCAGTCTTTATATATTTTATTATTTGTGCGTTCGATTGATTCACGCACTGACGTGCACAATGCAGTGTGAGTTGCTTTGGACGCACGGGTAACCTACTTTGGGGATTGTGACGTCATGTTTTGAACGGGGCAGTGCGGACTTTGTTATGTCCGAGATATAGATTATTGGAATTTTCTGGCAGTTTTGTATAAGCCAGTATGTTATATTGATTCAATTGGTATTCTTGACGAAGCCAATGATGGAAGGATCATGTAAGTGTCGCCCCGGTTATATTTGTATATTTATTGCCGTAAACTAAAGTATCAGGCCGCTCCCAGTTGTAGTCTAGCGGGAAGTCATCTTAGCATGTAATTTCCTAGAATGGACAGACGGAGTCGGTGGTCATATTAGATTACCGTAGAGGAATAATACCTACGTGTAAACCAGTTTATTTATTCGTATGCTTCATATTTTATATGCCGTACATTCAACAATGCCAGAAGCGTGGCATAGAATGGGAGAGGTTAGTCAACTGGAATCTCTAACCTGTTCGTATTATCGTGTATGACTTTGTTTGAAACTATATGCTATCTAACGTTATGTTTTGGAGAACGTATGGGATTGTGAAGTATGATATGGAAGATTTTATCCTGGAGTATGAATACGTTACCATGATAGACGTCCTTGAAGGAAGGTCAATGGACTTGAATGAGAAGAATATTATACGGTAACAGTTTTGTGATCCTTAGTCACTTGAGTCAGAGGACTTTATTGGTAGAGAATCTTCAGGAACTTTAAAAGTAATTACCATTATGCTGATGTATGATCTTTGCGCCTGTGACGATGTTAGTCTTGTCCACTCCGTATGTGTCATGTTGAATAAAATCTATGTACAGTCATCACCGACTTATGTACTGCCAGTACTTGCCCAGTTCACCCAGTTCAACACTACTTGTTGAAGTTCGTTTGAAGAATATTGTTGACATTCGTTCATTTTAACCATTCGCGTTTTAAGCTACCTCTTCACCAGTATAAACTGTACTCAACCATAAAACGGAGTCAACAAACACATATCAAATAATTTACATATATGTACTCAATATAACTTACATTTTACACGACAAGCCTACAGCTTGACTTATAATTAAAACTTCCCGAGAAATTAGTTATATATATATAAAAAAAATCGATCATCATGAATTAGGAATATCATGCGTATTCCGTCAATATTCACTGATGTCGCATCTAGCATTTATAAGTTAGTTATTAAAACAGTTTCGACTGAGTATTTAACAGTTAAACTAAACTCATTTCAGCTACTTGTTTAGTAAGCTAAAAATATAATTTATTTTGTATTTCCACTGCAACTCGTCGATTAAAGAAATAACAAACTATCAAAATATTCACTCTGCACACAGAACTAGTTTAAAATGAAATCGGCGATTTTAACACTAAATCACTTCACAAAATACTAGAGATCTATTATATATAATATTCACCTCAAACACAGAAGTACTAAGAACTTAAACCACTTCGACCAAACTAAAGGCCATCTCTATTAATAGAGATTATTTAGAAATCGAACGAAGGTTGTTCTAGTCTAACTGCAAAGTTACTGAGTGAAATGAAATAGTTTCAAACGTGGGTTAATATTTTAAACCAGACAAAGGATGAACTATCTCCCTCGCGCCGATCTCTCCCCCTTCTCATAACAGCTACGTTTAACTTAGAGGCGTGTCGTAACTGCCACCAGGGCGATTACGCACCTGCGTTAACAAACTGACCGGGAAAAGCGCGTGTCAGTTGCAAATCTCAGACAAACTATACGGTGTTAATATTCGCTCCTACTTAAGCGTTCGGCCGATGCGACTCGCTGTTGACCGGTGAAAATGCAGACGGATGTCGGCTCTCTCGTAGCATTCTCACGCGTTTACGTCGAGAATCTAACTCAGGAGTGTCGTGTCATCTGAAGGTGCAGACCCAAGTCGGCTTGATGTCTGAGATGGACTGCAACTAAATCGCATTTCACGTCTGACTGACATCTATGTAATAAAATTTCGTATCCCAGTATGAGAACAAACACAAGGTAAAGTTTGAGGATACTGAAGAAAATAATATTCGCAAAACAAGTGATGCGAAAAATACAGGAAAAACAAGTACGGAAAGATAATAAAATAAAAGGATTCGGGTGAGAGAATAGGAAGAAGACGTAGGCAATTTAATGATATAAAGACCTACGTGACACCTCACAATGTAAAACCTGGACTCCTCTCTCTAGCAAGCTACGCGGTAGATTATATTTCTGGGAGTCCAATGTGGGTTTCTTGAACCGGTGCCGTACAGCTCTGCCCATACAACCAATCCCTGAGAGCCCCTCTGGTCACTCATTCACAGGATCACTCTTGTCCCCTGTCAGTTCAAACGTGGGTGTGGTAATTCGCGACCAACGTTCGTTGCCTGGCTTGTTTGACAAACAGGTAGTGAGATAATTGGCTGGCCAATGCAAAAGTGCTGTCACATTATTCTCTGGTTGTTTATCGTTCCGTGTGTTGGCGGCGCTCTTTGTTACCTCCGCCCATTGTCGCCAGCATGCTAACATGTCCTCTTTGTGGCGCCGCCTATTGATTTACATGCCGGTTGGTTTAATCAGCATGAGACGTTTTCACCTGGCCAATCTGGGCGTCCAATGTGGTGACCCGTCGCTAGCAGCAAAGATAACAACAGTCCACAGAAAATGTATAATGCCCAGATGTCTGATTTGGAATACCAGATGTGTTTTCACCAGATTTTGGGCAGTTTCAATGTGGACTTCAAATGATGATGTCAGGTATGGGGACTCAATCAAAAGACTTTATTTTACCACCGATGAAAGAACAAATGCGGTTCTCTAGATACCGGTCGCGAGTAATCACAAGGATGAAATAGCAAATGTGGAATAGCAAATGTGGGATGAAAGAGCACCAATGTGGGAGAAAATACAATACGAGAGATGTAGGAAAAGATAGAGCTATAAGGCATTTGCGCTCGTTTATCACACCATCATACAATAGCTATACAATCTAGGGAACAGAGGGATTGACATAAAACATAAGCGTAACTAGTGACATTTAGAAAGTAATGACAGAGACGGATGGATGGACAGACAGACATACGGACAGACATACGGACGAATGGACGGACAAACAGACAGACATACGGACGGTCAGACGGATGGATGGTCAGACGGACGGACGGACAGACAGACAGACAGACAAACAGATAGATAGATAGATAGATAGATAGATAGATAGATAGATAGATAGATAGATAGATAGATAGATAGATAGATAGATAGATAGATAGATAGATAGATAGATAGATAGATAGATAGATAGATAGATAGATAGATAGATAGATAGATAGATAGATTGATTGATTGATTGATTGATAGATTGATTGATTGATAGATTGATAGATGGATAGATAGATAAAAAAGGTGGCCTGTTCAATAACAGTTACTCGTTCACATTTTTATCATTGTATTCGGTTAAGTTCTTTTCTAAGGACAAGCGACATTCAAATCGGTTCAAACACTGATTGATTACCGCTAGATCAATACATCATCAGTTCATGTAAGTCAATGGTCAGCTCTTTTTTCAAACGAGAGGATTTGGCACAATTGCTGGACTAGAATAAAATGATTATTCACATTTTTCTCAAGCGGAAAAAGTCAAATTTCGTTTCACTCACACAGTCAGTCATATAGCAGTAATATAATCAATAATCCCATACATGCATTGATTTGTTATATTACGGTGTGCAATTTAATCTTCACATGAGCTGGAAAACAAACACAGAGATTTACAATGCCCCGTAATCTCCGACTAAAATTTACAGCATTGCAAAACTGGATCCAGGCTGGTCTATCAGTGACCCTGACCTTAACACCGGAGACATCGGCGTAACTTGACAAAAGACTTCATGATACCGCGCCTGCTCTGCTCCACTGTTTACACTGTTATTTTCAAAATTTACTCAAGTTTTACAGTAGAATATCGGTCTTGTATAATTCTGTTAGACATAGAAATAATAGGCCTACTTCAACCTCATGCATGTACAAGACGACAAAGATGAGGTTGTAATAGTATCTCTTTCAGTCATTCCTGGCCACAGGAACGCGCCCACAAGACAATTTCTCGGCCGACGAGAGGTTGGGCGCTTTGATAAAGAGGTCAAACTGTTACCCATGCTTCCTTGTGTTATCTAAGGGAGGATATCGGAGCAATTGATGGAGCTGTTCGTGTGCAATGAAGATAGTACTTGAAACCAAACCAAACTATGCAGCATGACCCACGAAGCTGGTGAATCCAAAGGAACGGCGTAGCCGAAACAGTCTGGCACCTGAACACGTTTATATGCAATACCTCATGTCCATATGTATACTATACCTCATGTCCCTAGACATTTTAGGGTCGAAAATATCGACTTTCTCGAGAACACAATCCACACACTCAACGGTTGTGAATGAAGCTGCCTAAGCGTGGGACGGCTTGGTGCAGGCTTCCTGCAAGGATTCAAGTTGCAGTTGTGGCACCATGATCCGCAAGGAGCTCAATAGGAAATGATAATAACAATCTGTCATTCTAATTTGAATATTAGTATATGATTGACTGAAAAATCACTTCATATGTTTACATTTTTATATCGTCACTTGTATGTATTGGTTATACGTAAACAAAAGTCAAAAACATTTGACTAATAAGTTGTTTGTTTTCGGAAACAAAATGAAAATAAAATTTAAAATGACCAATAAACTGACTTTACAATAGACAGAAAATGTACTGTCCGTTAAGAAGTTCATGGGGTGAACCGGCCAAATTGAAATACTAATGTGATATATCATTTTGTGTACTAAAAAGGCAGTTCGTTCTCTGAATCTTTGCGCATGTTTCATATTAATTATTCGGATATCAGTGAAGAAATAAAACATTAAAAATACGAAGCGGCTTTTCAATAGCTCTGTAACAAACAAGTAAATTAAGTAAACATTTAAAAGAAAAAAATTTGTCTCGTCTTAGCGAGGCGCGTCCCGTTCAACCTAGTCGGTTATATTAGGGCGCATGTTCATGAGCGCCCAACTGGAAGAGTGGTTAGGGCGCTTGCTTTTCGCGGCGAAGTTACCTGGTTCTGGGTTCGAAAATTGGTGGCGTCACGTTGTAGTTTACCCAGCTATAAATGTCTACCTGACTCTGCTCTTGTTGGAACAATCTAAGGCAAGCAAGGAAGGTAACTGGTCACTCTACCTCATAAAGCTGGATTCTAGTAAAGTGGTCTTTAACCCTTCACTCACCTACGGCAGCATCTGCTTGAGGAGTACCTTAACTCATCATAATTGTTGATTGGGGTCGGAGTGGTTAAGAGGTATGGCGTCCGCCTGCAATACTAGATGTACCGGAGTCGATTCCCAGTTGAGGGAATATAATTTATAGAAATATTTTTCAGAACCAGTGGTCCTAATGATGTCATACTCCCCCCTGGCCTCCTGGGTAGTGAGATTGGATGCTTAGCCTTCTCGGATAAGGGCGAAAAAATAGGAGGTCCCGTGTGCAACTTGCGCACGTTAAAAAATCCCTCGGCGAGTTGGAAAATGTAAAGAATAGGCCTATCAGGCCGCTGCCCAGGAAAAAAAAAAGAAACCAGCCTACCACAAATATATTTATAGAATGTCTGATTCCTATATACTTACACTGGGATTCTCGCAGGTGCTTCGTAGTTCGTGCACTGTGCTGAGGTCCTCCTTGTGTGATCTAAGGGAGGAGATCGGAGCACTGATGGAGTTGTCCGTGTGCAATGAAGATAGTCCTTTAAACCAAAATTGTTGATTGAAGGGAATAATACAAAATTACATGCCTCTGCCTTTCTTGATTTTATATTTGTAAAATCAGTAATACCTAATTAGAAGTGAGCCAGCTAGCTTCTTGCTCGATCAATAACCACATAATAGAAATCTGAAATCTTTCTGGCAGCATCCTAGATCTCATGGTATAATTTAACCCACATAATCGAACTGAACAAAAGTTCACTGGAAGTAACAGACACGGGCACAGTTAAATCATTTTGAATACCAGGGACTAGTTGTTTATACATTCTTAACCCATTGATAAAACGTTGGTCGGCAGTCCCTGCGGAGAGAAGAATAATTCTTCTCACATTTGATTAGTTATTTTCAGAGAATCAATAATAATATCGTGAATGCTTGTGTAGAAGAGAAGGGTCGAAATGGTATGACACGATCGCCAATTAAGAACTGTTGGCCAGAACCAGAACAGCAAGTAGAATAACAGGTGGGAAGACGATGATGGCGTTGGATAGGACATACAATTAGGTGACGTATTGATTGCATCACGTGACATTCCTTGTTCTGGGATCCCCAGGGTAAGAAAAGTACTGGGAGACCGAAAAACACATAGAAAAGGAAACTGGATATATATATATATATATATATATATATATATATATACATATATATATATACATATATCTATATATATATACGTATATATATATATATATATATATATATATATATATATATATATATATATATATATATATATATATGGATAATGGATTACAAATGGATATATATATAATGGATTAAAACTGGATATATATGTATGTATATATACATGTATATATATATATATATATATATATATATATATATATATATATATATATATATATATATATATATATATATATATATATATATATATATATATATATATATATATATATATACATATATATATATATATATATATATATATATATATATATATATATATATATATACATACATATACATATACATATATATACATATACATATATACATACATATACATATATATATATATATATATATATATATATATATGTATGTATATATGTATATATATATATATATATGTATATGTATGTATATATATAGATATATGTATATATATATTATATATATATTATATATATATATATATATATAATGGATTGAAAAAAAAGAATGGAGCAACGTTAAACGAACAGCGTAGGAAATTTAGACTTGGCATAAATTTATTGAAGAGCTCTGCTGTCTGGGAAATGAATGTCAATGAGAGTAATGATGAATAAATCATGGTAGTGCACGTTCAGTTCAGATCCATTCAGTCCATGCGGATAAAGGATTGCAAGATCAGCACATTTTTTTAGGAAGCTAGTTAAGTTGCTTATTAGTGCCACAGTTCGACAAATCAATAGAAGATTTATATGTGCAGAGAAAAAAACTTGTGCTGTATTTATTTCCTAATCTGCTGATTAGGTTTAGTTTATTCTGAGTTGCTGCTGAAATCTGTTATTAAGTATTTGGGTTCTAGATATAGAAATAGGATTCCAACCTTTTTTCTTGTCATATGTAGAACACGTCATCCAGTGATTTCTTATGTCCGGAAAAAAACCAAAACATTTCATGAATGCCACCCTTCATGTATTGATGACCTCGAAATAAAACCAGGAATTACTTACTTAGTCGTTCCCTCTCTACCGTGAGGTGTAGAGGTACCAGTAATTACGTGCAACAAAAATGAAAGGACAGCAATACATAATACACAGAGGATCTTCAAGGGAGAAGATATCAAATTACTGAAAGAACTATATATTTCAACCTGGAAAGGAATGTGTATTTTAATCTGGAAGCTGTAAAAGGATATAAGTTTACGTAAGATACATTTAATTTTACCGCCGAGATGATGACAATAGTAATAGCACAAGGAATCATTACTAACAACCCTCCCCAGAAACTGACAAACCTTAGCAGACTCAAGTTTAACAACTCACGTATTAAGAAAATTACGAAAATGAAGTAGACCTGTTACAGCTGAGGAGATATTTCTGGCTAATACATGCCTATACAGAAGAGGAAATGCTGTTTTAATAGCTTGTGTATCGTCACATCTTAGCATAAATGCAAATGAAAAGGCAAAAGAAAGGTGGATCTGATAAAAAAATTAATAAATGTGGGGATCAGTAGATCAAAAGCGTAATTAAAAGAATGATAGCTGATGAATAGACAAGGGGATAACAATCTGAATAAGACATGTATATAAGCTGTTCAAAGCTCAGACATGAACGTGTCAAGTGTCTAGGGAATTAACCATTCCCAGCAATAAAAACTACTTAGACTACAACTAGGAATGGGTTATTTTAAAATATAAAAACCTTACAGCGCAGACTTCCTACAGAAGAATAGTACGGATTCATTTTCTACTAAATTAAGAAAGATGCAAAACTGAGCATAACAATATTAGATTATTTACAGGCATGAAATTCCCCTATAACTGTAGAACATGTGTTGAGATTAGGAAGACCTAAAGAACGGCACAATATAGTCAAACATTTGTCACATAATTTGTGGGTCGCTCTTTTGTCCACTATGACCGTATTCTCTGACCTTTGTTGTACCGACTAATTACGTGCTTTTCAATGGTCGGCATCTTTCTCTTTCTCTGCTATGTAGCAGATATTTTGTATTTTCAAACATTCTTACACTCCTCTCAGCGATAAGTCGTCATGTCTGTTTGGTTACCCGTTCCTCCTTGTTTTGCAAGGAACGGCTGAGATAATATTAACCGACAACCATGTTGAGTAATACCAACGGGCTGATCACCCGTTTGCCAGTTACTTCGATTACGGAAACAACAGCAAATGGATTGATTTGCCGTTGCCCTAAAGACGCCAATAGGTGTGATGGGAAACAATGGCAAAGAAAACCTATCTGCTGTTGCCCTAAGACGCCACTAGGCGTAATGGCCACTGACTGCTTTGACCGTTGGTGGCTAAGGACGGAAGAAGAAGAAGATGTTGAGTAATCTCGGATGTGGCCGACATCTGACTACAGATTAACACTAAAATCACCCAAGCGACTTTGGTTAAACATTGATAAGGCGAACGTGTCGCACTAGCAAAGATGGTAAAGAGACGGGTTTTATGTGCACAAGCGACGGATAAAGAGATTACTTGTCTGTGCGACACATTTTGGACAGACATCAATGACATAATCGTTTCCTGTCCTACTTTCGTGAACAGATTACTTGAGGAAAGTAAGATGTTGGGTTCTTCTGTCTTTGTTCACCCATTCTGAAATTAAATGACCACACCGTATTTCGTACATTTGCCTGCGCGGGGTTAGTCTAATTGCAATTCGCAGGTAGGGGTAGCAGGATGTTTGCGGGGTTAGTCTATTATGCTTTCCGCAGGTAGGGGTGGCAGCATGGCACATGAATGTATTAAGCATAGCTGTATTATACAGGGGAGTGAAGCGTTAGATACTTCACTACAGTAATACCAGCTTTATGATGCAGGGGAGTGAAGTGTTACAGACTTCACTACAGTAAGACCAGCTTTATGATGCATTGGAGTGAAGTGTTAGAGACTTCACTACAGTAAGACCAGCTTTCTGATGCATTGGAGTGAAGTGTTAGAGACTTCACTACAGTAAGACCAGCTTTATAATGTAGGGGAGTGAAATGTTACAGACTTCACTACAGTAAGACCAGCTGTATGATACAGGAAAGAGACCCCACCGGTAGGTAGAAGCAGAAAAGAAAGTGTACAGGCTTTCAACAAATCCAAAGAAAATGACTGCTTCCGTCCGCAAACAGTTAAGATAAAAATAATAAAGAGTCACACTAAGTCACCCTCTTATGCTCTTTCTCTCACAATTTCGTGACACCAAATGAAAAGGCGCTAAAGATGGTATAAATCACAAGATCATTAGTTTAACGCTCGTATTAGAAGACGACCAAAAAATTATGTACATATTTATTGGCGCGGGGCCCCAAAAAGCGCGGGGCTCGTAGCATATGCTACTTTTGCTACTACGTTAATCCGGCTCTGATTGTGTCAATATTTGACAAGGATCAGCTCGTAGCGAGGGGACCCCCCTCCCCACCCAGCCCTCCCCACCCAGCGGCGAAAACAAATAAAGGATTTCTTGCCAGGGTACAGTTTTGTTGGTTTTGTGGGCCCTAAACAGGACCGTGGTGCAGTTTTGTGGGCCCTAAACAGGACCGTGGTGCAGTTTTTGGGCCCTAAACAGGACCGTGGTGCAGTTTTGTGGGTTTTGTTGGCCCTAAAAAGGACCGTGGTGGGTGCAGTTTTGTGGGTTTTGTGGGCCCAACAAAGACACAATAGCCAGCACAGTTTCTCCAGAGGTCGTCCAATGCAGGGAAACGGATTTGGCATGCGTTAGGATGGATCTCTAGCCGTGTCCGAAGCAGGGGTAGCAACAACAAAAGCTCCAATCATAGGTCCCATATACAACATGAAAAGCGAGGAAAACTGAATGAATTCCACACAATAACAAAAGAACCACCATTAGTTCACAATAATAGCACTCAAAATGAAGTCACCATACATCCCGACTCAAGTTCCTGTCTAATCACCATTGAGAACATGAATTACAGAGCGCTCATACATACAAGAGCATCTGTAAGCCTCATAAGGGAACAACTTTATAAGCAAATAAAGAAATACGCACAGTTCCAGCATTGCAGAACATATATGGCCTCTGTAACTGGGGAAGAATTGAAATCCTTAGGCATTGCCCATGTCACATTTAAGATTGGCAGCCAGACAATCACTCGTGCATTTGTTATCACTAGAGGCATGAGTAGAAATTTTATCCTAGGAAGAGATTTTCTGTCAAAACACCAAGCCCGGATATATTTTGATCTATGGAAAATAAGAATAAATGAAGAATATGTAGAACTTCAAGATGACATCCATATTGCATCATTGATTCGTTTAACAGCCCCGTTTACCCTCTTACCAAATTCATTAGTCATAGCCAAGGGTAGGATCAAAGCGTCACAATATATAAAACCTGGACACATTATTCACGTGGAACCCATACCGTGAGAAGATATAAATGAAGACCCACTGCTATTTATTACGGAAGGAATAGCAGAAGTCACAACAAATAGAGACTTCCCGGTTATGATAGTCAAAGGTTGCAAAGATGTAGAGTAATCAACATTCGCAAAATCCCATACACTTCGAATCGATGTAGATCACAGAACGATCGAGCTATTTCATTCCCTACACAGGACCATATAAATTACATTGCTACAAATCGACTTCACTTCAATCCACAGAACAGAGACTCTTACCACCACCATCACCCAACCAGACGAATAATCCCTTTGATGTGCTGCCACACAACTGGATGGATAAATTGCCGTACTGAAAGTGAGAGCGCACAAGTACATTTCCTATGGAGAAAGAGAGAGCGCACAAGTACATTGCCGTAGAGAAAGAGACAGCGCGCAAGTACATTGCCGTAGAGAAAGAGAGAGCGCACAAGTACATTGCCGTAGAGAAAGAGAGATCGCACAAGTACATTGCCGTGGAGAAAGAGAGAGCTCAAGTACATTGCCGTAGAGGAAGAGAGAGCGCACAAGTACATTGCCGTAGTGAAAGAGAGAGCGCATCAGTTATCGTGCTAGTAGCCAAGACGACATTTTTAACGATCTTGGCGAACTGTGAGAGAGATTTGCTGCGTGAAGACACAGTGTTAAATTTTTCGCGCGAATTTAAGAAAAAAAAAATAAGAAAAAGTACGGTGCTCCATTTGGCTTCAAAATTTCTACAATTTTAATCTGTGGGTGAATAAAGACACAAGTACCAGATGTTGTATTTGAACACATTGCTGAGAGAGTGTACGGACGTGTCACTTCCATATATGGGAGACGTGATCTTTTGCATCACGCACAGAATTTCAGGCGGAAATAATTTTGAATTATCCCACCTAAATAAATGCAGCTTTTGAAACGATTGGCGGGCATTCGAATAGAGGAACCAAACCCAATCCATGATTAGGCGCCGCCTAAAATTGTGACAAACAAGGCGGGGGACGAAAACTTGCAATATAATCTGACATTTTTTGCAAGTCTAGTTTACTGTGAAAATCGCTTGCCAAGACGACCACCAGACTGCCAAAGTTAGAATCAGAATTCCATTTCATCAGACCGGACTTTGTTGGAGCATTTTGAAGGACTTAAACAGCCCAGGAAAACTCTATCCTTTTAACAAGGAAAACCGGGACCTGAGAAACTAAAAACACAGAGCCATAGTGAGAATTTATTGTTAAAGTAACGACCTCCAAGAAAACGTGAAAAAAGGCATCTGCTAGTGCCTTAACCTACTTCTGTAAGCAAACTGTCTGTGAGCCATGATTGGCTTGGTGGTACCAGTTAAGGGTACTATCTATAGAACAGAAGGGTACAAGTGGCCTGTTGTCGAAGCTAGATACCATCATCAAACGGGGCTTTAAGACGAGGGACCAACTTCGTAGACACTCCGACAACGTCCTTCGTAGACAACGCCCTACAACCAGCGACGAGCGGGATCAGCGATCCAGTCTACCAAGAACCAAACCATCAGAAGGAGCAGAACCGTCACTGACAGCTAAGTAACACATAAAAGCTGCCAAGTGACCTCCTTTACAAATTTCCATTACATCACAACAGTGATGATAACTTTCTGATAAATAGTTATTCATTTTTTAAAAACCTTGTTAACACCTAAATGATTATTAAATCTGTTATTTGTAAATATACAAATTTAACGTCGATTTAGTGATTTTAAATGTACTGCATGTTTGTCTCAGTCAATTTACTAAATACACTCTAAACAGAGCCATACCATAAAAAGAAGAATTCCACTGAGTAAATCAGGGTGGGGGCTTGAAAGAGCTGAAATTAATAATTGCTTAATTCTTCATAAAAGGCGGCGGATCAGATAAAAGTTAACAATTTCCCTGCCCAACGCAGCATTGTTCTTGACTTCTGAAATATCTTATGAATACTCTCTTGAGATAAAAGCATCATTATTCTTCTATCTACAGCTCTGCCAAGAGTAATCTTGTGCGAAGGTAGACACCTTTGAAGGCCCATATTAGATACTCTTGAGTTTTGACCACTGTTGGACCACTACTGCAAAGCAGCGGAGGCAGATCCGTGACAATTGGTGTCCCGTCTGGGATTATAGAACCTGTCTATTTATTTCCCTAGACTTGACTGACATAAATTTCAGATTTACTGAAATAATAGTATAAGAGTGTATTTATAGTAGGACTGAGCATACGGTGCATTCATAAATAACAGTAAAAATAAATTTAATAGATAAATTTAATAAATTGGCAAAAGTTATGTCAATCTGAAATGCAGTTTGGTATATGATAAATGTTGACATACTTATCATTAATTTTGTCCTTCTCCTCCTGTAGAGCATGGAGCCATCACGACCGCTGGTCGCTTTTTCAAGGGGTAATTTTTATCTATTGTCCCCCATATGACGGGATAAGTTACTTAAGATAACTTGCTACCAGTGTTATCACGTTTGCCTGTCGCGGAGTGACAGTTAATTAAATTTCTCATTTGTCCTAAATTTTCTCCCGTAAATATTTTCGTATTTTTGAGTGCCAGCCTCTCAAAACAATCTGTTCTCACCAGCTATAGTGACATTTCTTGTTTCATTTCCCGAAACGTGCCTACGTCTTTAGTCCTGTTGTTGACCAGTTTGTTTGTCAGTTACTGGCCGCCGAGTGAAACGAACACGTCTGGTACCTTCTGAGAAATTTCTCCGGGAAACCTAGCGCTAGAAGTTTTAAGCCATCTTCTGGGCAGCGACCGTCTTGTTAGAATAACATTACCAACCGTTGGCCAAGTGCTAGTCCCTATTAAACGAGAGTCTAGTGATCAAACTACACTGTTTGTTTAATCAGGAAAACAAGAAGTCTTGGATGTACCGATCGCTAATTCACGTGCAAAACGACGCGTGTCAAGTGTGTAGGATCAGAGCAATGAATTTGACTATTAACGCTGTCGTTGTAGATTAGAGGACACAATACGTCCGGAATCTGACGACAAGAGTGAAGTTAAGCTGAAATTTCCTACCTTAGTGCGAAAACAACTCATTACCACATATTTGGACATGCGCCCTAATATAACCGACTAGGTTAAACAGGACGCGCCTCGCCAAAACGAGGCAAAAGTTTTACATAAAAAAAAAAAATAAAACTCATTACCGCAGCGCACTGGACAGTTTTTTCCCAGGTTCTCAGTAAGCACTTACACTGTAATATATTATATGCCTAGTTATTTAGCCTGTACATAAGTGAACTGTACCTTACATGTTTTCTTAAACCCACTTACTCAATATTTCAGTAATGTGTAGGGAATTTTTCTTGCTGCTACTCAGTGTAAATAACTCATAGGACGAAGCCATATACTTTTGTTAGAACTACTTAGGCTCGGAAGGGAACCAAGGAATCTTTGTATGACTTTATTTTATGCCTGGTAATTTATCTAGAAGTAATGTATGTATGTTTGTCATTCAGTTTTAGATAGCTGAAAACAAGAAAACTACAGAGGACCTTTATATTCTCTCTCCTAACCCACCTTCTTCACATCAACACATCCAGGAAAAAACGGATAGACTTAATAAGTTTAGCCAGCAGGTGGGCTTGAACATCAATTTAAAGAAGTCTGAGGTCATGTCGCTCAATGTGAGCAACCCTGAGCCCATATCAGTAAGGAATAAGCAATTGGTACAGACAGATACCTTCACATACCTAGGAAGCATAGTAACACCAGACGGCGGGGCAGGCAAAGACATCAACATCAGAATGAATAAGGCAAGAACAGCCTTCTTTAGCCTAAACAACATCTGGAAATCCTCCCAATACAGCACAAGCACAAAATTAAGATTATATCAGAGCTGTGTGCTTTTTGTGCTTCTCTATGGTGCGGAATGCTGGAGAGTTACAGAGAAGGAAATGTCGAAATTGTCCTCTTTTCACACAACATGCCTAAGAAAAATTCACCGAATCTTTTGGCCGAATACCATCACTAACCAAGATCTGCTTACTCGTAGCAAGCAAGAGGACATGCACACCATCATAGCTGGCAGACGCTGGAACTGGGTTGGTCTTGTCCTCAGAAGAGACCCCGATGCCATCACAAGAACAGCTATGCTTTGGACCCCTGAAGGAAAACGAAAAAGAGGCCGACCAAAAACAACCTGGCGGAGGACTGTGGAGGCTGAGATGCAAAGAATGAACCAGAGTTGGGGCACTGTACGAAGGATGGCCACCGACCGAGCAAAGTGGAATCAATTTGTTGTTGCCCTACAAGACGCCACTAGGCGTGATGGCTACTGACTGTTTTGACGGTCGGCGGCTAAGGATCAAAGAAGAACTAACCCACCTTCAGACAGCAGATTGCTCTACGAGTGTGAGTACCTGTCTACCAATTACCCACCTCGCAAGCGTTGTGCAGTACTGGTTCAGTACAGATGAGAACAGCAAAACTAGCCTGTTTGTGAGCTGACTTACTTAAGTGATACGCTTAGATCCGTAATGCTGTGTCTGAAGGGTATGTTAACCTTATATTAATCGTTGAGTTACAAGTATTTTGGTGTTATGTAATTGCTGTAATATTTAATATTAATGTTAGCATAGACAATCACCTGTTCAGCATATACTAGTTCCTGGAGGCAATCAATATCTCGTTCTAATCCGCTTTATCAGCGAAGTGGAATTCGGGTACCGGTGTTTCTGTACAAGGTACCTGGTCTCGACAGACATAACGAAACCATCAGGTCTATCAATCAAGTCTGAGTTATGAGTTAGGGCAGAACACACCTGTATATTCATTGCGCGAGGATAGAGCGCCAAAATACAGCACTGAGGTGTTTGAAACTTCACTTGACCGTATCGCTGTGTTAAGTGGACTAATGACTCCACTCAGCGGAACTTGACTGCTGTGTCTTCTGGCTTGATGTGGCACTTGTCATTATTAATAGTCATAGAAACCGACATGATTAATTAGGCAGTCCCCGCCTTTGTTTTAGGCTCGATAAATTCTGTGGATTCACTGCGCAAGGATAGCGCCATTTTAGTCAGCGGATTATAAAAACTCTATCACATGGGGCAGAAGGAAGACCCTGACGTTGTTTTCACAACATTTGCAGGATTATTTGTTACTCTTTTTAGTTTTTCCCGTGGCATGTCATACCTACTTGTTTTCTTGATAGGCCTTTCTGAAGTGTTACTTTTGTTATTTGATCTATGGTTGTTTTGTTGAGATTTAATTCGTTTATTACTTTACGATTAAAGAAAATAAATCATAATAAAATTGTTAACCTTTTGTTAATGCCCTCGTTCAAGACCTTCGCTCATATATACTATTAAGTGAGTCTTACTTTATGAACTCCGCCTAGGCCGGTCCCAAGCCCGGCTGAAAAAGGAGGAGGGCGGCCTGCATGGAGGCCGCAAGGAGGCAGCCCCTCCATCATGCAAAGGCACAACAGGCCAATCACCTGTTTGGCTTAAAAACCAGATTACAGAAACATAAGAGAGAAAACCGGACTGATTCTAAAGGCGAGTAAATGGAACGGATTACGGACTACGACTTACGGAACATGGAACACAAGAAGTATAAATGGGAAGGAAGAGGAGCTGGGGGAAGTGATGAGTAAAGCCAAATTAGAAATCCTTGCTTTAGCAGAAACAAAGAAAAAAGGACAAGGAGTTATGGATCTCGATGGCGACACGCTGCTCTACAGTGGTATCCTCACATCTGAAAGAGCTAACGGAGGCCTGGATGAAGTAATCCTGCTCGGAGATTTCAATGTCAGAGTTGGAAATTACCATACTAGATGGGGTGGAGTTATCGGAAGATATGGAGAAGATACTCTTAATGACAATGGAAAGCAACTCCTTAGATTCTGCACTGAGCAGAATCTGATCATTGCAAACACAAAGTTCCCCCATAAGCGCATACATGTATACACTAGGTGTGAACCAACAAAGAATGAGAAGTCAGTGATCGACAATGCAATAGTTAGGAAGAGCTCATTCAAGTATGTCCGGGATGCTAGAGTGTGGAGAGGGCCAGAGATTGGAAGTGACCACTACTTGATAACAATTAAAAGAACAACTGAAAGAGTTACTCGGTCTAGGAAATGCCTAACATCACGCAAGAAGCTAAGTAAACGAACAGGGGAAACAAGCATTAAGACCTACAAGCTGAGAGAGACAGAAGTGAAGACCAGATACCAGGGGCTTATTGCGACAGCAGTGAAAAACACAGAACAACAACCTGATGACCTGGAAACACTCTGGCTGAAATTCAAGGATATCATAAAGACAGCCGCAGCAGAAGCATGTGGTGAAGTTCGACTTGGGAACAAGAGAAAGAGGACACTTTGGTGGACAGATGAGGTTAAAGAGAAAATAAGAGAGAAGAAAAAGGCAAGGAAACAATAGTTAGGAGCAAAAAACACACCAGGAAAAACAGAGAAATACAGAGAATATATGATACTCAGAACAGAAGTAAAGAACAAGGTGCTAGCAGCAAAACAGAAGTCCTGGGAAGAATTTGGAGAAAAGCTAGACAGCGATGCGCAAGAAAACCAGAAATTGTTCTATAAGACCTTAAAGAATATGCGCAAGGAAAAACATTGCCCTCTTAAATTTATAAAGGACAAGCAAGGCAAATTGCTTACTGCCCCAAAAGAAGTAATTAAAAGATGGAAAGAATATTTTTCAGAGCTCCTGGATGGTGAGCAAAGGTCAAGCATCAGAAATGATAACCACTGACACAGAAGGGGAAACCAATGGGGATGAAGATGACATAAAGATGGAAGAACTGAAGACAGCACTGGAGAAAATCAAGATGGGCAAAGCAGCAGGACATGATGGCATAACACCAGAAATTGTTAAGTACATGGGAGTAGCAGGAGACCTATTACTCCTAAGGGTCCTACAGGCAGCTTGGTGCAACAAGACCATACCAAAGGATTGGGAGATTGCCATAATAACACCGATTTAAAAAAAGGGTGACAACCAACAATGTGGAAACCATAGAGGCACATCCCTTCTCAGTGTCCCTGGTACAATCTACTCTAGAATACTGGAGCAGAGACTCAGACGCCTAGCTGAGCAACAAATGGATGAGGTCCAGTTTGGCTTCCGAGCAAATCAAAAGACCTAATCTTCACACTTAGACTGTTGAGTGAAACAATTCTTGAGTATAAGAATGAGATCCATCTTTGCTTCTTAGATCTGGAAAAGACTTTTGTCAAAGTCCCCTGGAACAAACTCTGGGACTGTTTGGCAAGGAAGAACTTTCCAACAACTCTGATTCCTGCTTTACAGCGCTTCTACAAGTCTTGCAGAAATTATGTGAGGACGGCAAACCATAAGTCAAAAGAATTCAGGGTACAGGGTGATATCCTGTCACCTTATCTTTTCATACTCCTCATGGATGATGTCATCAAGGCATATAAGGAGAGGACAAGAACGTATTCAGTGGGGTACTGGAAGATGAGACAGTTTTGTATTTCAGAGCTGGCATTTGCTGATGATGTTGCCCTGATTGCTAAATCAGAGGCACATCTTCAATCCAACCTACAAGTCTAGAATGAAGAGCTGGAGAAGAGATCATAAGCAGCTCGAAAACAAAAACCATGGTGATATCACGAGAGGAAAGAAGACATCAGATTAATCTGGGAGAACAGGTCCTGGAGCAGATCGACCACTTTAAATACCTTGGAGCTGTCATAGACCGGAAGGGAGGCATCAAAGAAGAGTTGGCTACCCGAAGAGCAGCAGCTGGGAGACTTTTTTCAGGCCATAAATCGAGGATTCCTCAGCAGAAGAGAAGTTGGTAAGAAAACGAAGATGGCTGTATACCACTGCACCTATGTCCCAGTCTTGACATATAGATGCGAATTCATGGGCAATGACTACAACCCACAAAAGCCAGATCCAAACCTCAGAAATGAGGTATCTGAAGAAGGTGGTCGAAGTAACAAGAAGAGACATAGTCCGCAACAAGACAATACGTCAACGCCTAAAAGCCCAACCCCTGCAGACCCAAGTAGAACAGTCCCAACTGAGTTGGTTTGGCCATATCTGCAGAATGGGAGAAGATCGGCTACCACGGCAAGCATGGGAAACTAAAAGACAGGGATCCATACCTCCAGAACGACCTAAAGTCCGCTGGGAGGACAACGTTAGACAATCTTTGAAGGACCGGGGACTAGAATGGAACCAGGCCAGGAGGAAGACAGCCGATAGAATAGTATGGCACTCTCTCTAACAAATCTCTACACCTCACGGTAGAAGAGGAACGACTAAGTAAGTAAGTTAAGTGACTTTATAAGCTTTTACTCTTTTTCTGTCTATCACGGGGGGAGGAGAGATAGCTGGTGATTCTTAAGAATATAAGTGAGTGTGGGACTTGGAAAGAGAGATAACATTAATAATCTTCATTCATGCTGTCTTATGATGCCCCCTGTCACGCACGTGATCTTTATTTTCTTCCTGTTTATCTTTGCAGTCCACTAGCGTTCTTAACTCAACAAAACACATTCCCTCAACTCACGACACAGACGAAGTATTTAAGACAGATAAGCTAGCCTATCATGCGAGAAAACAAATGATTTGACGCCAAGGAGTTATCGTACAATTTAGCCCCGCGGTTAGTGATAAGAAAGATATGTGGTGGGTCATAAAAAATATTATTTCCACTCCTGTGTAATATCAAGGCTTGTTTCTCCGGGATTGATAATGAAAACCCCGACATGGAAGAGAAAATTTGACAAGAATGACAGGTAAGATGAAAGCAAAAAGAGTATTGAGAAAGGATAGAAAGAAAAACTACTGATCAAATGTCATTTTGTAACAGAGATATTTATATATAGTTTAATCATAACCCGTCTCGAGGTTGGACGGGATATTTTTCTTCGTAAATTAACAAAAATTGAAAATATTTTTAAAAATATTTTAAACACATGCTTTTAATGCATTAAAAAGCCACAAAGAATTTTTCTAGGAGTTTATAGCTTGCAGTCAAAAAATGTAACATCAAATTGACAAAAAGCGTGGGGCGCTTAACCGCTTATCACATATTTTATCCATAAGTGTGTAATGAAGTATAAAGCAGAAGTTAATTTCATGTAGAATCAGCGCCCCAGGCTTTTGTCAATTTGATGTTACATTCTTTTACTGCAAGCTATAAACTCCTAGAAAAACTATTTGTGCCTTTTTAGTGCATTAAAAGCCTGTTTAAAATATTTTCTGTAATATTATTTATTTTCTTCTTTTTAGTTATTTTCTTGTGGTTTTTAAATTTAAGTCAAATGTAATCGATCCGCTAATGACATTATCAGTTTGCGATAAACGAGTCCAGAGCCCAGGAGGCGGATTTCATTATTCAGTATATTACACGGAAAGTTAAAAAAAATTTTTTTTTAAATTTTGATAAGAGTTGTAAATTACATTTTTTAAATGTAGTTGTCAGTTGTGTGTATGTCTGTGCACGTGCGTGCGATAGTGTGTTTATGGAAGGGGGAAGAAGTTTCAATATTTCTCTCAAGAGAGACAATCTTGTTGGAAGAAAATACACCTAGATTATTTGCAGTTATCGCCCATTTCACTGATGATACGATACAAAATAAATATATTAATATTAATTTAAATTTTTTTAAATTTTATATATTTACGACTGATTATGGTATTGTCATGGGGAATACACAACTATGCTAAGTTTCAGAGCTATTGCTCATCTGGAAGTGATTGAAAAATCCATTGCAAGATTTGAAGGTGACAAGAGAGTGACATACGTTGCAAGTTAAAGAAAAGCCTGTAAAAATAAATCACGTCTCTTTTACTCTCCACTGTTTAATCTTTGAAAAGGCAAACATAAAATATAATGAACAACACCGCCTGCCACGCCCATTACAATGAAATAAAAGCTGAGCGATGTAGATAGCCAGTTGTTTCAAATTGTTTTAAGCTGTTATTATTGTGAAAAGCTCTTATACGCCAATTTATTCGCCAGAAAAAAAGAAACAGGTGCATTTATGAGTGTTTAAAGATAACACTCTTAAAGAGTGCTTATTTTTATTATTGAGAAAATTCTTGTTTATGGCGACACATGCGTATATTATTTTCCTTTAAATTACCAAAACTGCCACCACGCGTAGTCTGGGAAGCACCTCAAATGTCTGCGTCTATTAAAGATGAAGGTATCATCAGCTAGGATTGATAGGGGAACATAGCTGTAAACTGTGTTGTGTGTTAAGCTGTAAATGGTTCAATTTCATGCAGCTACGTTATCAGAGGATGTTAGTTGTGTTATTTTTTCACTAATTGCTCTTGTTCGGGTCGTGCTATTACAACTAATTAAAGCCTGTTGCAGGACTAAGCTTTTTTCTTTTGTGCACATATCTTAAATATAAACTTATAAAACAACCAGGTTTATCGTGTCTTAAGTGCACATTTAAGATATCTGGAGGTGGTCGTCCTCTTCATTTTCACCGCCTAAATAGCAAAAGAGCCATAAGTAAGTACAGGTATGCACGAAACCATTTATATTCCTTTGTAGCGGTGGTTTCTGAAGCAATCTGTTTTATATGATGAAATTGCCATCCCACATGTACAACGTCATATTAGTAGACATGCCTCAGGGAACATTAGCTATATTCGCTCTTTGTACCCTCAGACAATAAGGAATAAAGCTATTCATGTTATAGTTTGTACAGTGTCGTGACAAATCACCGCCTGTGTACTTAGTAATCTGAGAACAGCAGGTAATAAAACAGGTAAGAGCATGTGAGACACGAAGAACTGAGAACAGCCGTTGGATCAGAATCAAAGAAGAAATATTTGGAGAAATAGAGTGCTGTTTTTAAGACACATTGCTAGGATACATCTCCATCAAGCAGGAGCTCGGTCATGTACAGTAAGATTGGAAGCGACCAAGCAAAATTATAAATTGAATCTAAATTTAATATCATACTTGCAAGTTTAGAAGGTTATAATTACAGAAACAGAAGATGACAACCTGTTACCGGGTATCAAGAAGAAACATGAGAAAGCAAATGTGGCAACGAACAACATAAAAAAAAAGTAAAAAATGTAAAGGATTCCCTTACGTACTATTTGTGGCATATTGGGAATATGACGTTAAGCCCATATTTTCCTGCCCATCGGCACACTAGGGGTGATGTGGTCAGCATCACGTCGGCCGCCTTTAACAGTTCCCAGAGTTGACCTGGTACTCAATTCATGAGGCCGGGTCGACACCGAGCGGTTTGCGGTTTAAAAAACCTCACTTCACCTGGGGATCAAACCATGGACCACTGAGCTAGGACGCCAGTGCACAAGCCAGTGCACTAGCCATTGCGCTACCGCGGCTCCCAATGAACAGAATACGCCACATAGAATTCTAAGACGTACAGTCGTGAAGTAAAGATATAACTCCATAACATCGTCATCAGAATAGTTCCTCATATCATCACCAATCTCCATTGCGCTCCTTACGGGGGATCTAACGGAGAAATTTTAGGTAATATAATATTTTTAATTCCTTACAAAGAAAGAGGAGGAGAAAGAAGACGAATGGCGCTGTGTGTGACGAAACGTCTGGACGTGTTCTTTTGGTGGCTCTCTCACAAATTTAGCCACTACGGCAGTATCATTTCTTTTCTTCATTTTCTCTCCAAAGCTCATATTTGGCAATTGTTATGCCCTTTCACTCATTATTTGACTCTCTATGCTGGATCTAGTAGGGGAAAGTCTCTAACACTCCACTCCCCTACGGAAGTATCTGCTATGGGACTGTCTTTATCTTATTTACCATTCCTCAGACTTATTTACGTTCCGCCAGGTGAACTGGGGTATTATCGTAACAATACCCAGTCATTATCACTGGTCAGCGAGCGATATTATTATCATGAGAAGCCGGCTCGCCACCTTTTGAGCGACTTTGACGTAACTCATTTCCGGGGATAGCGACAATCGGGCAATTAACACCTGGGTTGCGGTCTGTATGTCTGAGGAAACCATATGGGTTGTCTGAGTTGCCGGCGATCCTTTTGTTTGACTGTCTGGAGAACGCAAAATCACAGACGATATGAGATAATCGTTTCACGGGGCCATCCCTGTGTGTGATTATCATGATAATCTGTCTGAAGAGACGACATTGGCGATAGGTAGCATGTGGACGTTAAATGAGTTCACATGTGGTGTTTATGAGTTGTGCACAAGATGCCACCGGAAATATTACCGCATGATTAGACAGATGTCACGAGTGGATATTTTGAATGAAGCACCCCAACCCACGTAGTGCTAGAGAGATTTGATTAGTTTGATTTGAGAGCGGGAATATACAATAAATTCCATTGGGAAATTCGGCGAAAACACAATCTGTGATTTGAGCTGAGAATGAGAGATATAATCTAGCGAACTCAAAGACAGAGAACAGACAGCTTCGCAACTTCATACGAGTGTGGTAAAGTGGGATGTTATAAATATTTATAGGGGACTTAGTGTACTGACTGAGATCAGCTGTGAAGGTATCTGTATCTAATAAGTGTGGTGTATTACAGATAACCTAACTTGCTACCACATTTATACCTCAGTCAGGCTTATTCTGGAATATTGTAATGACTACGTTGAATGTCTAGGGTTATGATAATGATGAAGTGTATGTTCACAACAACCAACAGACAGATAAACAATGTAATTTAATTCACAATACTTTACAACACTGTGACACTCACATACATAGAACACTCTATAAGACTATCTTAATAAGTCACGTGTAACTTTTAAAAATATATGTATTAATTCCTTCAAATATTAGATATCCTGATTCAACTACAAAGTGAATAAGGAATCACAATCAAATATAATCACAAGTTGTATGTACACAATTTATAGATAGAATCTTTGTATTGACATATATTATTATTGCAATATGTGTGTAAGTTGTGCTGTAGTACTATGAGGTAATACTGCCTTTTCAAGCTAGGTGGTTGTTTGTCATCATGACTTCAAGTGTTTGTTTCTGGTGGAAATAATATTGGACAGGTTCACAGTTTCTTTTTATTTGAAACAATTAAATGTCCCTCTTGATTTTAGGTAAAGTCACTTTTAGAGGGGTATGCACAAGATTGAGCTGCTCTGGCCACGAACTCTTAACTTCTGTGTGGGCGGCAGGAAACAGTCTCCACTGCTCGCGTGCTTCACCGTGTTCTTGAGAACCAACACTGGTCGATATATTGACCAAGGAGTATGCTACCAGCCTCTGGATTCAGCAAAACTCAGACCAGGTGCTGCTTTAATATGTTAGTACCACAGTCCCTGAAACAAGAAGGTGGTACCTCCTACTTCAGAACTAATTTATAATCTATTTCCACACTGAGCACAATACATAACAAACACAGAGTTCAGCGTGGTAGGCCAACTGCTAGCTTCTCATGCAACAGTATACACCAGTATTCCTCTCCCTAATGGTTACAACGCCTCTGCAATTCCAGCATTATTTCCTTCTATTCAATAAGATAGGTGTCATAGTACTATTTGGCAATCCCATGCAGTTATACTCCTCTCCGACAAGTTTTGTTCATGGGGGAGCAATATCTAGGCTTTTCTTCATGTTTGTTACTGAACCACACACATACAGACATAAATTTATCAATTCACATTCAATTTTTCATCTAAAAGATATCAAATATTTCTAGCTTACCACAATTCATGGAAATATTAAACAAAATACGTTGACTGGCGATGAGTTATGGCACAATTCCGATCTGCCTCTGTCCCAGACTTTCATAAGAAAAATATGAGCTGGATCTCAACGCACTTGCTTCTCAGTAAGTTTATTTTCAAAATGTGGCCCTGAACTGACGCTCCTAATTGACTATATCAAATGGTCTATCCAATGGGACCATGTTTACAAAAGCTTTTGAAAAAAAGTACCCTTCCTACCGTTTCCCTTAACAACCAAAAATAGTAATTGCAGTCGACTAATCATGTTTCGCCTTACATATGATTCTGGCCAATCAAATCGGATTTAACGTGGTGGCCTCATTTCTTCTAAAACAAATTCCAAACATGAGCAAATATGATCTTGTGCTGTCAGACAACCTCACTATTTTATTTTGGCTATAGTTTGTTAATTCCTAGACTATTTGCGAAACACTTAACCTATTCTTTGTCAGCAAGTCCTAAGGAACCCAAATATAGAAATTTAATGGAGCTATGTGGCTGCGTTCAAAATATGTATTTTGTTCTACCACCCGTTCACTTCGATACGATGGGGTGTCTTCTGTACTGTCAGGCTAATGTCAGGATTTCAGACGTAAAACAGTATTGTGTCATGTTTCCTAATAAGCATTAACCATGCGTTTTTAAAACCTAACCTCGTATTGGTAGTGTTTTTTATCACTGTCTATTTGAAAAAAATCAGTGCTTCATGCCTTTCGCGTGTGATTTGCGTTCACTTTTATCGCGAGACGGCGGGGTAGCATTGCATGCGTTCCACCGTTCAGCTCTCTCTCTCTCTCTCTCTCTCTCTCTCTCTCTCTAAGTCCTTCTGTCTTTTCATTACGCAATGTATATAATGACATTAATGCTAGTATTTTATCTAGGTCATTAAGCAGGGTGTGTATCTCAAGGTTTTCTAAGAAATACAGTACACGTTTTATTTTTAGAAAGGCGTGTATGCTGCTGTAGGCTTTACTATCAAACGTGAAAGCGTTACAATTTTGCAGACGAAGTAGAAAAAGGGGGATTTTTGTACGCCATTGAGACAGCACTGTTCTTTTACCATTTCTCTTTCCTTTTATTGAATTAATGCGTTAGGCTTTACATTTACTTTTTAATTTATATATGTGGATTTAGAATTTCACGACAACGTGCAACTCTCAGAAATCCAGAAAGAGAAGAATCTGAATTATAATTCCATTATTAACAGTGACAGATCGAGTATTGGGCAACTTCGGTTTTTATAAGTAAACCCGCATTTTAATACAAGACTGTAAACTTAAAAGGACCAGGATTTTAATTACCAAGACTGGAACCTAGGAATTTGATCACAAGTCATAGAGGAATTAAACAAAAGTTTTCCCAGGCCAGTGATTTTACAGAATATCCGCCGTCAGAGGAATTAACTGTAATTTCCCAGACCAAGTCATAGAGTAATTAAACAAAAGTATTCCCAGGCCAGTGATTTCGCAGATCTCCCGCCGTCAGAGGAATTAACACTAATTTCCAGACCTAAGTGATTCGAAGCATCTAATACACAGCTGTGTCCAGTCTAAATCTGTGCAAGGAGATTGTGCATTCCCAAAGATTTTGGGGTAAGTGTAAACAATGTATTTACAAATGTGAAATTTGACGCGTTTCTTTTTTAATGGTTATAAATGAGGCTGGCAACCTCAACCAATGAAAAGAGCATATTCATGAACCACTACAGCAAGTGCTGGTGATTGTTTCTTGCTAGTCGTGCGGGAAAACCCGACAGCAGAGTTGACCCCAGACTCCGGCTAAATGTCTGGAGCAGTGATGAGTGATGACCACATCATATGTGCCTCAAGTGTAGCATATCATTTTGTGAGAGTTATGTAACTTATTAATGTTATTAATGTTAATCTTATTAATGTTATTAATGTTAATTCAGGCACAAATCATTATTCACGCTGTTCAAACACATTTCCCAGTTAATCCCCAGAGGAATAGTGGTGATTTATGTTCATCTTTCCTGAGTTACACTGTGTATACTCAAGAATGTAATTCTTCTGAGAGATTAACATTGGTGGTGGACAACGAGAAGATGCGCCTGTTAAGCTTCCAACTCAGTGTACTTAGCAGAGGCATTTTGTTCTTTCTATTTTGTCCAAAAGTTCGTGGAACGAAGCTAGTTGTGAGTGAAACGCAAGGAATCAACACCAACCGCCTAAATCCGACAAATTGTGTGAAGAAGTGCCCTCATCACCAAGCAGTGATGAAAATCGCAGCTGTAGGACTCACCTAAAAGTTAAGTGCTTATAAAAAGACACCAGCAAAAAGGACATAATTTTTTTGAACTATATCTTCACCCTAAATCTCTGTGAAGAGAAAATTTGATTCCAATATAAAAGTCACCAGCAGATTATTTATTTTAAACTGTTAATACAAATTGATTATTAAATTTGTTACCTGTTGTTTTAAAACTAAACAATCATAGTCGATTCAGTTTTTTTATATGTATGAAAGCAAACGTATGAGCCAGAACAATTTATATATAAATGGTGTTAGCACCTTTGTCATTGGGAGAGTGCTTTTCCCACACAAAGGGATTCACAGGTTGGCATGGGGGTCGCAGGGCTGCTGGGACGGAGACCAAGTGGACCACATTGTGATCAGTGGTGGATGGAGGCATTCATTGCAGCATGTGAGGGTTAGAGGGTGCGAGTGTGGGAGTCGGTCGCCGCTTGGGGGTGGCGGAACTGGGGATAAGGCTCAGGGCTGCTGGGCCAGTTGTATCTGGACAGAGGGATGTGACATTGTCGGACTGGAAGAACCCTTGCCGGGCAGGCTTTTGTGGTTGTTGTAAGGAGACGGTGTCTGATTGCCGGGAGCCGGGGGGGGGGGGACGGCGACTGGTGATGATGGCCAGACATTAAACGCCGTTTTAGTAATATATTGGGAGGGTAACTGGTCTATCTGAATGCTGAGTTGTCTGAGGCGGCGGGAGTATTATAGCCACTGTTTGCGCCGGTCTTTAGGACAGAGACAACACTGGAGGAGTTGAATAGGTGAATGGTTGTCGCGATGCACAGGATGGTAGGCCTTGCAGACTGCGACAACTGGAAAGGGGTTGCTCTTCTCTCCGTTCCCAGTGAAATACTAGGCGGGATAGTTGTCCAGAAAATTTCAAGGGCGATGGATCATAGACTGAGGAGGGAGCGGGCGGGGTTCGGAGAGAGCTGATGTGCAAATCATATGTTCACCCATGGGGGCATTGTGGAGTGGTGGTTGGAGTGACAGAGACAGTTAAACATTGACTGTTGATTTTGAGGGGACTTTTGACAGCATGCGCATGACATCCTATGGAAAATGCCGAGGGCTTGTGGAGTTCCCATCAGCATTGTTTCCATTGTGGAAAGCATTCGTGGTGACGTATATAGTGTCAGGCAGAGCGGCCTAGCTTTTGAGGTTAGGGTGGGCGTGCGACTGGGATGCCCCTTGCCAATCAGTTTATTTTTGACAATCATGGGCTGGGTGATGCACCGGACGGCAGAGAGAAGTGCAAGAGGAAAAAGATGGAAACGTTTTCTTCACTGGAGTATCTGGAGTGTGCGGATGATGTTGCACTGCTGGCACGTTCACGGCGACATATCCAGGAGAAGACAGATGGTCTAAGTGGGTTTGGCCGGCGAGTAGGTCTGGACATCAATCTGAAGAAGACAGATATCTTGACGTTCAGTGTGGGCAATCCTGAACCCATGACAATGGGGAACCAGGAGCAGGGGTAGACAATTGCATATCTTGGGTGCATGATGGCAGCAACCGGCGAAGTTAAGATTGTATGAGAGCTGTGTGATTTCTTGGCTTTTCTATGATGCCAGAACGACAAGGAGTAACGGCCAAGTTGGTTCTGCGTCTGACTATAAGACCCTCTTATGATGGCGTCTCTTACAACGTCAGTCTACTTCTACCTTCACTTGGTTCCAGAGATAGTACTTTCTGCTGGTACCACCAATAACAGGTAATAGAAATAGAAATGAAACGATCTTTTGAGTATGGCGTTTTCCCGACACATTAATGTGCCCCCCTCTTCTATTCTACCATCAAATGTCAGAATTTACCATCGATGAGAGTTAAATTTAATCCCTCGGTATAAAACTTCCTTTACATTTAAACTGAATAGCTTTAGCTTTACATTACATTTAAATGAAAAGGTTAAACGTACAGATATAATATGTTTTACATTTACATCTCCACTGTTTGAAAAGTGTTCACAATATAAATTCATATTTTTCATTTACATTTACACTTGTGGACAAGTTTGAAACTTCTATTAATTTAAAATGAATATTTTCACATTAACATTTACACTGGTTTAAAGCTTGAAAACTTACATTAATTTTGAAGTGAATATGTTTATAGGGACATTTACACTGCTTTGAAAATGTAAGTATAATGCTTAGAATGCACATCATTTCTTTCATCTTTCCCTCCCTGCTCCATAGGGAACTTGGAACTACTTTATGTTTTTAGTCCTCTTTACGAAACCATCAATAAAGCAATCATCAGCCCGTGCAGTGGTGGTTCATGAATCATCATTCTAGATACTGAGATTGACTTTGACATCCAATAGCGAGTTTCACATATTAAATTTATATATATATATATATATATATATATATATATATATATATATATATATATATATATATATATATATATATATATATATGGGAGCCGCGCTGGTGTAATGGCTACAACGTTGTACTGGCGACCAGGTGTTCATGGTTCAAACCCGGCCGTTGGCGTTTGAAGAAATGTTTACGACCGGAAATTTGACTGAATAATCTGAACGGCTCCTACACATAAATCCCGTGTGGATGGGAAAGAGCGAAGCTCCTGACCGGGTTGGAAGGAAAGTCCACTGACCCCCCAGCCTCGCTATGACATGTCATTGGGCCGAAAGAGCTAGAAAGCTCGAGTGCCGCTGGTGATAGAAAAAAAAATATATATATATATGTATGTGTGTGTGTGTGTGTGTGTGTGACAGTGCCATAGTCATCTCGCCTGTTTTTCCACCGCCATTGTGACGTTAAGTGGCAGCCATCTTTGTTTACAACTAAAACTAGCTACATCAGTATAGCCGCTTACGTATAGCAGCCAATCAGAGAAGAGAAGCGTCCAGGCGCCAGCGTCATTTGAAAAATTCTTTATCATTCCAATCGCGGTCGCGGAGAGAGAACAAGCTATTGATCTGAAGTCTACTTCATAGTATTATTCTGCAACATTCTAAAGTCTTTACAGTGTTAGAAAGGATATTAGGTTTACCATCTTTGTGCCGTAGTATTTTAAGTAAGTATATATTTAATTTTGAGGTGTTTATTTCGCGTCCGTTTGATATTATCCTAATCTATTCGAAAATGGCGTGGGTCCATGTTCAGGAAATATAACACGTGGCCGGTACTAGAACTGGCATATTCAGTTATTACATTTGTGTTAATGAAATTTAATGCTTAAGTATCTCCATACTGTTTGGGGTCAAGGAAACCTTCCAGGAGCTTATGTAAATCCGACACGTAGTTGGTTTGAATAATATATTTAATTGTGGCGCGATTTGGACTGTTATAGTTATTAACTACGGTGCGGATGCCGAAATAGTTTATTTTAGCGTGGCGAGTGCTGCAATATATTATGTTACAGCTTACTAGGATACAGTCCTGTTGTAAAAGTCTGTTTGACTGGAGACGTAAAAGGTTGTTCAGTGTAAATGCCCAGATGTAACGTACTGTTTTGATGTGTTATGAATGTTAGTACGTTGAGCGTGTCGTGTTGTTGATAAACTCTGTTTAGTTGTTAACTCATACTGGCTACTAGTTGTTGAATCATGCTTTATTTGCTAAATGATGTGAATGTCCACCAGTGGATAAATGTAGATGTTGGGACTGGTGTAGTAAAGTGTAACGATTGTCAACTCATCAAACCCAGCACAGTTTTGGTCATACAGGTCATCTTGTCCTGGAACGTGATGAGGCTCCGACAAGAATGTGAGTGTAAACAATGAGTGTGTATCTGAATGTCAGTACGCGAATGGTAGAATGATTCGATAGAGTTGACAGGTTGGTAGTACATCACTCATACTCACACTGTTCGAATTCAAGAAGTACTGGAACTACGGTGGTCTTTTTATAACATTTAATGGGACGCACACTTGGACAGTACGTGTATGGTTACAGGAACAAATGTCGACATAGACAGCATAATGTTGATCACAGGAATATCATCTTAAGTTAGCATTCATGCTTGGCAAATATCATAATGGAGCATTCGTAAATAAGCATTCAGCGTTCCATCATGTAAATCATCTGGCTTTACTGACTGGGCACGTCAGACCATAACCAATATATAGGAAGGCTCCTAGACCTAACCTCGTCTAGCGAATATTCCTTCACGTAAAGTTCAATATATATATATTTCATAATATAGGAATCCCAGACATGGGTTCTCACATGTAGCAGTGATCTCTTGGTTCATCGAGCGATAGTACAGGCATCCCTTTTTCTCACTCGATAAATACAAAGTATATGAATTTCAACATGGCTGTTCTCTCTCTCGTGAGCTTCACTCACTATAGAATATAGACCAAAATTAGTCATTCATTAAATGTCCTCATTTCTTCATAGGTTCTCTCATAGAGGTAATTGAATAATATCATACAATCCAGTGCTGATACATAGGAATGTCTTCTTCCTTTGAATGGATATTCTTTTTAAAAGTACCACTGTGCATCTGCTTATCAACAACGATGGCGAAGCCCAAGTTCATAATAAATTGTGGTTTTACCTTTTTATGCGAAATATAACTTTGCCATTCCTTGGCAAAAGAGAATAAACACTGGGGTAAAGTACATACAACATGTCTAAATGACTATCACTTTTCCCCATCCATATATAGATCACTATTTCGGCAAAAAGCCTGCTACAACAAAACTCGGCATCCTCACAGGATGACAGCCATGAATCACACCCCTTGCTAGCGATACTTCCGCTGCATAGCCTTTGACCTTTTCTAGCGACAACCAAATTAGTTCGACTTAGAAATGCAAAGATATCCATATATAAGACAGACTCGTCCTACTCATACAAACACTACGTATAAATTCAGGCCATAGATATACTGAAGCAAGAACAATCTATTCCTACCCAGCCAAAGAATAAATCGCAGTAGGCCTAGAGTCGTCTGCGGAGTCCGATCGAAGATGACAGAACTATTTTCAAGGGAAGCAACCCAAAAATGACTTCTCCTTAAGCACTTAAAAAGGAAATACTTTGCTTACAAAATATTTGCGAACATAATAAGAATATAAATGTATTATATTGCAAGATAGTAAAAATTGCCCTTTACAGTCTTACCACACCTCCCGGGAAAAAAAAAATAAAATTTTTTTTTTTAAATACATCTAGGAGCACCGTAGAATAGGCTCACAACGCAAGAATACTGCGCAGATGAAAATATCAGGAATAACTATAATTCCTAATATGACTGGTGAGAATATATATCTCAAAATCTGAGAGAAATTGTTTCCCTACGAATAAATGTTTCCAGGAAGGTGTGATGTACGTATAATACAATTCTGGTAATTATACAATGCATACCAAAAATTCACACTACAATCTTAAATTTATGATTTATGAAGAAACAATCATCAAAGAACAGCGGTGAATTAACATCAATAAACCGCTAAGTAGCGATACCATCATTCTATTATTAAATTACAAATGTGTATCTTAGTAAAGAAACAAAAAATAACTGTTGTAAAGTTATACATATTAAAAAGATCCAATATTTAACAGTTAAGTGGCATCATGTGGGCATCTGGACAGAATGTCCGCCATCACATTTTCTGAACCACGGATAGCTCGTACCGAAAAATGAAAAGGTTGAAGAGCGATTGCGTATCGAGTTGATCTCGAGCTCTTCAAGTTCTTACTTTGGATAGCCGTAAGAGCTTTTTGGTCAGTTTCCACTACGAAATGCGCGCCCAGAAGGAATCTTTGGAGTTTGAGAATTGACCAAACCATTGCCAATAATTCACGGTCTAAAACCGAGTAATTCCTTTCTGCAGCATTAAGTTTTCTGGATATATACATTACAGGATGCAGAGTTCCAGAGTACTCTTGCATTAGTGCCGCTCCAATCCCAGTGGATGAAGCGTCACTACGAAGAACAAATGTCTTATCTGTTGTAGGTAACACTAAAATAGGTGGTGATGAAAACATAGTTTTGATCTTCTCTAGTGAAGATTGGCATTCATGAGACCAGTGAACCATGTTAGGCGACCCTTTCTTTAATAGTGTAGAGAGAGGTGCCATGATAGAGGACAGATTCGGAATGAAACGTCCATAAAATTGTATGAGACCTAAAAGACTTCGCACTTGCTTTTTAGTCCTAGGGATAGAGATGTTAAGTATCTTAGTGATATTATGGTCTTCTGTCTTCAAGAAACCGTGACCTACTCGATGGCCTAAGAAAGCAATTTCGCTAAAGCCAATACAAGCTTTAGATGGTTTTGCTGTCAGGTTATACTCACGCAGAGTTGATAATAATTCAACTAATCCTGAATAGTGATCTTCCCAAGTATCGCTGAAAAGACAGATGTCGTCTAGATAAGCAATGACATCTGACCGATACGATAGGATTCGACGCATCATGCGTACAAATGTAGCTGGTGCGTTCATAAGGCCGAAAGGCATAAAATTCCATTGGAAAAGGCCTCTTGGAGTAGAGAAAGCGGTAAGAGGTTTGGCGCGTTCGGATAATGGAACTTGCCAATATCCTTTAGACAAATCAAGTTTAGTGAAAAAATGCGATTTAGAAAGACGAGTAAGTAACTCTTCTAGTAAAGGCATAGGTTCAGCATCGAACTTCGTAACTTGATTCAATTTGCGATAGTCAACGCAAAGACGTATGTTATTGTCTTTTTTTCGAACAATAACCATCGGCGAAGAATATGCAGAAGTGGATGGTTCGATTATTTGTAAATCTATCATTTCATCCAACTCCTTTTCAACCTGTGTTTGGAAATGTATAGGGATAGGATAAGGCCTAACCCTAATTGGAGTATGTTCAGTTAGAACAATGTCATGCTCAATGACATGAGTTTGTCCAGGGATGTCAGTGAGGACATCCTGAAATGTTTGTAACATAGACGAAACTTGTCGCCGTTCTCCTAGAGACAAATCAGGAGAAACAGTAACGTCTTTCCATGATTCACTAGAATGAAGTGGGATCATTGGAAGCGGGAGATTAACATCCGAAAAACTTGTTTCCTCATCCTGTATTACAGACAGTGATGAGTAATGACCATGTTTGACATGAGAATCGTCCGTTGCCTGGAAAATAGGCTGTAGATAGTCAGGACGTTCATGGAACTCCGTAAGCATATTGATGTGGAAGGTTTTATGCTTCCCGTTAATATCGACGATGTAGTCAACATCTGAAATTTTCGATATTATATCGTACGGACCTTTCCAACTAATAAGGAGTCTATTTTCACGACAAGGTAGCAAAACAAATGCTTTGTCACCAGGACAAAGTTGTCGTAAAGTTCTCTTCTTATTAGCAAATTGTCTTGCCTTCTGCTTAGCAAATTCAGAAGAGGACGTTGCCAATTTGCATGCTTCGATAATCTTTTGTCTCAGCGCGATGACATACTCGTAAGAAGATTTTGTGTCATCGTCAATATTGTCAGCTGTTATAAGATCATGCAGCAAAGACATTGGGCCGCGCGGTCGCGCGCCAAAGACAAGTTCAAAGGGCGAAAACCCTGTATGTTCATTGGGGACCTCTCTGTACGCGAAGAGGGCCGCGGGTAAAACCCTATCCCAATCTTGAGGATGATCCTCAGTTATCTTCCCTAATAAGTTCTTAAGTGTTCTATTTAGTCGCTCGACCATCCCATTGGACATAGGATGATAGATGCTACTCAAAGATCTCTCTATCTGTAGAGTAGACATTACTTGAGACATGGTATCCGATATCAGTTGGGTGCCATGATCTGATAATATTTCTCCGGGGAATCCCAGCCGAGAAAATATAAGCCAAAGAGCATCTGCAATGTCAGCGGTAGTAATGCTCTTTAGAGGGATAGCCTCTGGCCAACGTGTGCACATGTCTACACACGTTAAGATAAACTGATGTCCTCTAGCAGATTTGATCTTGAATGGACCAATGATGTCTATCGCCATTTTCTGGAATGGACGAATAGGAATATCTGCAGCCTGAATAGGCGCAGCATGACGAGGACCTTTGGATTTGACTTCTTGACATACTTTACAGGATCGACAATAGATCCGTATGTCCTTGTTCACAAAAGGCCAAAAGAAAGCCGCAAGAACTCTTGACTTTGTACGGGAAAAACCCATGTGACCAGCACACTGAGAGTCGTGTGCATGTTGTAAGATCTTAACTCTCAAATTCTTGGGTACAAGAATCTGAGAATGACTTGACTTAGTGGAGTCTTGCACCATACGTACAAGTACGCCATTCTTCATTGTAATCCAAGATTTACAATTTGAATCTTTATTCGGATCACCTTTTGTTACAAGAGTGAAGAATTTCTTAAGAGTCGGATCTTCTTCTTGTTGTTTTATAAACGAGTCACGAGAAATTACCAAGGGATCATCTTGGTTATGCACTTCATTATCTTCAACAGATGAAGTTTCAGGCATATTGAGAGCTTGAGCTCTAGTGACTACTGCATTAGCAGATTGCATATTTTGATTTTCCCAAACGGAAATTTGCTCCGGAGTGCATTCTTTGACTCCGTGAATGCGACCGATGATAAGATCAGCGATCGGATCCGGCAAAAGACATGCGTGTACATCTCCTGTGAAGAAAGGAGTAGCAATCCTAATGATAGCGGTAGAGTATTTCTCTATGGTGCCGCCAAATGTTACGCATTTGACTACTTTGCCTGTAGAATGAGAAGGATCTATGAGTGACTGCCTAACCCCAATAGTTGTGCATCCAGAATCAAAAAGTACTGAGACTGGATTGTCATTTACTAAACCTTTGTGTAAGACAAGAGAACCTCTCCCATCATGCGCGATTGACGCAGGAAGAGCGGGAAGAGGATGGCCACAGCTTAAAGTAGACACTGTGGTTGGCTCAAATAATGTTTTGCATTGGGGGCACTGAGATGCTCTCCCAAAATCAAAAGCGGCACATGCCATATTATTAGAGTCATCATTATCTTTATTTTGTTTATAGGCTTCGTGGGACTCTTGCTGTGCAGAGTTCGCCTGGTAATGAGCTTTATGTTTTTTGAATTGTGCTCTACCTCTGTTATTATTGCCTCTGTACTTATCATTGTTTCCACTATTATAACCCCTACTCGGGTTTGAATCATAGCTCCTTTGGTTACTATCATCATATTCATTATAATGAGTATCTCGGTAATTATGATCCTGTTGTCTCCAT
Organism: Oreohelix idahoensis; assembly: GCA_024509875.1. NCBI lineage: Eukaryota > Metazoa > Mollusca > Gastropoda > Stylommatophora > Oreohelicidae > Oreohelix > Oreohelix idahoensis. The sequence goes on from JAMPIV010014266.1 coordinate 463,933, forward strand.
GAAGGAAAACTTGGATAGTTTCTAGAATGACTTCCTTTGCGAAAGTTCCTGTAATTATGACCACCCCTGAATCGAGGGCTGTCAGCTCTTCTCCAGGTATTCGAAGAAGAAGAACCCTGAAATGATTGGTTACCTTGGTTCTGATAACTGTAATAGTTACCTTTTTTATTAAACCTATTTTGAGGTCCTTGGAATTTGTGAGAGTGATTAGGGTTGTATGGTGTTGCAGAAGCAACTGGCATACCTTCTTTAACCTTACTGTTGCTAATAGCTACGTCCGGATGTGCAGTGACGTATTGGGTACAATACTGTTCCATTTCTTTTAGAGACTTAGGTTTACGCTCATGTAAGAATTCGAGGAAAGGTTTATTTATACTTGACATAATCTTGTCTCTGAGTATCAAGTCCATAAGGGCTTCATAAGTCTTTTCTGTTTTGGATAGCTCAATCCAACGATCAAATGTAAGACGTGTCCTTGCAATGAATTCTGAGAATTCTACACCTGCCTCAGGCACCATTGTCTTAAACAACTTCCGATAACCCTCTTCAGACAACTGATACTTCTTTAATAAGGCTGCCCTAATAACATCATAGTTATCTTTGTCAGCCTCTTCAACCAAACTTAAACTAGTCAGAGAATCACCTTTCAGATTTTCTGATAACTGGTTAGCATATTGTGATTTGTCCACATTATGTGCTCGACACGAGCGTTCAAATCTGTTTAGCCAGAATGTTATGTCATCACTGGAAGGGTTGAACGCTGGTACCTTGACCTTGTAAGTAAAGGGTTTACCATTACCACTAGATGCTTGATTAACATTACTTATGTTTGTTAACTTTAACTTTTCTAACTCAAATGCTAAAAGTTCTTTTTGGTGTTCATGTTCTCTTATTGCTTTTTTCTCTTGTGCAGTAGCCTCATCTTTTCTTTTCTCTTTTTCCATTTCCATCTGGAATCTTTTTTCATCAGTCTGTATCTGCAATTTCTTTTGTTCATCCTCTCTTTGTAATTTTCTTTCCTCAGCTTCTAATTTCTTTTCTTCAATCAATGCTTTTCTTTCTTCAGCAGCCAATGCTTTGTCATATTGAGCAACTGCCCATTCTTCTAATTGCTGACCAGTCTTATCAAGAGCCCTGCCTTGTGTGATAAAATAATCTAAGGTAGACATCTTGTCTAATAAGATCAGTAATTTGCAAAAGTAAATAAATTCACTTTCTTAGTCTTAATCAAAGACCTTGTATGATAACTTTGTAACCTGTGAAAAATAGTACTTAACTATCCCAATCACTGTGGGAAACAAGCCTTACAAAGGTCTTGTATAAATCCTTATATAATAACAGCTATAAGTTGCTGGTTCACTCTATAATATAAGTGCAGTGCACCAGAAATAGTGTTTTATATCATCAACTGTGTACCTTTAGTAATAGCAATTAACTATCAGTTGATTCTTGTACATCAATTTATATGATCAACTATATTTAAAATAGTGTATGTCGATCAGGCACAAAACAAAACAGTTATACAGAAAAACATGAAAACATTTGCGGAAATGAAATAAATCAAATGGGAAAAACAATAAAAGATAAACCGCAAGAGGATAACAAATACAAATAACGCCACAGTATATAAATATAAATTGAGAATAGAACTGAAAGATAGAATAGGGTAGACCAACAAATTACAAACAAATCAAAACAAACTAAAGAACAGAGGAATATTACAAAAACAACAATGAGTACAGTCTTCACAGCTAACACTAATAGCAACAGCTGTCGCAGCAAATTTTCAATCAAGAAAATTGCACCTATAGAAACGCACACATCAGACCCTCTATTACGTGGGATACTCTGCTGTGTGACACCGCCCAACCGAAACAACAACCCGCTGGATACAAACAAATATCACATATAAATAGTTAAACATAAATACATAAATGCATAAATAGTATGGCAATATGATGTAAATAGAGTGTTGCAGAAAGAATGTGTTGGAATGAAGGCTCAGTTACACTGCCTAATAGTACAGTACTGTGGTACTTTATTAAACAAATACTTCTGGTCTAATTATTTTAAATTCAACACAGAAATAGAAGCTCCATCGTTGATTTGAATGATAACAATCAATGTAGGACTTCTCAGTTCAATAACATTTTCTTTCGCAAACACTGTCAAATATTCTCCAGTCCTGATGTGTAATGTTCTATGTTTCAACCAAGCTTGCTGTGTAACACTGTCAGTTGTATGGCAAATGTCCAATGAACCAAATGTCAACAAACCCTGACCTAGTTACTGCATACTCTCGACAGGACAGGTCACGCTGACATCACTGTAGAGTTGTACTGTTGATGTATTTGTGTGTCGTAACAGACCCCAAGGAACGTCTGGTCTCAGTAGTTTACTTCTCAATATGGTCACTGTGCAGGTTGACCCAGGAAGCTGGCACACCAGTTGATAAACTCTGTTTAGTTGTTAACTCATACTGGCTACTAGTTGTTGAATCATGCTTTATTTGCTAAATGATGTGAATGTCCACCAGTGGATAAATGTAGATGTTGGGACTGGTGTAGTAAAGTGTAACGATTGTCAACTCATCAAACCCAGCACAGTTTTGGTCATACAGGTCATCTTGTCCTGGAACGTGATGAGGCTCCGACAAGAATGTGAGTGTAAACAATGAGTGTGTATCTGAATGTCAGTACGCGAATGGTAGAATGATTCGATAGAGTTGACAGGTTGGTAGTACATCACTCATACTCACACTGTTCGAATTCAAGAAGTACTGGAACTACGGTGGTCTTTTTATAACATTTAATGGGACGCACACTTGGACAGTACGTGTATGGTTACAGGAACAAATGTCGACATAGACAGCATAATGTTGATCACAGGAATATCATCTTAAGTTAGCATTCATGCTTGGCAAATATCATAATGGAGCATTCGTAAATAAGCATTCAGCGTTCCATCATGTAAATCATCTGGCTTTACTGACTGGGCACGTCAGACCATAACCAATATATAGGAAGGCTCCTAGACCTAACCTCGTCTAGCGAATATTCCTTCACGTAAAGTTCAATATATATATATTTCATAATATAGGAATCCCAGACATGGGTTCTCACATGTAGCAGTGATCTCTTGGTTCATCGAGCGATAGTACAGGCATCCCTTTTTCTCACTCGATAAATACAAAGTATATGAATTTCAACATGGCTGTTCTCTCTCTCGTGAGCTTCACTCACTATAGAATATAGACCAAAATTAGTCATTCATTAAATGTCCTCATTTCTTCATAGGTTCTCTCATAGAGGTAATTGAATAATATCATACAATCCAGTGCTGATACATAGGAATGTCTTCTTCCTTTGAATGGATATTCTTTTTAAAAGTACCACTGTGCATCTGCTTATCAACAACGATGGCGAAGCCCAAGTTCATAATAAATTGTGGTTTTACCTTTTTATGCGAAATATAACTTTGCCATTCCTTGGCAAAAGAGAATAAACACTGGGGTAAAGTACATACAACATGTCTAAATGACTATCACTTTTCCCCATCCATATATAGATCACTATTTCGGCAAAAAGCCTGCTACAACAAAACTCAGCATCCTCACAGGATGGCAGCCATGAATCACACCCCTTCGCTAGCGATACTTCCGCTGCATAGCCTTTGACCTTTTCTAGCGACAACCAAATTAGTTCGACTTAGAAATGCAAAGATATCCATATATAAGACAGACTCGTCCTACTCATACAAACACTACGTATAAATTCAGGCCATAGATATACTGAAGCAAGAACAATCTATTCCTACCCAGCCAAAGAATAAATCACAGTAGGCCTAGAGTCGTCTGCGGAGTCCGATCGAAGATGACAGAACTATTTTCAAGGGAAGCAACCCAAAAATGACTTCTCCTTAAGCACTTAAAAAGGAAATACTTTGCTTCCAAAATATTTGCGAACATAATAAGAATATAAATGTATTATATTGCAAGATAGTAAAAATTGCCCTTTACAGTTGTCCTGGACAGTACCAAGTTGTAGCGAGAATTTAGGTCAGTAGCGTGAGGTGCCGCCAGGGTATAGTAGACACATACATAATGTCAGTATTCCTGTAGATTCAGACGTGTAGTACTTGTATAACAATGTGGTTGATAGTGTAAGTGTGTAGATAACAGTGCTGATAACACGAAGGCCGTATAGGCTCTTGGACGTCTTTACATTAACTCACACAACCACAAGTAGAAGTCAGTGAAGTAGGGAATGCTGCTGACGTTTACAATATTTATTCGTGACATACGATAATACGATGATGATGGACGAAACAGTCAATAGTATAAGATCGTGTACATAATGTGTGTAGTTACAAAGGTCAGCTTCAGGCATCACAGATCCCAGACATGTAACAATGTCTTGACCAATGTTTACTGTTTATGCAATAGCTCTATTCCCTGCCTGAGCCCCGTCAGGTAAGCCCTAGCAAATATATTGCGTAGTGCGGGCGATATCAGTTATTTAAACAAAGTCAATGCCATTGTCCTACAATTAGCAAAAGACGTCAGACTGGCCTCACATGCCAAATACTTCATTCTGGTGAAGAATATTGGCCGTAAACCCGGACCAATATGATGACAACGAAATCAGGCCGCAGGTCGTGGGCCTCGATAATCAGGTCACTCTCAGTTTACACAAGCTTCTGAGATTAAATATATTTTCTGCCAAACCATATTCCGCCTGCATTGCGGATCCATAAAGATGATTCTTAGGCGCATGTATGTAACAGGTCAACTTAGACCTAGTCTTTCAAATATGAAGCCATACTGGAGTACAGTATAATAACTCCTTGTGAGCTTCGCTCACTATGTCGCCATCAGCGATAAATGTACCTGTAAGATCTAAACGAGACGAAAAGATCGAATAATGTTTCAGTTACCTTCTCAAAGAATCCTTACACTCTAAGGTAACACAACACAGCCAATACTGGCATAAAGAAACACTCAAGGACGGAAGAATGACAAGACTGTCATTCCCAGAATTTCCAATCCCTGTCGAAAACTTGGCAGAGAGAAATCTACGGATCGGTACATCCGTTCTAAGCCTCAGGTACCCACTCTCTCTCAATCAGTCTCCTGGCTTTTACCGCCAAGACCCGCGCATGCCCAAAGAGCATGGACCAGATCGAGGCAAACCAAGACCAGGCGTTTCCGCCCAAACGGGTGATAAAGATACTCCGTATATGATCCTATAAATAGACTTAAGACATGTCAACTATAAGACATTGCCTGAGACAGGACAACATAAGACAGGAGAAGATAATCACCAGTCAAACCTGTCACAGAAAGATAATAAACATTTATCTCTCTTTGATCACATTAAACCAAACATACATTAGGTTGGCGTTTTTTCCACCGTCAAAAATGACGGCAACACCTGTGCTTTTTCAGTAATGTTAGAATGATTATGTGGTGTAAGTAATAGTAAGATCGGCTAGCTAGTTGGTGTTAGCTTTCTTAGTTTCCTAGTCTTTTATACTGTGTAAAATCTCCATTGGTTATTTGTACCGCTTTATATAGCTTTGCTAAGCCATTATTTTTATAATAGTTAGTATTATAATGTAATGTTACTATAGAATGTACAACCACGCAGCTTAGCTGGGTGTTAGCGTGGCAGTATGCCGTTCTCGCAAAATTGCGTAGCCATAGAACACGTGGTATGAGTGGGTACCTGTAGCTGATTGATCGTGGCTGACTGTGGTGGGCGCATGTTTTCTGAATGGTAAGTGTTATTATTTATGCTATTGATTTTCACTTAGACACTGTTTTTATATATTGTTTTTCAGAAAGTCTACGAACACTGTCTGGGTGTTCGGTAGTATTAAATGTTGATCTGTGTAAGGCTTTGTGTTGCTTGAATTGCTAAGTCTGCTGCTGAGAGGGTTGCAAGCAACCAATAATTGCAACCCCTGTCAAACGATCATTAATAAATGTTCTTAGTGCATGGGTCTTGGGTGTGAGGTAGCCACATCGACATAAGTTCACCTCAACCACACCTAGCCCCTGTCACAATTAGCGTCGTCGGTAGGATTGACAGATAGCACGCAGTAAAGCAACTCTTCATCAGAGTAGCAACAGCCGAAACAGTAGAACACCCAGTTTAGTGCAAGGCAGGGGACGGGATCATCCAGTTTGTCAATATTTCTAGTCAACTCTACTGGCAACAAGATGGCGACACGCAGCACACGTGCTGCTGGTAGATTGGATAACGAAGATGTGGCTGAGGTGGATGACCCTGTAGTGGGGCTGGATCGTCAACCAGAACGAGTACAGTACATCATGGTACCTACTTACAAGAAAGTGCGGTCCTTTGGGGAGCGCACGGGTCTTACGGCCGAGGAATATGTCAGAGAGGTGAGAGCTGCCTGAAGAGTAGGGATGATGAGTAAAGAGGACCAGGCAGATGTTATTCTTGACAGTGTGACCCCAAGTGTTCGCAGGGAGCTGAGGATTCAGGCTAATGACGATGACCCAGATGCAATGCTACATTCCATTCTCAGGGTGTATGGGGAGCGTCGAAGCATCCCAGAGCTAGTGGCCACTTTTTACTCTACCCGGCAAGGTGCGAGGTAGTCTCTTTGGGAATTCTCCCATCGCATCCACGAGGTGTTCGAAAGTGTGGTAAGGGCACAAAAGCAGAACAACGTCACTCCTTTGGAGCCATCCTTTCTTCGTGACCAGTTTGCTGCTTGCCTGAGAGATGATCTACTAAGAAATGTTGCAAAGGAAATGATCACCAAAGAGCCTACAGCATCGGTCACGTCGGTGAGGGACTATGCCCTACGGTTTTTAGAGACTGAACCCACTTCTGGGGCTGGTGTTGCCAGTGTCGAAGTAGTAAATACAGTGACGGTACCAGATGCGCATGCATTAAACGCAGAAGTGGAGCGGTTGAGAGCACAGGTGGCTCAGTTAGATTCTAAAATTGATGCGATGACTCAGGAGCAGGGGAGACGTACCAGGACAGTTCGTTGTTTTAGATGCAGAGAACTAGGCCACGTACAGAATCGATGTTCACAGGCATTAAACTAGACCCCTCTGCAGCTGGGAGTCAGGTTAAAGAAGGGGAGCAGAATGACTCAAAGATAATGATGGTTGGTGGTCGACCGGAGTGTGAGGTACTTATAGCAGGAAAGAAAGTCAAAGGCGGACAGGAATGCAAGGGTAGCAGGAGGCGACCCAGGGCACAGAGGAAGCCTAAGAAAATAAGATGCTTCAATTGTGGAGACTTTTCAGACCACATGGCAGCCAAGTGTCCTCAGGGCCCGCTTCCGAAGCGATGTTTTCAGTGTAAGTCCCCAGGCCATTTGATATCGGTTTGTCCCTCAAAGAGCGCTCTCTCTAGGCGTACCAATACCTCCAGATTGCCGTCACGGTGCAAGCCAAGAGATGGCCGTGGCAACTGTCACCCTAAGGGCGCCAAGAAAAGTGGTCGACATTTAGAGGAGGAGACTCATCTAAAACACGTTGAAGGACACGTTTCCAGGCTACGAGTGGCGCACGTAAGAGCAGTTGCACCGTTGCAGAATTTTGCAGCAGTCCGGAAAGAGAGATGTGACAAGGTGTCGTGTTCTATTCCACTACAGGTCGGAGAATTGGTGAGGAAAAGAATGCACTACGCTGAGAGATCCAAAATTCGTGACATGTGGTCAGAAGAGGAGTACATTGTTGTTCGTGCTCCCACAATGACAGGAGGTCCATATGTCATCCAACGAACAGATAGAGCGAGTCCGAGCATTAGAGTCACTGGCAACGAACTGAGACGAAGTGAAGACAAAGATGATTCTCCAGATTTGGTAGATATGACACTAGGCCTACCTGAAGCGCCTAGCTTAGTACAGTTGTCGGGACGACAACAAAATCAGGCGGAGAATATGTGACAGTGCCATAGTCATCTCGCCTGTTTTTCCACCGCCATTGTGTCGTTAAGTGGCAGCCGTCTTTGTTTACAACTAAAACTAGCTGCATCAGTATATCCGCTAACGTATAGCAGCCAATCAGAGAAGAGAAGCGTCCAGGCGCCAGCGTCATTTGAAAAATTCTTTATCATTCCAATCGCGGTCGCGGGGTGAGAACAAGCTATTGATCTGAAGTCTACTTCAAGCAAGAACATGCCTAAGACTTGTAAGTAGATATAGTATTATTCTGCAACATTCTAAAGTCTTTACAGTGTTAGAAAGGATATTAGGTTTACCATCTTTGTGCCGTAGAATTTTAAGTAAGTAAATATTTAATTTTGAGGTGTATATTTCGCGTCAGTTTGATATTATCCAAATCTATTCGAAAATGGCGTGGGTCCATGTTCAGGAAATATAACACATGGCCGGTACTAGAACTGGCATGTTCAGTTATTACATTTGTGTTAATGAAATTTTATGCTTAAGTATCTCCATATTGTTTGTGGTCAAGGAAACCTTCAAGGAGCTTATGTAAATCCGACACGTAGTTGGTTTGAATAATATATTTAATTGTGGCGCGATTTAGACTGTTATATTTATTAACTACGGTGCGGATGCCAAAATAGTTTATTTTAGCGTGGCGAGTGCTGCAATATATTATGTTACAGCTTACTAGGATAAAGTCCTGTGCTTTTTCAGTAATGTTAGAATGATTATGTAGTGTAAGTAATAGTAAGATCGGCTAGCTAGTTGGTGTTAGCTTTCTTAGTTTCCTAGTCTTTTATACTGTGTAAAATCTCCATTTGTTATTTGTACCGCTTTATATAGCTTTGCTAAGCCATTATTTCTATAATAGTTAGTATTATAATGTAATGTTACTATAGAATGTACAACCACGCAGCTTAGCTGGGTGTTAGCGTGGCAGTATGTCGTTCTCGCAAGATGGCGTAGCCACAGTGCGCGTGGTATGAGTGGGTACCTGTAGCTGATTGATCATGGCTGACTGTGGTGGGCGCATGTTTTCTGAATGGTAAGTGTTATTATTTATGCTATTGATTTTCACTTAGACACTGTATTTATATATTGTTTTTCAGAAAGTCTACGAACACTGTCTGGGTGTTCGGTAGTATTAAATGTTGATCTGTATAAGGCTTTGTGTTGCTTGAATTGCTAAGTCTGCTGCTGAGAGGGTTGCAAGCAACCAATAATTGCAACCCCTGTCAAACGATCTTTAATAAATGTTCTTAGTGCATGGGTCTTGTGTGTGAGGTAGCCACATCGACATAAGTTCACCTCAACCACACCTAGCCCCTGTCACACACACACATATATATATATATATAAATATATATATATAAATATATATATATATATATATATATATGTTAGTTCACATATTAGTAATAAAACATAGAACGAAAATGCACTACTTATGCCAATCTTGGCTACAGACGTTTTTTGATCAGAGGAATAAAAGAGACGAATCGTTCTCTTAAACATGTCTGGGGTGTCTTTAATTTGGAAATAGATTCCCCTCTGACTCCGTGTTTCTTCAGTTTCCTAGTCCCAAGATTCCTTATTAAATTGAAGGGATTTCCTGTGCTTTTTTAAGTCTTATCTGCTTCTCCCATAAAAGGTCCGGTTAACAAAAAGGAATTATGAAGCTAGTCTTCACTCTGGCGAGGTCTGGTGGGGATTGGCGAGCGGGAAATTCACAGTGAAATAAAACTGCGAAAAGGTCAGCCTATATTCCTCCTCCTAATCGTTGTTGTTACGAATCTAATCAGAAAGATCCAATCATTTCAAATCATGCAGATAGGATGTGATATTTCAAAATAGTCCCACGTGAAAGAAGGTGCGTGTCTGCAAAGGTCACGTATTACCATATATGGACATCTGATGCCTTGCATACACTCTCACAAACACATTTGTAGACTCATATTTTCTAAAATGTAATGAATCCATGATTACTTTTAACCAAGTGACCGGAAACGATTATATCACACTTGTCTGCCCACATGTGTCACACAGACAGTAATCTCGTTATCTGTCGTATGAGTACGCAAATTCCGTGTCTTATCAGTGATTAAGCCGAAGTGCTGGCCGATGTATGTGTTAATCTGCCGCGCCTATAACCAGCAAATCTGGGTAGCGCAAAGCAAATGCGATGTATCATATTAGCCGCTCTTTGCAAATGTAATATTTATCACCTACAGGGTGCTTTGATAAAATCAAATATCTGCTACTTAACAGAAAATAACGAGGAAAGAAAGAAAGAGAGAAAGAAAGAAAGAAACGTGCAATAATTGACAGCACATAATAAAATTCAGTACCACAAATGTACCGATACTGCCGGAGAGAACCAAAGATCGCTAAGAGGTCGTCCATTTCCTCACACTCAGAGCAACCAAGAAGACATGCACACCATCACAGCTGGCAGACGCTTCAGGCTGGTTGACCTCGTCCTCAGAACAGACTATGATGCCATCACAAGAAAAGCTATGCTAAATGATTGCTGTAGGACCACAAACAACTTGGAGAAATGTGGTGGCAGAGATGCAATAATTGAACCAGAGCTGGGGTACTGCACGAACGATGGCCGCCGACCGAGCAAAGTAGAAGCAGTTTCTTGTTGCTCTACAAGACGCCACAAGGCGTGATAGCCACTGACTGCTTTGACAGTCGGCAGCTCAGGATCAAAGAAGAGGAAGCAGACGCTGACAAGATGGAAGCTTAGTTACTGTATTCGATTTCGAAGCCATAGGAAACAGTCCACGACTTCTCACATATTAGCAACCCATAATATAACGACACGTTTGCCAGAAATCTGTATGTATTTTCCAACACACGCAGAGCTCAGAGTTTCACATAGCGTAGCCTGTTCACATCCTGTTTTTATAATTTCATTCCTGCGTGGATATATTTCATATCTGTGGAGTTTAATTATATAGTGTTCTTAGGAAAGTAGTGAATGGAAAAGGAAGTTAGTAAATTTTAGAAAGAATATTAATAATTTTCTGTTACATTGTTAGTAATTGCCTTTTGCACTTAGCCTCATAACTAAATGAGCGGAAGATTGTTTTTGCCATTACCTTTATTATTCATTGGTTAATCAAATAAAAGATTGTTCCTGTATGATAATTTAATGACGTAACTCATGGATATATACTTCATCTTCATCTAGATTGTTGGGTCATCATTATGTGACCGTGTGAAAAATTTAGGGGCGGAACATGTGACCGTGTGGCCAGAAAGGTGTAATTTTTGACTGAGTAATAGTTGTCGATCTCGTCTACAGTATATATTTGTGCTCATGTTGGCATTCTCCCACGAGAAGGGGCGATTTAAACGAAACACACCTTTGCCATCCATGAAGTAGACTAACGTGTGAGACGCAGATGTAACAGGAGACAGACATCGGTTGTTAGACATCCTGGCGCGGTCTGATAACACATCTTGTTGTGCACTAAAACCGTGAGGTGTGACTCCAGGCAAGTGATATCGTGGGAATGTAATCATTAGTGGGCGGACCTATTGTGGACGTCTAGGAAGATACTCTTGACTAAGATGTGATCTCATGTCATCCATACTGAGCATAGGACTCCTGATTTGCTCCCTAGAGGGATGGGTGGAGTTTTCCCTGACATTTTGACGTGGCGGCTATCATGTGGTGCATGGTTGGAGATGCAGATTTAAAACTGAAACAGTGAGAGGCTTCAGTGAGAGAGCTGAGAAGTAGCCAGATCGTTCTTGTGCAAAATGCGCCCTCGTACGATAACCAACTGAGGCCTTGGGCTTTTGCATAGTTGCGTCTGTGCTAGGAGAACTAACGACATAGAGGTATGCTTGCATATAAGTACATTTTTATAATACTTTAGATTTAGTAATATTAGACTTTCAGGTTTAAAAGTTAATGCTTTGTAGCAATTGTCTATCTATAGCTTGATAGAAGCTGACTGGCGATTTATGTGTATTTAAGTGTAAATTCACGTATATCTCATCGCTATTTTCAACAGTGAGACTGTGTGTTAAATGTGTAAAGTAAAGTACTAAGTGAATTTATAAGAGGAATTCTAGTGTCGCATTGCGCTGTATACAAGTGTGTATTTATTACCATTATTATTATTAGTTGTTGTGGTAAAGTGGGATGATATAAATACTTATCGGGACTTAGTGTACTGACTGAGATCAGCTGTGAAGGTATCTGTATCTAATATGTGTAGTGTTTTACAGATAACCTTACTTACTGCCACATATTTATATCTCAGTCAGAATTATTCTGGAATATTGTGTTGGCAACGTTATATGTCTAGGGTTATGCAAATGATGAAGTGTAAGTCACCACAACAACAACAGATAAACAATTTAATTACTCCACCACACTTGACAATACTGTGACACTCACAAACAGTCAACACTCTAGAAGACTATCTTAAAAGATTCAATGATAAATTTCAGATATGTACATATGTATTGATTTTCTCTACAATAGTGATCCTGATTCAACTACACAGTGAACCAGGCAATATAATAACATGTAATTTCAAATATTATGTACACAGATATAAATGTGGTCTTTGCATTGACATACAATATTAGTATTCTATGAGTGTGAGTTGTGATGTGGTAATATGAGGTAATACTGGTTTTGTTCTTCAAGATAGATTCTTATTAGACATCATGACTGCATGTGCTTGTGTATGTTGGAACTAGTATTGGAGATGGTCTCAGTTCCGAACATTAAAACAATTAATTGCCCCTCTTTAATTAAGTTAGTGTCATTTACGAGGGGTACATAGTGTTGAGCTCTTTTGGCCACAGTGGGCTTAACTTTCGTGATGGCGGCAGGCAAGGACTCCTCTGCTCGACTATTCACTGTTTCTGAAGACACCTCACTGGTTACTATAGGGACCCAAGAGTATGCTGTCAGCCTCTGGATTCAGCAAACGCTCAGACCAGGTGCGGCTTCAATACTAGGACCACAGTCCCTGAAACAAGAAGGATGTACCTCCTACTTCAGAACTAATTTATACTATCTGGCTAGACTGAGCACAATACATCACAAACACAGAGTTCAGAGCTTTATTTTTACTGCTATCTTCTTCTGAAGCAGTTTACTCCAGTATTAACCTCCTTAATGGTTACTACGCCTCTGCACTTTCAGCTATAAGTCCTTCCATATCATAAGGTAGGTGTCAGTGTACTATCTGGTAATTCCATGTAGTGTTACTTTTCTCCGACACCTTCTGTTCAGGTTGGAGCACTATATATATTATAGGCCTTGCCTCTTGTTCGCTACTGAACTGCACATATATACAGACATAAATTAACAATGTACATTCAATTTTCATTAAAAAGAGATCAAATATTTCAGCCTACCACAATTCATGGAAATAAACACAGATACGTTGACTAGCAATGAATTCTGGCACAAATACTGGCACAAATTCCCATCTGCTTATGTTCCAGGCTTTTATTTAGCAAAAATATGAGCTGGCTTCAACGCACTGTTGCTTTATCAAGCTTATTTGAACTAGTGGTCTCGAACTAACGCTATCAATTAACTATATTAACCGACCTAACCAATCAGGCCATCTCTACCCAATCGTTTGAAAAAAAGTACTCTTACTTCCGTCTCCCTTGACAACAAAAGATAGCATTTATAGTCCGACTAATCGTGTTTAGCCTTACATATCATTCCATCCAATCAATTCAAATGTAACTTGTGGCCTATTTCCGTACAATGGTGGTCTAAAATTCTGCCACTGAGCGACTCCGAGTTTTTAGGTTGTCTGACACCCTCATTATTTTCTTTTGCCTATAATTTATTAATTCCTGGACTATTTGCGTAACACTTAACATATTCTTTGTTAGCAAGTCTTAAGGAATCCAAATATATAAGTTTAATGGAGCTAAGTGGCTGCGTTCAAAATATGCATTTTCTACCACCTCCTGTTCACTTCAATCCCCATGTGGTGTCTGGGTACTGTCATGTTTTCAAACGTAAACCCATCTAATGTCATCTTTCCTAATAAGTGTTTTTCAGGTTTTTTAAAACCTAACTCTGTGAAGGGTAGTGTTTTTATCACTGTCCGTCTGAAAAAAAGTTAGTGCATGTGGCCTTACACGCGTGATAGTAGTAATTGTATATCGCGTTACGCTTGTTGGGGGTGGCATTAATAGCGAGACGCGTGTTTAGTGTTGCATGCGTTCCTGATTTTCAGCCCTCCCTTCTTTCCATCCTACATCCATCTGTCCATTCGTAGTGTAATTAATTTAGGTCATACGCAGTGTGCCTCTCAATGTTTTTTCTTAGAAATGCAATACCCGTTTTATTGGGTTGTGGAAACGCATGTATTTATGCAGTGGCTTATATTTAACGTGGAAACGTTTCAATTTGCAGACGAAGCATAAAACAAAGGGGATTTCGAGTACTGTCATTGTGACAGCACTGTTCTTTACCATTCTTCTTCCTTTTATAGAATTTATTTGTTAGGCTTTACATTTACTTTTTAATTTATATATGTGGATTAGAATTTCTCACGACAAATCCTCCCCTCTTAAAACAGACGTTATATGTCAGTCTATAATTCTATATACACATAGAGAAATTTATTATTATTTCTGGGGCTTACGGTGATTCTCATCACACGGATGGCGGCTTAAAAAATCCGCTCCCAGATTTGTTTTTCCACTTATATACTCTATGCAAAACTCATAGGGCTGGATCAATAAAGACCAACGGAGTAAACGAGAGTTCTCATGCCTAGCCTGTGCCAGAAACGACAAAGGTTTGTGATCCGTTTGCAACTTAAATGCCTTCCCATACAGATAAATATTGAATTTCTTTATCGCCCATATTACTGCAAGACATTCTTTTTCGCTAGTTGAGTAGTTGGTTTCAGCTTTATTCAACTTTCTGCTAGCATATGCCACTGGGCTTAGTTCCCCATCCAATGCATCTGATTTCTGTAGCAGAGTTGCACCTAACCCAATATTACTGGCATCAGTCCTTACTACAAATTCCTGACTTAAGTCAGGTAGTTTCAAAATAGGTTTACTTGTGAGCTTTTCCTTCAATTCTTGGTAAGCCATTTCACATTGTGGTGTCCATGTAATTCGATCTGGGTGTCCTTTACGTGTCAAATCAGTTAACGGTGCACATATGGAATTAAAGTTTTTGATATACTTTTGGTAGAAACCACATAATGAGACAAAGGATCTCACGTCTTTCTTGGTTTGTGGTCTCGGGGCTTTCTTTAGTTTCTCTAAATTTTTTGGGTCAGGGGTCATGTTTCCCTGATAAACTGTGTGTCCCAAAAATTCCAATTCTTTACATCCAACGCAACATTTGGTTGGTCGGGCTGTTAAATTCGCTTCCCTAAGTCGATTAAACAGCATGTTCAGAGAGTCAATGTGTTCCTCAAATGTTTCTGTTGCTATAAGGATATCATCCATGAAATTTGTAATGCATGGGTTATTCAGAGGGTCCAATAATTTTCTCATCATTCTAGAGAAGACACTAGGTGCATTCTTCAATCCAAATGGCAATCTGTTAAACTCATAGTGTCCTTCTGAGGTACTAAAAGCTAGATATGGTCTAACCTCAGGCTTTACTGGAATTTGATAGTATCCTTTACTCAAATCCACTTTTGAGAAATACTTAGCTTTATTTAGTCTGGCAAACAACTGATTTGTATCCGGCAATGGATCCACCTGTCCTTCTGTAATAGCATTCAGTCTCCTGTAATCTATACAGAGTCTATGTTCTCCAGAGGGTTTCCTTAAAAGTACAACACTGGAACTATACGAGGATTCACTGTGTGAAATAATTCCTTCCTTCAACAAATAGTCTATCTCTTCCTTCAAAGCTTTCTCCTTAGCAAAAGGAATCGAATAAGGCTTCATACAGACAGGTGTGGGGTCTATCAGTTTCATATCATATTCCAATAAGTTTGTATGCCCCGGTCGGTCTGTTAACACCTCTGTATGATTATCTAGAACCTGTTGCACTCTCTCTTTCTGAGTTTTCATTAAATGTGTACTGATTTTCACCTGTGCCGCTGTCTCACAGGGGTGTAATGGATATTCAAATGATGAAAGTGGTTCCTTCTTCATCTCCATTGCAATGGACAAGGTTAGCAAGTGTGTCTCTTCCTGATGTTCTCTTTCCAAATATTTCTTCAGGAGATTCACATGATAGATTTTTTCTTTCCCCTTCTTATCTATCTTATAATTGGTTCTAGACACCTTCTCTAGAACTGTATATGGACCTTGCCATCCAATTTGTAACTTATTCTGATTTCCGGGCAAAAGAAGCAGTACCTTCTCTCCCACAGCCAAATCTCTGTCTTTTGCCTTCCTGTTATAATAAGCAGCATGTTTCTTCCTGGCTTGTTTCAAATTTTCATTGGCAAGTTTCCAGCCAGTTTTTAAACGAGTGGTCAGCTCATTCACATATTGGTATGAGGATGTAATATTTTCCTCTGCTTTTTCATCCGTCCACGTTCGTAACAGAGCTTCAATGGACCTTTAATTGTGTGGACCTATTTGTCCATGCACCGGTATGGTCTCTTCCACTCGAAGCTCTATAGTGATGATTTTTCTTCCCAGAATTATCATGCACAAAACGACCGCTACCAATTTTTCTCTTGGGGCTGTCTCCCCACTTAAAATTCTTGATGAGAGATTTCCTCTCTACATCTTCTTCCTCCAGTTTGTTTAAGTCCGATTGAGGGATTTTCGGCTTATCCTGGGGTAAGACATCTTTTTGCACTCTCCGCATAGTGGCCATTGTAAAACAGTTAAGTGAAGCTTGTCCGTGAAAAGGGGCTTCCCATTCCCTTTGGTCCACTTTATCAAATTTATTTCTCTTTGTATTTCAGGCCTACTTTTGCCCCTTGGCGTGTCCAGGTCCTGATCAATGTTCCCACTTGTGGGTGTTCCCTCATGTGCTATGCTACACCTTTCTACAAAATTCTCAATGTCCCATCTTGCCTTGGGCCAATAATAATTGTGAGCCACCTTTTGGATGATGGTACCTATTTTCTCATGGTCCCCATCTGGTTTCACATGTAGGCTCCTTATTAAGTCTGTCCTATATCTTTTAGGAAGTACCAGCTGTCCCTGACCTTTGGATCTAGCTCCAGTCTTCCTATACATCAACTTGTTTTTCATGTAAAAATCTCCCTTGCCTGGAGTTGTATGACAAGTTGACAATTTCCTGAAACAAGGCTTGAGGGTCTTATCCCCAGCCTGTGCCTTCCTCATCTCTTCTGGAGTGGTATCCAACATAATATCCTCCTCCTGTCTTGAGGTCGACCTGACCTGAAGGGTGGCCATATACACAGGTTTCCTTCTGCAACGGTCAGTGTCATGATTGTCCATCTGACAATTCTTACACCACCTTTTTCCTTGGTTGAAAGATTTTCTTTCATCATATTTCCTTTCATCGAATTGTGGGTTTTTATTTTTATTTTCATACCGTGGCCTATCAAATTGGTGCTTACCTTTATTTTGATCCCTAGGATCAAATTTATTAAAGTTCTGTGGTGCCCTAAAGTTATCCACCTGTTTCTTTTTATTACCTGTTACCTCTGCTTGAGCTGCTTGATACCTTTCAGCAACATTTAGCAACTCACCCAGTCTCTCTGCACCTTGTTCCATGAGAAACTTTCTCAGGTCTGGAGCCATGGACTCTCTTAATTGTTCTATAAGGACCATTTCCTTAAGATCTTGGGTTTTCCCCAGAGAAGTCCATTTCTCCAAGTATGTCTCTATCCGTGCAGAGAACTGGTGATAGGTTTCACCTGACAGTAGTTTAGCATTCCTAAATTTTTTTCTGTAAAATTCTGCGTTCTTTTCATATCTTAACAAAAGAGCCTGCTTTAGCATGTCATAATTTTCCTGATCATCTCTGTGCATTTTGGCAAAAACTTCATAAGCTGCCCCACGAAGTCCTTGAGATAACTTTAAGCTCCACCTTTCTCTCTCTAACCCATATGTGGTAGCTAATAATTCGTATCTATTTATATAGCTCTCAATATCATCGTCTTTCTCAACAAAATGATCTAAATGAAAGTTCATAGCTGAGGTTGAGGCTCCCTGAGTAACCGTAGCATCAGAGGCAAAGGGACTGGCACCATTTTCAGGAGCATGGCCTTGAAACTCAAACTCCCTTAGTCGTAACTCATGTTCCCTTTGTAATCTTTTATCTTCTGCTTCCCTTTCTGCAGCTAATCTCTTCTCTTCCCTTTCTGCAGCTAATCTCTTCTCTTCTCTTTCTGCAGCTAATTTCTTCTCTTCTCTTTCTGCAGCCAATCGCTTGTCTTCTCTTTCTGCCTCCAATGCTTTAGCCTCTTTGTCAGCCTCAATCTGCAACCTCTTAGCCTCAGCCTCAATCTGCAACCTCTTAGCCTCAGCCTCTAACCTTCTTTCGGCCTCAAACCTTCTTTCTTCGCGTTCAATAAATTTGTCACATTCAGTAGTGACATAGGTAATCATAACTTGCCCATCTAATCCCAACTCTTTTGCAGTCTGTACAGCCGCAGATCGAAATTTGGCCAGGTCCGCCATTTTATATCAGGTAATTAAATAAAATATCTAACTAAACAATATAATCTGTAATTATATATCCAATGGACAAAACAGGCACCAAGAGCTCAACCTTATTTAATTCCACCCAAGGATACCTTTTAACTTTTTATATTCCCTGAAGTGAATTACCCCCAATATTTATACTAGTAAGAGATTCAAAATCCCGGACCGGACCCCAATATATGTGGTAAAGTGGGATGATATAAATATTTATAGGGACTTAGTGTACTGACTGAGATCAGCTGTGAAGGTATCTGTATCTAATATGTGTAGTGTTTTACAGATAACCTTACTTACTGCCACATATTTATATCTCAGTCAGAATTATTCTGGAATATTGTGTTGGCAACGTTATATGTCTAGGGTTATGCAAATGATGAAGTGTAAGTCACCACAACAACAACAGATAAACAATTTAATTATTCCACCACACTTGACAATACTGTGACACTCACAAACAGTCAACACTCTAGAAGACTATCTTAAAAGATTCAATGATAAATTTCAGATATGTACATATGTATTGATTTTCTCTACAATAGTGATCCTGATTCAACTACACAGTGAACCAGGCAATATAATAACATGTAATTTCAAATATTATGTACACAGATATAAATGTGGTCTTTGCATTGACATACAATATTAGTATTCTATGAGTGTGAGTTGTGATGTGGTAATATGAGGTAATACTGGTTTTGTTCTTCAAGATAGATTCTTATTAGACATCATGACTGCATGTGCTTGTGTATGTTGGAACTAGTATTGGAGATGGTCTCAGTTCCAAACATTAAAACAATTAATTGCCCCTCTTTAATTAAGTTAGTGTCATTTACGAGGGGTACATAGTGTTGAGCTCTTTTGGCCACAGTGGGCTTAACTTTCGTGATGGCGGCAGGCAAGGACTCCTCTGCTCGACTATTCACTGTTTCTGAAGACACCTCACTGGTTACTATAGGGACCCAAGAGTATGCTGTCAGCCTCTGGATTCAGCAAACGCTCAGACCAGGTGCGGCTTCAATACTAGGACCACAGTCCCTGAAACAAGAAGGATGTACCTCCTACTTCAGAACTAATTTATACTATCTGGCTAGACTGAGCACAATACATCACAAACACAGAGTTCAGAGCTTTATTTTTACTGCTATCTTCTTCTGAAGCAGTTTACTCCAGTATTAACCTCCTTAATGGTTACTACGCCTCTGCACTTTCAGCTATAAGTCCTTCCATATCATAAGGTAGGTGTCAGTGTACTATCTGGTAATTCCATGTAGTGTTACTTTTCTCCGACACCTTCTGTTCAGGTTGGAGCACTATATATATTATAGGCCTTGCCTCTTGTTCGCTACTGAACTGCACATATATACAGACATAAATTATCAATGTACATTCAATTTTCATTAAAAAGAGATCAAATATTTCAGCCTACCACAATTCATGGAAATAAACACAGATACGTTGACTAGCAATGAATTCTGGCACAAATACTGGCACAAATTCCCATCTGCTTATGTTCCAGGCTTTTATTTAGCACAAATATGAGCTGGCTTCAACGCACTGTTGCTTTATCAAGCTTATTTGAACTAGTGGTCTCGAACTAACGCTATCAATTAACTATATTAACCGACCTAACCAATCAGGCCATCTCTACCCAATCGTTTGAAAAAAAGTACTCTTACTTCCGTCTCCCTTGACAACAAAAGATAGCATTTATAGTCCGACTAATCGTGTTTAGCCTTACATATCATTCCATCCAATCAATTCAAATGTAACTTGTGGCCTATTTCCGTACAATGGTGGTCTAAAATTCTGCCACTGAGCGACTCCGAGTTTTTAGGTTGTCTGACACCCTCATTATTTTCTTTTGCCTATAATTTATTAATTCCTGGACTATTTGCGTAACACTTAACATATTCTTTGTTAGCAAGTCTTAAGGAATCCAAATATATAAGTTTAATGGAGCTAAGTGGCTGCGTTCAAAATATGCATTTTCTACCACCTCCTGTTCACTTCAATCCCCATGTGGTGTCTGGGTACTGTCATGTTTTCAAACGTAAACCCATCTAATGTCATCTTTCCTAATAAGTGTTTTTCAGGTTTTTTAAAACCTAACTCTGGGAAGGGTAGTGTTTTTATCACTGTCCGTCTGAAAAAAAGTTAGTGCATGTGGCCTTACACGCGTGATAGTAGTAATTGTATATCGCGTTACGCTTGTTGGGGGTGGCATTAATAGCGAGACGCGTGTTTAGTGTTGCATGCGTTCCTGATTTTCAGCCCTCCCTTCTTTCCATCCTACATCCATCTGTCCATTCGTAGTGTAATTAATTTAGGTCATACGCAGTGTGCCTCTCGATGTTTTTTCTTAGAAATGCAATACCCGTTTTATTGGGTTGTGGAAACGCATGTATTTATGCAGTGGCTTATATTTAACGTGGAAACGTTTCAATTTGCAGACGAAGCATAAACAAAGGGGATTTCGAGTACTGTCATTGCGACAGCACTGTTCTTTACCATTCTTCTTCCTTTTATAGAATTTATTTGTTAGGCTTTACATTTACTTTTTAATTTATATATGTGGATTAGAATTTCTCACGACAGTTGTGTAGTGTTAAATAATGGTTATATTGCATTCTTGTGAGCCGTAAGTGTGGTTAATGTTACATCAGTGATTATTGTGAGAGAAAGATTAGCGTACCCTCTAGCTCCATGAGTAGCCTATGCCTATTACATTTAGTACAGAGCTGTAAGAATAGAGTATATATCTTCTTTTTCTTTAGAGCAGCTAGACCTCTAAGATACTGATAAATTGATGTCATTTAGACCAGTGTGCTTGTGTAATATTTCATCATATATAGAAGTGCTTCATTTAAGTTTTATCTCGCGTGATGATGGAGTTAGTATCTAATATGCGTATGAAGGCATTGTTGTTGATTGAGATATGTTTATTGTTGATTACACATACATACAGACTTGCATGAACACACACACACACACACACACATGGTCATTTAAGTGCATGTACTTGCATAATTTCACACATATGTATGTATTATTAAGTAGATGATGTTTGTCCATTAGTACGATGCTAGTTTATTTTGTTTCATTTTATTTCAGAGAGTCCAGCAGTCTGTGCTGGGTTATTAGATGGTGTTACCTAAATAGCTTGGTTAAATGGTGTTGCATAGGAATTACCTACAAAACGTAAACTTGTGGACAACATTGTTTGCTGTATGATTCATGTGCTACCTGATAGGGTTTCATTAATAAAAGTGGGACCCCTGTCATCAAGAGTTTTTCTGTGACTGCGGAACGTGTGTGAAAATAGGCCAGAGAGAGTGATGACAACATTACACACAAATCCTTATTCTCCTTCACACATCGTCTTCGCACCGTCACAATTACAAACTTACATAAACAAACACTTTCATTCATAATATATTATACGCTGGTTATGTGCGCCTCATGTCAAATATTATAATAATGGAATTAAAAACGAGAGTGATAAACAGGAAGAAGCCACAGTGAGCAATTAAAAAAAAGAAAATAAACTATTAATATTAGCTGTGAAATTTATGACACCACTTTTGTATCTTTGGTCCTTCAGAAGTCTGAGTCTACACATTATGTGTTTGGCGTCTAAACGGAAAGTTGCTAGCAAAGCGTACGTCCGGATAGCAGAATTCACAAGAAAGTGCATCATACACTTCTAATTTACTAGGAAGATCTTTACGCCCGCGTTTGTAAACGTTGGTGCCGCAGCATTTTATTCACCTGGTTATCATTTGCTCACAAGTTGCTTCGCATCTATATATATATATATATATATATATATATATATATATATATATATATATATATATATGATAGGAAACTCAATACAAAACGAAGGCAATCTGATCATCAGAAGTAGTCCCCCGTCAAACAAGTGTTTTGGCCCGTTATTCTCCTTTACACTCTAAGGGGGGCGGGTCATGACTCCCAAGTGTCTCAGCCTCCTGTTGTCTTGTGTAGAAAATGAACCCATTCCACTTTGGATGCAGCTTTAAAATCCACAATTCCGCCAGCAGGAAGCAATTCTGAAAGTAACAAAGAGAAGACAAATTATTGCGGTCCATACGCCATCCCCATAGACAACTACTGTCGTCGTTTCAACCGATACGACAATTGGGGTCTCAGTTCGAAATTACAACTTACATTCCCATCATACTGTGTCCCGCCTATGTATACTAAATACGACAGCGATATCAGCTGTCCAACACTGACCAAAAAAAAAAGCAATCCCTGTCGACTTTGGCCGTTGCGCGGGTAATTTTAAAACACTTCTTTTGATGATTAAAAGTATCTGTGGTATAGCTGACATTGAAGTTTTTAACACACAACTTCACAAAACACTGGCACAGTTAAACTTCACTTATATAACAAAATGTGGGATGTGATCTATAAAAATATGTTTTCACATGTAAGGACAAACTCCTTTGATGGCGGCTTGGATTAAGATGTACCTTCTGTTCATATTGTAGTAATGGTGGACAGGGCACTCTCAGGAAAAGGATGTTTTGAAGCACAGTAGAAGCATGGTAACCAAGTTTCTATTTTTAAAAAAAGCAAAAAGCACAAACAAATATCAAATCAATAACAGAGAGCTCCCAAATGAGTAAAATCCTTCAAAAAAGAAATGAGCTTTTGTCAAAATTGCTTGTAAAATTAGAAAAATCTTAGAATTTGTGCGACCAATTAAGTGCATTACTTTTTAATGTTTGGGAATATAGGAACAGACAGACATCCAGACAGACAGACAGACAGACAGGCAGGCAGGCAGGCAGACAGACAGACAGAGAGAGATAGATAGATAGATAGATAGATAGATAGATAGATAGATAGATAGATAGATAGATAGATAGATAGATAGATAGATAGATAGACAGACAGACAGACAGACAGACAGACAGACAGACAGACAGACAGACAGACAGACAGACAGACAGACAGACAGACAGACAGACAGACAGACAGACAGACAGACAGACAGACAGACAGACAGACAGACAGACAGACAGACAGACAGACAGACAGACAGACAGACAGACAGACAGATAGATAGATAGATAGATAGATAGATAGATAGATAGATAGATAGATAGATAGATAGATAGATAGATAGATAGATAGATAGATAGATAGATAGATATGGGCTGCTAATGCTCACTTTCGTCTAATCGATTAATCATTGAAAATATTAAAATGTGTGTGCATAACTTTAAAAAAAAAAAACAAAAAAACAAAAATATTTTCCGTTTTCATACCGGTGAGCAACAATAACAAACACGTGAGATTTATACCGTTAAAGTAGACATCTTGTGTTATAGTTTAATCCAAACGGCATGGCTAATGATACCGAAACGGTTAAGTGCCGTCATGGTAACAGTTAGCACATCCTGGCTCTAATATGACATGGGGCTTGTCTCCAGGAATAGAAGTGCCGCAGAATTACACGATGAAGAAAAAGTAGATAGAAAAGGAGGCAGAGGTAAATGAAGAACATGATGAAGAAAGAAAGACAGGCAGACAGACATATAGTAAGTAAGTAAGAAAGAAAGAAAGAAAGAAAGAAAGAAAGAAAGAAAGAAAGAAAGAAAGAAAGAAAGAAAGAGGGAAAGAAAGACAGACATACAGACTGACAGTCAGACAGACAGACAAACAGACAGACAGAAAGAAAGAACAAAAAGAAAGAGAGAAAGTGTAATAAACGAGCGCCAAGTTTTATAGCTCTATTTTCCATCATTTTCATTCAGTGAATTTTCAACCACATTTTTCTCTTTAATCGCTGCTGAAGTTAATCTTGTAATCACCACTGGACTTTAACAAGCCTTTGATTTATTATGACAATTGATGTTATCGTGCCCATCCCTTATTGCATTGTGAAAATCTGTGAAACATACATGGGCATGGTACAACTTCTTTGATATCTTTTTCCTCCGTGTAAATATTGTCATACCACCTTGGGATATTGATTTTTGTTAAGGAGCCGGCAGGACAATAGAGATTAGCATTTTCATGGCTAGTCCGCTGTTCAAACAGACATGCCACCACATTGGGGAACAATGGACGCACGCAAACAATGGACTCCGAGCGTGGGACATCAAAGGCCCGTGACACGGACAATCATTGTTTCCAGATGGTAGCTGACGGTAGAAGGACAGGAATCTGAGATATGACATAGGGAGATTAAAGGGTCGCCGCATGCATGGGAAAACAAAGTTGACACGGAATGCTTTGTGACAGTTAGAGAGCCAATGATTTGTTTGCATTGGCCAGCCAATTGTCAAACTCCGGTTTGCCACGCCGCACGGCATTGAAAGTTTGTGACGAAGAGCCCACCCACTTTTAGACTGACAGGAGACAAAAGAGTTCCAAAGGTCTGGGCCACAAGATGGAGGCCTAGCTAATTGTTGTACGGGCGGAGTTATACGTCACAGGCCAACTGGACCCACCTGGGCTGGGTTAGAGATATAGTGTAGCGTAATGTTAATCAGAGATCAGTATAGTTTCAGAACAGCGGGGTGTAAAACATTTCCCAGAAGCCTAGCCTTTGTAACGTGTTCATTCCTGTGTGGGTATTGAAGTTCATATATGTGGAATGTATAATGTTCTTAAAGGAATTTGCGAAAGGGAAAAGGAGGTTAGTGAACCTTTTAAAAACTATTAATATTTATTCTTAGTCTTTAGTTATGATCACTTCTGCACTTAGCATCGTAGCTAAATGTGCGGAAGACAGTTTTTCGATTAATCCTTCTCATAAATGATTAATTAAATCAGAAGATTTTCCTCTAAGATGATAGGAGGTAATTGGTAGTTCATACTTCACTTCCATCTAAATTGCTAGATCAGGATTACACACTTGTCATATGCATTTCGTGTCATACATAATTATTAGAGAATTG
Organism: Oreohelix idahoensis; assembly: GCA_024509875.1. Taxonomy (NCBI): domain Eukaryota; kingdom Metazoa; phylum Mollusca; class Gastropoda; order Stylommatophora; family Oreohelicidae; genus Oreohelix; species Oreohelix idahoensis. The sequence continues at coordinate 489,423 of JAMPIV010014266.1, forward strand.
AACTCATCATTAGCGAGGAGTAGTATAAAAGAGAGTCAACATTGATATTAAATGAGAAAACCTACGAAGACTTTTGTGTATCTTCAGTCCAACAGACGTCTGAGTCGACATATTGCGTGTTCAACGTTTAACCAAAAAGAAGAAAGCAAAGTGTACATCTAGATAACAGAATTCGCCTTTAGGACATTCTTAACTTCCGCAGTCAAGAAGGAAGAATTCCCGCCCACGTTAAAAAAGTGGTCGAAGCATTTTTATTCAATTATTATATCAAGTTCAGCTCCCTAGAAAGCTTACCACCTGATTCAAGCTAAAGAGCTCAAAAGTTTATTCTCATATTTATACCATGTGCAACACATTCTTAAGCGCAGTTTATGAAGCAGACTTCATAGTCACAACTTAAGGTATATACAGATATCAAGTGCAGCTTAATTCAAAGTATATCTTGAAACTCAAGCGTACACACTCAAGGTGATGAGTCTACATGCCAAGATCATTTCGTGACGATCTCCAGTCTGGCTAGTACCCTTCGGAGATTAGACAACAGACATTTTTCATACGACAACTGTCAACTGTTTGTCAACGCTACAGAGATATTGTCAAACAGTGAAGGACTCTATATCGTCAACGTTCTCAGTACAACCAAAGTTTTCATCAGACCGTCCTCGTCTTAGAGATAACCCACTCAACATAACTTATAACTACCGTGGACATTCTATTCATACATGTGAATCATCCTACCCGTGTGTGGCATTTAGTGACACATGGACCGTGCAGATTACTCATCATTGTGGTAACAAGTATCATATCACATCATCATTTCGCTTCACATAGGTACATTCTTCTATTTAACTAACTACAATATTAATATCTCATCTATGTGTTTTTATGTAAATCGCCTTTCACCATCACCACGTTCCAATTACGACTAACCCTATATGAGTAGATATTTAATTATTAATAAACCCAATAATCGTTTGATTATTATCTAGTTCGTTAATGTATCACTCGTGCTGTCGGTGTTAAATATTTACTTATAGGTAAATTTCTACATTCAGATGAGGTTGGGAGATCTTTCTTTTACGGGATCTAATGGCAGAAGTGTGACAGTATTGCCTACTACGTCGCTACAACTATTAGAATTATAGTAAAGTACTTAAGAATGACTAGTTAGTAAAAATAAACACTAGTCAAAAACCAATGACATTGTCAGTCATGGCACACATGAACCCATGATGTCATCAAACCTTGTGTGGCTTCCATACAAGTTAGGCCGGAAGACATTTAGAATATAGAGAACCTAGAACAATGGTTGGTCATAATTACTTAGTAACAATAATTTTAGACTAGAGGTTTCGTAGTTAGTTAGGTTAAAGATTATGTAACAGTCAGCTAGGCCCACGACCAATCATAAGAGAGTTTCTGGTCTATACTCCAATTAGAAATAATTGCATCCGGCAAGCCATAGCACCGGACTAGTATATAGACTGATACACCATAGTATCCAGAGACCCTGAGACAGTTATCTCAGTGATTAGAGTCAAACCTACATAAGGCGTACTCACTTGAAATGTGGAGCAACGTGGCACATCACCTATTGTTAGAACAAAAACCTTTGACTCCTACGTTTGTGACAAGTACATAACCGTCCAGACACCTACTACCTACCAGGGCCACCATCGACCCAGCGCTGACTCCTGCCACGTATTTTATTTTGGTTTTATCCACAAAAGTAAGTCGCGAGATAGTTTTTTCAAAAGTTTCGAATCAATCTTTTGTTTGGATAGGCTTCCACAGATTTCAGACATGTCTTATCACGACTTCTGTAAGTAATAAGCCTTTTGCCATCGAGGCTAAAGCTGGCATTTATAACACAAAAGGAAGGGAAACCCTTGGCCTGTAAACAGTAAATAAATATTAGACAAACATAAAGGTATGTTTTCTCGTAAAAAATAAAGAAGTACGGAAGGTCCTGGGTTCGAGTCCTGGGTAAGCCACTCACGTCTGTTGTTTTTCCGTTGTCTAGTTTTCTACTTCTTTATTTCTTACGAGTGCCTGAAAACATACCTTTATGTTTGTCTAATATTTATTTACTAAAGCTGGCAGTATTGCCCCCACCAGAAAACACTCCAGGAATTAATGAAAATGTGCTGGAGATGTTTATTTGCCAGTATGGGAAGCAAATAAAAAAAAAGAAAATTTTATATAAATACTTAGACTCTTCCATTATTCTGCTTTTAAAACTGTCCTTGACTTTGTGTTGGAATTACTGTTGATAATCGAACCTTTAATCATGGTACCACATCTATAAGTATTTACAAGTATGCCCTACTACCTGGGTTTGTCCTTACTTCTGAAAGTAACAACTCTGGTGCATAAACCAGTCATTTACAGAAGTATCTCAAGTAAAGAAAGTGTCGCGGTTATATCCCTTTGACTAACTCAAGGGAAGTAACAATAAATAGACTATATTATTTTATCTATAAGAGCCTTTCGATAAATAAAGCACCATATGTTATACCATATTAGGCACCGTCACAGAAGCTAAGGTCGTGGGAAAACAGAACTCTTTCCATAATTCACTAGAAAACACTGTCCAGTGGAAAGCATTCGCGTTCTCTTCTTCTTGTCCTTATCTCGAATAGGTCTCTATTCTTTCTTAATGAGCTAATTTCTGGAGACCTTCTTCATAATATTTCATATACTACTCTTGTAGTTGCCCCAATATACAACATACGGCAGAAAGAAAGAAAGACCGAAAGAAACAACGAAAGAAAGAAAGAAACAACGAAAGAAAGAAAGAAACAACGAAAGAAAGAAAGAAAGTATTAGAAAACAGGAAATAAATTGTCAAACAATTGAATTGACCCAGCAAACCATCTGCTCCAGATTATAACATTTCTTTGAGTTTTTCTTCTATGAAAATGTAATGACAGATAGGAAGGTCATAGAATGACTCATGTTGTGATACCATAACTGAATATTTCCCCGTGTGGTTGCTGGAGTTTGTTTTTGAATGAAGAGGCAAAGGAAGAATAGGACTACTGAACCCTCAATCATTCGCCGCACATGGCGACACATATGAGGTTGTGGGTGAGGCTGGCAACCTCATAATGTAAAACACATTGCTACAGAACCCACGTCTAAAAGAGCATAGGATAGCTTGGTGCCGGCTTCATGCAAAAAAAAGGGGGGGGGGAGGCTGCAGTGGTGGCTCTAAGCTACCTAAGGGGCGCAAAGGAAAACTATGATAATACTGACTTCGGTCAAAAAATTGGGGGGCCGGGGGGACAAAGGCTTCTGAATAATGTTACTCACTTACAAACTGCGAGATATCATTGCTGATATGTAAGTGTACATTGAGAATGCGTGGCACTTACTTCATCTTCAAATTTCTTGGTTCTTTACCAAATCACTCTGGTTTTGCCCCACGCTATTTATAGCTATGGATTACGAAATGATATGAAGCCATTATATATGTTTCTATATCCAGTTTTCATTACGTTTATTTACAGCAACGCCAACCGCCTGCAATAACATCTCAGCAGCTAAATGTTGGCACCAGCAGTTGTGGTAATGACTAGCAGATTTCCTGACTGAGCGCCACATTATTTCTATCAAGGTATCTCCAGCAACCGCGTTTTTGTTGCGATCTCTTGATTTCCAAAGTCTAACGTGCATGGCGGTATAAACAGCCGTGTATTTTACGTAAGAGAGAAAATCTCAGAGACAGAATTGGAGGCCGCGTAGAGTTGACTTGTAAGCAAGTGTTGTCAGCTAACATGCTGGTTTCATTACAAAGACAGCATGATATCACGCTGACAGCAAAAATGTTATTTTTAATGTGTTTATACCCGCTGTGATCTGAGGAAACTAAGCAAGGATATCAGGTCAGTTCACTGATACAGAAATGTGCAGCTTGTGAGATGCGCCGTTTCATGAATACCTGACATTAGAACTTTAGCGCGAATATCAGATACAAGAAAAACAGCTGAAACTCTTATTATTCTGCTGGAAACTCTGACGACAGAGTAAATGATTATGATATTATTCGACTTATACACTTCAGCCGCACAAAGAGCACAGACCTTCAACAAACGTGTGTCAGGTCTTCCTGTGTTTTTCCATATCTTTCTCATCATTTTCATTTCTGACTCCGTGTCTCTTAGCTTCATTAGCTCTTTGGTATAGCTAAACTTTTCTTACACAGGGGATTGCGGAACAACTACTGCCTGGTATATGGTAACAGTGTTGCTGCTAAAAACTTGTAGCAACTTATTCTGACCATGCATTCTGACTAGATTCATTTTTTAATGCATGGGAAGGAACTCATGAAATTGTAGTCACTTTTATTTCTACAGTCGTCTAATCTTGATAGCTATCGTTAAGAAGTTGTCTTATCTTGATAGCTAGGGTTGCCGATAGCTGTGTGAACGATTTTGAGTCACGACCATATATGGAGCGCTCAGATCGTCAGTTCTTTGAAAACAGTTGGCAATCGCAATGTTTCAAGATTCATTTCCTTTTAAGGTAATAGGTCTTAAGTCGAACATTGTAGAACATTCTTCGTTTCGTAAATTGGCCTGAGTTGTATTCGATTCGCGTTTTCTGCGCATGTCCCTTTTTGTGGCGTTGGTAAAACGATTTCCGCCCAGGTCAGTCTGTGCTGAGAAGCTGTGAAGGCGAGACGTAGCTATGTGCTAGTCTTCGCTTAGTTTATTCAGGAAGGAGTCCTCATGATTGTTGTTCCTATCTTGAGATGATATATCTCTGTGTTATTCCTAATGCCTGGAGGCATATGTGATTATTCATTTAATTCCTTATGAACAGGTAATTAAATTCCTTTTTTGGCTGAGTAACTTTATCGCCATCTTGTGATGTTGACTTTTGCTTAGCCTGCCTTATTCTAACGTCTACGATATGACTAGTTTGCTCAGCTCACGATCCACTTAGATTGTCACGCATCGATTGATGCCTGTCCTACGGACTATTTGCTTCCTGAACTTTATTGATGGATCTAGGTTTGATACCTTTGCTGTTTGCTGGACAATAGAGGACGATAATGTGACGCTCAAAAGACATGCCTGTCTTGTTGAGGTCAAATAGAGGAGACCATATTTAATCTCCTAGTTGATATCTACTAGCCCTTATGGAAAGGGGAAGTTTACTACCTGACTACATGTACAGCGGCTTTACGATATCCTAAAAGGCAGATGATGCACATTATTTTGATGCTGTCTGCTGTGCCAGTTGAATTGTCTACATATGTAATAATGACTGTTTGATCGTACCTATGATGATGTACCTGCTTGTTTATGTCTACACACTTCGTCATTGTGGCGTTTATAATAAATTATACAAAACCGTCACTAGCTGTTGCAAGCATCATTGACTTTTCACATCGTGAGTTAATGTGACATCATTGTGTGGATTGACTTGTTCGTAATGCTCACTGTCTGTATACACATCTACATCACACTTAAACCAGACTACAGACACCAAGTTACTACGCCTCATCATCCCTGGTGTCTGAGGGTGGCACACTACTCCGCAAAGGCCAGGATTATCATACCTTGAGAGGAGCAGATGAATTACAACACCCTCAACGTTGTGTGGCAAATGCGACATCCTCCACAGAACATTTATCAACACATATAATACTTACGCAACATTTGCTACGCTACAAACAGGTTTCCTCCATGTGTGCCCTCATAGCTAGCGTCTTCTTATCATCTCTTATTCCATTGGCACTAATGTGGTTAACGTCATCAGTTCCACATTGGTGACCTTGATTCTCACATTACTTATGCTGAACTACAAAGGTAGAATATACACTGCTGCCATTCAGTTATCCTCTTTGTAACGTACTTATTTCTTTGAAGCTTTGTTTACACTGGATAATCTTTTGTTTTCCTGGAATTTGTGTCAAACAAACTATTTTACCTACAAATATGAAAAAAATAAAACATTGGTAGGTGTCACATAATTTTGTTCGCTCTCTTTTCCTCTCCGGTAGTATTCAATCAATAAATCAATACCCTTTAGCTTCCCAAGGAGCATAGGCCTTCAACAATGCAAAGTCCTCCTGTCTCAAGTTCTTTCCATGTTTTCCTCATCATTTTCACCTCTTTATCCAACTCTCTTCTCCATGTGTTTTTTGGTCTACCTCTGACTCTCTTTCCCTGTGGATTCCAGAATAAGGACTGCCTTGTAATGCTATCAATAGGTTTCCTCAATGTGTGTCCTATCCATCGCCAGCGTCTTTTCTCAACTCGTATTCCACTAGCACTTGTCTGGTTCTTGTCATCAGTTCCACATTTGTGACTTTGTCATACCATTTCAGTCCTTCTATTCTATGCAAGCACCCGTTTATAAAAGTCTGTAGCTTTTTGGTTGTTTTTTATGTTGCTCTCCATGTATCAGAACCATACAATAGGACTGACTTGACATTTGAGTTGGATTCTTAATTTCGTGTTGGACTTTTGTCTTGTTCTCCTTATGTTTCCCAATGAAATGGAAGCTCCTCCTGCTTTTTGTATTCTTATCTTTATGTCTTAGTGTGTCTCTCCAACTTTGTCTATATTACTGCCAAGATATGTGTACGATTCTACATCTTTTAGTGGTGTTTCTTCAAGTTCAATCTTGTTATCATTTCTTGCATTTATTCTCAAAATCTTTGTCTTTTCCTTGGTATGTTCAGGTCCACGTGTTGTGACCTCTAATCGAGAATTTTCATTTTGTCTTGCATTGGATTACGGTTATGTTGTACAAATTCATAGTTGATTTAATTATTACCGAGAGAAGTGCACACGTATGAATCAGGACTTCTTATATAGTGCAAAGAGGAGCAAGACCTTCAGAAAATTCACGCCGACTCGTGATGTCCGCTGTATAAATATATATATATATATATATATATATATATATATATATATATATATATATATATATATATATATATATATATATATATATATATATATATATATATAGTTGACATTCAGAAATCCGGCCATCGATAATCCGGTTCCGTCAGATTTCCGGCATGGATTTCGGAGCGCATTTTTTAATTTACCGCGTTGGCGCACCACTGTTTTTTCTGGAGCCGTGTATGTTTTGATGCTGCTGTTGGGTCTTGCTTGCACGTGTTAACAGGAATTCCTGCTCATTCCTTCTCATTTTATCATTTATTTGCTGCTGTATAGCCCCATTATGGATTCAGCAAATAAAAGAAGTGGTGTAAAACGTAAACATTGAGCGTTGTCGATCGCAGATCATTTAGTTTTTAATTTTCTTTCTTTAAAGGACTGTACAGGTAGTCATTTTCTGTTAAATATATACAGCATATATAACCAGAAAAAATCCGGCATTTTCAACAATCCGGCACTCCTCAGGTCCGGAGGTTGCCGGATTTTTGAATGTCAACTGTATATGGGAGCCGCGGTAGCATAGTAGTTAGTGCACTGGCTTCCTAGCTCAGTGGTCTATGGTTCGATCCCCAGATGAGGTGGTATTTTTTATGCCGCAAACGGCTCCTGGGTCGACCCAGCCCCAAATGGGTACCAGAGCAACTCTGGGAAGGTTAAGGCGGCCGGCGTGATGCTGACCACATCACCTAGGGTGCCGACGGTCAAGAAAATATGGGCCTAACACCATATTCCCAATATGCCTCAATGGGCGTGTAACCCTTTATCTTTATATATATATATATATATATATATATATATATATATATATATATATAATATATATATATATATATATATATATATATATATATATATATATATATATATGTATATATATATATATATAATATTATTATGTTAATTCACTTGGGGCTTGAACGAGCTAAATCATACAATATATCCCTTCTCAAAAGACGGCGGGCAGATATTAAATTAACTTTGCTAAGACACAATCAGCATTGTCCTTGACTTCTGAATATCTTGTAAAGATTCCTCAAGGTAGAAGTATCATCATCTTTCTATTTGCACCTCTGCCAAGAGTAATCTTGAGCGAAGGTCGATATCTTTGTAGACCCTCATTAGATACTCTCGGTTTGGGCCACTTTTGGACCACTACTGCAAAGCAGGGGAGGCAACCCGTGACATGTAACGAACTCCATTCTTTATTCATACTCACTCGTATTACAAATATGAAAATTTCAAGAAATTGTGACCAAACATCCGCCATTATTAAAGATGGGAACAAAATGAACGTTGTTTAAACTGGCGCACACTTTAGTTCTAATCCTGAGAAATGCGCTTTGAAAAAGAGTGCGATTTTTGTAGCAAAAGATGGGGCGAACGCGACAGAAGGATTAGAGAATTAGGCGGTTTAATAACGCGTGTTAAAATCGAACAGAAGCCAACACAACAGACATAACTCTATTTATTAATAGTAACTAATGGCCGGATGACGTAAAAATAGCAATGGGCCCATGCAGCAAACGTAAAAGTAATACAGCGAGTATAATTGATTTGAACTCCACATTTTTGCATTTCGCAAGTTAAGAGTAGGATTTTCTTTCCTTTTTTTTTTAAAGAAATGCATCTCCAAAAGCCGTGAGGATGTCCAAAAAATTATGAGCACAATTTCGGATTTGTTAAAATAGTTCCGACTCCAACGAATTACGTATCCGTGCTCCATTACATCAATGTAAAAAAAGTATTAGTTAGACTTTTGCGGACAACTTCAAAGCTGTAAGGAAATCGCTTCAGGTTGCTGGCACAGATATCAACACTTTGGTGGACGAGTGCGATTTCTTACTTATTTGTGTAAACAATGCCTAAGATATGGAATATTTCCTTGAGGAAATATATACTAAGGAATCAAGTCTCATTGAGTTTCGACGCTGCAACATAACGCAACACTTAAAAAAAAGATAACTGAGGCGCGATGAATCGTGCAAAAGTTACGTGAAACTAAATCGCGCGAACAATTCAATTTGGGCATTTAAGTGTACAACAGGGCATGCTATATTAACAGATGGGTATAAGTTGTAACACAAATAACAGTTTTATATAGGTTTTAAACAAAAATTATCGTTTCTGTCAAAATAAAAATAAATAAATAAAAGTTTGTATGGAACCAGTTTGACAACTGAACGATATAATGTGTACAAGATCACTAATGTGGCACTGATGACAAAAACCAGACATGTGCCAATGACACAAGACGTTGGAGATGGATAGGATATACATTAAGAAAACCTGTTGATAGCATTACCAGGCAGTCCTTGATCTGTGATACGGGTAGAATTCCTTAAATAGCTTGACTTGCTATGGATTGGATCCAGAGTGCAATAGACTCCATGCTTTGATACTCGGTCTCTATTTAGGCCTTGAGTCGCCTTCCAGGGTTATGCTAATGGCTTTGCACGTAATATTACTGTGGGTTCAATTTTGGTCAGACATATCCCAACTCCCTGGCCCGTACACAGGCACTCAGGCACAAACACGTCAATAACCATTGACAGTGTACAAATATTTATTACATCACAATATTGTTCAGCATCTCTTCAAAGTGCACAATATAAGGATTCTCTTCTAGTCGTGTCTAGACTACAGTCTCGTCCTCGGAGACATCACGCATTTTAATAAAGTCTGGTACTCACGCATTTAGAAAACTTCACACTCTGCATTTGCCTAAACTGATAATACACCTGCAGTAGAAGCTGTAATACAATTGATGGTAAGATAGCATGCAGGTGGATTAATAACACAAGCTGAAGATATCGTCCATACGGACATATGCCATCTACACAGGCCGGAGACACAAGCCCAAGTGATTTAAAGAACGCTCAACTTGTCCCAATTTAAAGTTGCCGTCTGCTATCAATTTGAGCAGCCGACAAGACGTCACTTCCTGTAACCACGGACTACCGTGTATAAACAATACAATCAGGAAGTGATCGTATACAAAACATGATATGATATTTACTCATATCATTCACTCCCCCCTGGACTAAAATAATGAAAAGGAACTTTTCATTATTTCCATAGTACAATCTACAAGGTCACTGGAGAAACCATATGACAATATCCTGAATCTCAACTGTCATCATTATGATAGCACCTAGAGGCGTGCTCCATAATCGACAATTTGACACACAAGGTGTGGTATTTAGTAATAACATTACCAAACCCATTATCGTTTAGAAGACGCTCTTTTGACACAAATGTGAGGTAACTACATTAATTAGAAGGCAGTGTGAAAAAAGTCAATATGTCAGTCATGGCACTCATACAGCATACCATGTCAACAAACGCCTTAAGTCATGTCGGTATGTAAGTCTACCTATCTATCAAATGAAATGCATAATAAGCAATCAAAGACAGAATAGAACATATGAGGCAGACAAGTCAAAATATAAATGGTGACTGTGACAATATGTCAAAATAGTTATTAATATTTGTATGTATGCAATGTCATGTGGTGAATGACAATGTTAATGAGATGTCATGTGAAGATATATTACTTAATATCTAAACATGCGAAGGTTATAGGTTATACTAAGTGTAAGCACCAATGTAATTCAATTCACATAGTGACACATTAATAAACCAATGTAATATCACTAGGGTTATTAAAACTGGTCACGTTAGACCATACAAAGTTCTTCCTGTAGAAGTATTTAAAAGAATTAAAGTTTCAGTAAGTCACTAGTTCGCACTTATTCACACATCATTGTTATTGATTTCCAGTTAAGTACATATGCCGGAACGAAATAGTTCATTGAAAAAATCCATTTTTCATCTATGTCGGTTGTCGATGTTTGTCTTCCATGCAATAGCATATACAGCATAGATACCATTCTTCATCCTGTACTTGAGAATTTTATAAGTATATGTTGAAATATAATTTCTTTGTTATGTCCCTTTTTGAACTTTGGAGTAAGTAATTTTAGTTACTTCCCTTTTTTCAAACGTTACAGTCATATAATTTGTGCAAATCATTTTGGAAATTGCAGCAAAGTATCTGATATGTACAGAATTGGATAGTCATACCGCCAAGAGTCATTCTACAACGTTTATATAGTAGCGCACTATTGTCCTTGATCACGTGCACTAGAAATGCTACGCCGAACGATTGAATATATCGGTTGACTTCGGATGAACAGAAATTCATCATCATCATGTTGCTTGGCATACTGTCTCCTGTTTTGCAACTGGTTTAAGTGCATGACGAAGCAATGTGGCTGTAATCCCTGAAATATGGGGTATATCTGTTAACGGAAGGCATGTGCCTTAGTTCATGATGCTTCATATTTGTGAAATAATTCCTGACTTGTCAGAAAGGAAGTTCTGTACTTATTGAGTATAAAAGTTGGATCGCAGTAGCATTTGTGGCGACAACTGGAGATAGCGGATGCTTCACGCATCTCGACAACACGTCAGCCATAACATTCACTCTTCCTTCGATGGGCTTTATCTGGTATTGATAGGGCTGAAGGGCCAATGAGGCACGGGCAGCCTATGCATTCTTAAATCTCGCTGTTTTCAGGTAAGAGAGTGCTCTTTGGTCCGTCTCGAGTGTGAAACTTGCACCAAGCAGGTAGCGCTGCAGTTTAGAGAAGCAGAACACAAGAGCCAGCAGCTCTCTTTCAATGACCGGGTAACGCTGCTCTGTAGGCGTTAGCTTCCTGCTAACATAAAGTGTCGGATGTAAACAGCCATTCCATTCTTGCAACAGCGAACCTCCAATGGACGTTTTTGAAGCGTCGACTCTAAGAGTAAAATGTTTAGAAGGATCAGGCAATCTCAATATAGGCAACTTGGAAAACAGACATTTTAATCTATCTAAAGTTACATTACATTCTCGACTACAACTAAACCTATTTGGTGACTCTTTCTTCACCAGTGATGACAATACGGACGTATACTCTGCAAAATTGGGGATAAACTTACGATAAAAGTTTAGGAGCCCCAGAATACTTCTAACCTGTTTTTTTGTCCTGGGTAAATCAAGGTTTAGACTTCTAGAGATGGTAGTATCCTCTGTTTTCAAAAAACCTCCTCCTACTTTATAACCTAAAAATGAAATCTCCTGAAATCAAATCTTAGTCTTAGATGGACGTGCAGATAAATTATGAAGACGTAGAGTGCTAAGTAAGGATTGAATACTCTCCAAATGTTCATCCCAAGAATGATGAAACAGACAAATGTTGTCAATGTAAGTACTGAGGTCTTCTCTGTCAGAGAAGAGTCGTCTCATCATGCGAACGAAGGTCGCAGGTGCGTTAACTAACCCAAAGGACATATAATTGAATTGAAATAGACCCAAAGGAGTTGCGAACGCAGTATAAGGCTTGGATCGTTCCGTTAATGGCACTTGGAAATAGCCTTTAGACAGATCAAATTTAGAGAAAAATGTAGCCGTAGCTAGTCTATCCAATAAAGACTCCAACACGGGAAGTGGTTCCGCGTCGTGAATGGTGACCGAATTTAGACGTCTAAAATCTATGCATATACGTATAGATTTGTCTTTTTTCCGGATCAAAACCATCGGAAAACTATAAGGGGAATGAGATGGAGCAATGACATTTAATTTCACCATCTGTTCTAGTTCCTCCTTAACTTGACATTGTAAATGTATCGGTATAGGGTATGGTTTCAACTTAATCGGTTGAAAGTCTGTCAGAATAATATCATGTTCGATGATATCAGTGTGTCCTGGAACATCAGTAAGGACATCAGCAAAAGAATGTAAGATTGAAGTAACCTGTTCTTTCTGGAAAGAAGATAGAGTTGGCGATATATCAACATCTTTCCAACTTTCAGTAGCCAAGTAGTGAAGACTAGGTAATACTAATAGTGAGTCATTACCATCAGTCAAATCAGAATTTTCCTCCTGTATGACAGCCAAAGAAGAATGACGACAGACAGATTGATCAAGAGCTTCAAAGACTGGTCTTAGATATGGTGGACGTGTATGAAACTGCTGTAACATATTGATATGAAAAGTTTTTTCTTTTTCCTCTACTGAGACAATATAATCAACATCAGACAGTTTCTCCACAATCCTGTAAGGTCCTCTCCATGACACTAATAATTTGTTATCTCTCCTGGGTAATAGTACGTAAGCTTCATCACCAGGCCAAAGTTGGCGTAGTTTGCGGTTTTGGTTAATAAATAACCTCGCCCTAAGCTTTGCCTTTTCAGATGAACCTACTGCTATTTGGCATGCGTCTATTATTTTTTTCCTCAAATTGACCACATATTGATATGAGGTCTGAACCTCTTTATTCATCTCAGCACCAATTAAAAGTTGTTTTAATATAGACATTGGGCCTCGTGGTCTGGCGCCAAAAACCAATTCGAATGGACTAAAGCCTGTATGTTCATTTTTTATCTCTCGATACGCAAATAAAAAAGCTGGGAGAACTCTGTCCCAATTTTGAGGATATTTAATTGTAACTTTATGTAGCATTTGTTTTAAGGATCTGTTGAGGACTTCTATTTTCCCGTTAGACTGAGGATGGTATATTGAACTAAGGGATCTTTGAATCCCAAACATATCCATAACCTGTTTCATAGCATCTGAGACTAACTGAGTTCCTCTATCAGATAGGATGTTTTCAGGAAAACCTATTCTACTAAAAATCAAGAATAATGCATCAGCAATATCTACCGTGGTGATGGTTTTTAAAGGAATAGCTTCTGGCCAGCGTGTGCACATATCTATGCAGGTCAACACATATTGATGACCTCTGGCTGATGATACCTTTAAAGGGCCAATAATGTCAATGGCCATCTTTGCGAAGGGACGCAAAGAAATATCAGATGCTTGAATGGGCGCATCATGTTTTGGTTTTCTGGTTGCTACACTTTGGCAGATGGTACATGTACGACAAAATAATTTGACGTCTTTCGTAATTCCGGGCCAAAAAAAAATATGACAAAACTCTTTGTTTTGTTCTAGCAACACCTAAATGTCCTGCACATTCAATGTCATGTGCATGTCGTAAAATGAATGGTCGAAAACAAGCTGGTACCATAATCTGTTTCTTTAAGGAATTAGCAAATTGATAGTTTCTTACTAAAATCCCATTTTTGATAGTATACCAGTGTTTTGCACAGTCATCTACCATTACATCATTCAAATGAGCAATATGAAAATATTTTTTTAAGGAAATATCATCTTTCTGTCTTTGTATAAAGGTTTCCTTATCAATGAGCTCCATCTGAAATAAATTGTCATCATCAGTATTCACATCATTCATTGCCTTAATATCATCATTATTTTCCTGTTGATAATGAATTATATCATTATTATTTTAGTTTTCTTCTTCATCTTCTGAAGTTTTATTTTCAGTTATATCTTCAGGTAACACATCAATGACTGGTTTGTGATGATCATTATCCATGCGAGACTGAGCTCTGGTAGTCACAGCATTTGAACATAATAAATGTTGTCTTTCCCATATTTCAATATCTTCCTGTGTACATTCATGCAATTTAGGTATGTTTCCCATAATAATTCCAGCAATTGGATTGTCCAAGAGGCATACCAGTGTTCTTCCTGTAAAATATGGTGTATCCAAAAACACCTCGGCTGTGGGGTAATATTCCACAGTTCCTCCAAAAGTTATGCATTTCACTTGTTTTCCTGTATATTCCACCTTATCAACAAGGCCTTGCGCACACCAATGGTGGTTGCACCAGTATCTCTCAGTAAAGATACTAACTTATTATTGACAAAACCTCTGTTCAAGATCAATGAACCAGTACTTTCAAAAGATGACATGACTGGGAGGGGGTGTCCGCATAATAATCTTGGCACTCCTTGCGGCTGAAATAAAGAATTGCAATTAGTGCAGTTATCACTATTTGCTAAGTCTACACTGCATGAATTTGCATGTGCTACAATATCATTATGGTTCTGATTATTATCATGAACAATGGCATTGGTACGTTCAGTGTTTCTTGATTGTCTGGAAGTATTGTTATGATAAGATCTTTTATTTGCATTTTGATCATTTCCTCTATAAAATGATTTCTGCCCTCTATTTGATTTTGAGTTATATTCTCCTCTATTTTGCCAGTTATTGGATTTAAATGAGGTTTGTGGATAATAGTTATCCTCCTGATATGAATTCCAATTTCTTAGAGGTTGGTGTTTATTGAAATTGTATCTACCTCTATTTTGACCGTAATTATGTGATGGTTTAAATCTTTGATTCCTATCCATACTGTTTGATCTATACCTAGGTGCATTGTCTTGGAATGACCTAGCAGATGCAGCTGGTAATGAATCCTTAACATTGTTTTTGCTCAATACTCTATTAGGATGTGCAACTTGATATTGACGTCCTAGGGTTTGTAATTTAGTTAGGTTCTCTGGTTTTCTTTCCTGCAGGAACGCAAGAAAATCAGAACTAATAGATGACAAAACCTTGTCTCTTAGAATTAAATCTGACAATCCCTCAAAAGTTTTTTCAGTCTTGGATAGTTCAATCCATCTAGAAAAATTTAATTTAACAGCTGAAATAAATTCAGTGAAATCTTTTCCAGAATCAGGGTACAAAGACCGAAATTTCTGACGATAACCCTCATCATCTAATTGATACCTCTGCAATAAAATCACCTTAACAGCTTCATAATCCTTTCTAGTCTGGTCATCCAAAGTGGAGACTACAGTTAATTGTTCACCAACCAATAAATTCATAAGTCTACATGTCCATGTAGATTTGTCAATCTTATATTCTTCACAATAAGTTTGGAACCTATTTAGGAAGCATGAAATGTCATCTATGGAAGCATTAAATTTTAGCAAATTAATCCTTATGGCAGTAGTATGATCTTTATTTTTATCTTCACCTACCCCAGGATGCAACAGTGGTTGTTGTAATTTTAATTTTTCAACTTCAATCTCAGCTAATCTTATAGCTTGTTGAGATAATATCTCTTCTTGAGCTTTACTCTCTTGAGATCTGGCATAGGCTAATTTTTCCCTTTCAAGAGCCAATTCTTCTGATCTCCTTTTTTCAGCTAATTCTTCTTTACGGAGCTCTTCTTGTCTCCTTAATTCTTCTTTATGGAGTTCTTCTTGTCTCCTTTTTTCAGCCAATTCAATTTCTCTTTCTTGTTTGTGGAGCTCTTCTTGTCTTCTTTTTTCAGCCAATTCTTCTTTGCGAAGTTCTTCTTGTCTGTTTATTTCTTTATCCACATAAGCTTGCTGTTAAGGTCAAAGGGGAATGATACGTACTTGATACACCCCCCTTTACTCTCTTGTTTCCAATAAATGTAATTAAACGTTAATGTTATTATGTCTTTGAAACCACCGCTGATAACGGCGCTAAGTCTAAATGTTATAGTCTGTTTACACCCACTGTTGCGAGTGTAGTGGTTTGGTCTATATCATCGCCACACAGGCTAATTCAATATATGTGTGCTGCTGTCCTGTCACTGTGTCTGGAATGTTGACCTGGGTGTGTGTTGATATGTTCGCACACCACAGTGCGTACGTAAGAGTACATGCAGGAGTCAAAAAGGGTTGCAAACGACTGGAACAGTTCGCTACTGTTTATTACGTTGCAACACAGACACGATGACATAAATGACACACATTCGACAGCAAAACACGAATCATATAATATAATTTCCACACTGCATCAATACCTAATACGGCCTGTCCTAATCCTGGACTTATAATAGCTTAATAGCTTCATACATCTCCACACTGCAGTTAATATATAATATGGCCTGTCCTAATCCTGGACTTATAATAGCTTAACAGCTTCACAAATCTTCATACTGCAGCTAAACATAATATGGCCTGTCCTAATCCTGGACTGATAATAGCTTAATAGCTTCATACATCTCCACACTGCAGTTAATATATAATATGGCCTGTCCTAATCCTGGACTTATAATAGCTTAACAGCTTCACAAATCTTCATACTGCAGCTAAACATAATATGGCCTACAAAAGTACCTTAATACACAGCGAAGCCTGCATCACCCGGCAGCTTAATTAATCTTCAAAATATGGCCTACAAAAGTACTTCAATACATAGCAAAGCCTGCATCACACGGCAGCTATAATAAGGTTCATATGGCCTAAACAAATCTTCACTGCAGTGTATCACATAGGCTGTACACACAGCGAAATATATAAGTCGACATTTTCTCAAATCCTACGTAGGCATACATTATCCAAAAACACTGGGACTCGACCTACACGGTCCACGCCCAAAACACAACTCCCCAAATCACACACTAGTCCCGCCAAAAAACCCGTCACGAGATTTGGTTGTCTTGAACACCGTTCTCGATAACACATGCAGACTAGCGAGCTATTCACATGACTCAAAACAGTACAGAATAAATACATTAAACAGCGTTCACACGCTTATCTGTACTCTGTCACCCGAAAAATAGGAAAAGATAATTCTATCCTAAAGTCAAACAAGTATCCGCTTAATCAAGCGTTGCAACTCGAAATTTAATATGTTCAAAACATTCTAAAGATTACTTCCCCTTCCATAAGTTCCACCTGCAACAGTTACCACCCGCTCCGGGAAAAAAAAATGATTCTATCATTTTTTTTGAAAAAATTAACTCCCAAAAACGAAAAATTTAGAAGACAATTAAGCTGTAACGTATGCCTACAAAAATATCTTATTTTAAATCAAATTATATCTAAAACAAATATCAGCCTTAAAGTGTAAAGTAGCAATTAAAGCATACAGCATAATCAGCTAAGTATAAAAAGTAATTAGCTAAATATACAAATATGATCAGTTCCAAAATTAAGTTACGTATATTTAGTACAAACCAAACCGAAAACAACCAATCGAAAGAGAAAACACAAGATCAATCAAAAGAAGAATGATCTGTAAAAAAGGAAAGTAAGAACTCAACAATACCATATACTCATAATTAAGTTGGACAATTACATGTAAAATAAATACAACTGTCAAAAGTAGATATATCATATCAAATCATATAACCACTCCAACAATACAAAGAATAGAGGTATAAGTGTTGAAAGAAGACAAAGTATACAAATAGAATCAAGTAAAACGAAGATGAGGTACGAAAGTATAAACAAGATATGAAATCCACACCGAAAAGACAACAGAAAAGAAGGAATGAAATGACGAATAGTTACCAAAGACAGATAGAAAGCAAAGGCACGAACGCAAAATATCAAAGTATATCTATACTAATACCACCAAAAATAATTTATAACTAAACAAAACCTAATAAGTAATTTAACTAAGTTACAAGAGTTATACAAAACGAAAATAAATAAATTATAGGCATCGAACAAACAAGTAATAGCATTACTATAACTAATACGACCAACGCACAATCAAGCGCTAAAAATAAAAAATACATCATAATAAAAAACAACTTTTTACAAGAACTAATCAAACTACATATCAATGATATCACGAAGTCAAATGCTGGGCACACCCAACAAAAAATTACAATGCCAAAAAAAAAAAATCATTTTTTTCAACAGTACCGTACAAACATATTTTTTTACGATAAGTTACATAAAAACAGTATTTAATTTTTAAGTAATTCAATAATACTTTAAGTAAAGCCTAATAATGAAATCAATATTTTAACAAAATGAGTGAAATATAAAACAAAAATCCTATCTCGAAGAAACCTTTAAATCAACACATGTAAATTTAATTTATTCTTTAAGTTCTTTCTGCTGACAATTACGTTCAGCTCCGTACAATGCTATTTAGCTATAACTTTATCTCTTATTCAAATCGATAAGATATACATCTATAAATAAATCTACAATCTGTTGTTACTATGAAATATAAAAAAGGTTCTATAAAAATATCTACAAAAAATAAGTTTTTTTTTTTTAAATAATCTGCTAGGAAAATAATCTGCATACCTAACTGGCAAGAAATCAAGTTTTGGAAAAATCGAAGTTTCACAAAAAGTTAACAAATCCAAATACAAGATCATGTATGATACATGCAAGCTATTTTCAAAATTACATTTCACAACATACCAGATAATACACATCTTCTGTGTATGTTCTATATATTAATTAACCATGACATCAAACTACCGACATAAAAATAACAACAATTTAAAAAAAATTATGGCAAACAAATGATGCATAGAAATAATCATTACAACAAAATTATATGTTATTTCAAAACAACAACATGTCATGTACTAATATAGAATACAAAAATATTTACTATCTTCACATAAAAAAAAATAAATCAGACGCGAAGTCTCCCACTCTCTTGTAAACATGCTTGACCTTCAGAAAGCAACCATCAGATTTTAGTTTGACGCTGACAGGTTTCGGTTGACTACTCGAGCGGAAAGTTGACTCACATTTCTGACCGTCAATATGTCACAGAAGCCTTGACCCTTATCGCAACGTAGCTTCTGTCAACAAATACAAATGAAAATTTCCATTTTACTCAATAGTGAAATTTAATGAAAAAAAAAACGTAGAAATCACGTTTACAATTACCCAGTACCGGCTTGTGTAAAAACCCGGTCTCTTCACGATGTCACTAGCTCTCTCTATCACATGTAGATATCATAGAATTCTTGGGGACAACATTGGCCACCAACTGATACACGCCCCTTTACTCTCTTGTTTCCAATAAATGTAATTAAACGTTAATGTTATTATGTCTTTGAAACCACCGCTGATAACGGCGCTAAGTCTAAATGTTATAGTCTGTTTACACCCACTGTTGCGAGTGTAGTGGTTTGGTCTATATCATCGCCACACAGGCTAATTCAATATATGTGTGCTGCTGTCCTGTCACTGTGTCTGGAATGTTGACCTGGGTGTGTGTTGATATGTTCGCACACCACAGTGCGTACGTAAGAGTACATGCAGGAGTCAAAAAGGGTTGCAAACGACTGGAACAGTTCGCTACTGTTTATTACGTTGCAACACAGACACGATGACATAAATGACACACATTCGACAGCAAAACACGAATCATATAATATAATTTCCACACTGCATCAATACCTAATACGGCCTGTCCTAATCCTGGACTTATAATAGCTTAATAGCTTCATACATCTCCACACTGCAGTTAATATATAATATGGCCTGTCCTAATCCTGGACTTATAATAGCTTAACAGCTTCACAAATCTTCATACTGCAGCTAAACATAATATGGCCTGTCCTAATCCTGGACTGATAATAGCTTAATAGCTTCATACATCTCCACACTGCAGTTAATATATAATATGGCCTGTCCTAATCCTGGACTTATAATAGCTTAACAGCTTCACAAATCTTCATACTGCAGCTAAACATAATATGGCCTACAAAAGTACCTTAATACACAGCGAAGCCTGCATCACCCGGCAGCTTAATTAATCTTCAAAATATGGCCTACAAAAGTACTTCAATACATAGCAAAGCCTGCATCACACGGCAGCTATAATAAGGTTCATATGGCCTAAACAAATCTTCACTGCAGTGTATCACATAGGCTGTACACACAGCGAAATATATAAGTCGACATTTTCTCAAATCCTACGTAGGCATACATTATCCAAAAACACTGGGACTCGACCTACACGGTCCACGCCCAAAACACAACTCCCCAAATCACACACTAGTCCCGCCAAAAAACCCGTCACGAGATTCGGTTGTCTTGAACACCGTTCTCGATAACACATGCAGACTAGCGAGCTATTCACATGACTCAAAACAGTACAGAATAAATACATTAAACAGCGTTCACACGCTTATCTGTACTCTGTCACCCGAAAAATAGGAAAAGATAATTCTATCCTAAAGTCAAACAAGTATCCGCTTAATCAAGCGTTGCAACTCGAAATTTAATATGTTCA
This sequence comes from Oreohelix idahoensis, assembly GCA_024509875.1. Taxonomy (NCBI): domain Eukaryota; kingdom Metazoa; phylum Mollusca; class Gastropoda; order Stylommatophora; family Oreohelicidae; genus Oreohelix; species Oreohelix idahoensis. The sequence continues at coordinate 510,247 of JAMPIV010014266.1, forward strand.
AAACATTCTAAAGATTACTTCCCCTTCCATAAGTTCCACCTGCAACAGTACTATACTGATTATACAGTGTGAATTCAGGGTTGTCGCACTTGTTAGCTGGTTTAATTGTGAGTTGTTTAAACATTTATATGTTAGAAAACAGAGTGTACAGAAAGCGTGTGAGCGCTGGTCATGTAGTTATTCTGTACTGGTTTCGGCCGGCTGTGAATAGCTCACGGGGAGTCCGTGAACAGCCGAGTCCGGTGTCTGTTTGTGCGGGAGATGTGTCATCCCGTGGCAGTCTAAGTTGGGCGGTTGACTGGAGTCAGCCCTGTATCTTGTGTGTGTTCCCAAGGGTAGTGTAAGGGAACGATATTTGGCCATTTTTCGAGGTGTACTAGTACTTGCCTATTTAGGTGTGTTTATCTGCCGATAAGATGTGATAAATCTGCAGATAAGATGAGATAAGAGAAGATAAGGTGTACTTTATGTTAAGGACATGTTCTGAGGCCTTGGTGTCTACAGGCCGATGTTTTGGATCATATTTATCTCCCTGATAGATTTCTATTGTGCAGGAACGGCGCTAGGAGATAGTAAGGCCATTGTTCCTTATGGAGGGAGAGTTTTCTGGAGATTATAAGGCCAGGAGTTGTGTAGGCCAGATTACTTATAGACTACAGAGCGGACAGTCTTTTGAGTATATATAGATTTAAGGATCCATGAACAGATATCAGAGTTATTAAAGAGATTATAAGGCCAGGAGTTGTGTAGGCCAGATTACTTATAGACTACAGAGAGGACAGTCTTTTGAATATATATAGATCTAAGCCTGGGTGGCGTTTTGTAACTGCAGTGTCAGCAGTCGTTCTGGTGGAACATTAGAACTGCGAATATATATAGATCTAAGCCTGGGTGGCGTTTTGTAACTGCAGTGTCAGCAGTCGTTCTGGTGAATTTACTGATGTAACATTAGAACTGAGATGTAAACAGGGTTTACATCATACTGAACAGCTGTAACGTTCTGCGCAATTGATTATTATTGATTTTTGTGTATCCTGTTGTACCTGTGTAGTGTATCGTATCGGATTGATGTTGCTGTGTAAATAAATGATGTGCTGTCAATTGGAAATGAACACTAGTCTGATTCGTTGATCTATGCTTGACAGTACAGGGTGAGTGACTGTACCCTTCATACCACTCACTACAGACTGTATACACAGGGACAATACAGAGCTAACCTATTTATCATCTGCTCTGTGTGGGCGCATGTACTACAATCAGTCTAATCACTTCAACAGAGAGATACTTTACCAAATATACATCAACAGAACTTTATCAATTAATTACCCGGTGATAGACTTTATCACCATTTGTTATATACCACCAGCATTTCGACGATAACATTTGGTGGGCCAACCTTACGGGCGTTAGACCCATGACTTCGCGTTGTAAGATTGTTTCTACGGAACTTTGACCTGTTTAAGAGTGTGCCCTGTGTGTGGCGTAAAGTACTAAGAAGTTCTCGCATTGGCCACGGTAGCTGTGGGCGTGGCTTGGATTTAGAACATCTTTTCTTACTTCTACATTGTTAAGAAACAAAGGCGAATCTTCTACAGTTTTTGTGTCGATCGTGACCTGTAATCGGCAACGCCTCTACTATACACAGACAGTGGTGTGTCACTCATGACCTGTAATCGGTGACACGATGATGCGTCTTGTGTTTACATGCCTCCATATGACATTTCCGCAACGTTTCCAGTTCTACGTTTCGGAGGGAAATTTTCAAGTAAACTTTGACATGGTTATGGCGACCTGTCCTGATTCGTCATCATCAGCGATATCTGCATTATGAGAATTGCAGTATGTTCCAGTTTTATATGCAAGTTCGAAATATCACGTAACTCTTTCCAACAAGAGTGACAGACAGTGTACCTTCGCGACGACAGAGGGAACAAGTGGGTAACTTGCACTGTTTCCAGTTTCCTGTGCTGTGTACGATCACATGGCATACTATTTCCAGTTTCCTGTGCTGTGTACGATCACATGGCATACTATTTCCAGTTTCCTGTGCTGTCTACGACAACATAGCATGCTGTGTCAAGGTGGAGTGAGAGTTGACATGGGAGTCTGCTTGTGGTGTGTCATCTGATGCCCATCGATTGTAACGGGAAAAGAAGGACGTTTTTGCTATTTGCAAGATAAGTGGTGTTCGTTGTTGTGGAAACTGTGTTTATGTATGTATGCTATCAAGTCTTCTCATATTGCTCATTATGAATTATATTAACTGTTTAATATAGGATTTAGTGCATAATTGATTGATTGCTATGTAACATAAACTTATTAGAATTATAAGTGATCTAAAAATATAGTACATTCAACGATTGAATCACCATGGATTGTGACATTAATCCAGGCGATATGAGGCCTATGTTGAGGTTTGCATTAGTAGATGGTAGGGATAATGAACGATTGAGAGGCTCACGACTTGAAGCATGGGTGTTGGACGATTTTTTGATGAATGCGTCTAGATCCTTAGAGTTGTTTGCTGAAGATAATTTTCGGTTTGATCATAATTTGATAATGGCTAAAGATTTGGTGGAGTTGATACAGCACCTTCGTGTGTTTTTGTATCAGTATAGGAAGGTTGAACACAGACAGATTGTGCAAGGTATATCTAAAATAATCCACAACGGTGTTTCTGGCGTGCAAAAAAGGGAATTGAAGAATGAGAAACAAACAAGAGTAAACAAACAGAGTTCTCTACAGGAGAGAGATAAGTTTTTACAAGATGATGCTGAAAAGAAAAAATTACAAGAAACAGTATCTAAGCTCACAAGTGAGTTACAGAAATCAAACTTGGAGCTTGCTAGTGTAAAAACAGCATTAGACTCTGCGTGCATTAGAGTAAAAGACTTGGAAGTTCAGATAAAGAATAAGCAGGGCGTAGTTAGAAATCTCACTCAAGAAATCCAAGAAAATAAACAGATGTACAAGTTGAAAGTGGAGACCAATGAGCGAGAAAAATTATACATAGAGATGCTTCATGATGTTTGTTTTGATAAACTTGAGGAGAAGAATGTTATAGTTCCGGAGAAGGTTAATGAGCTAGTAAATAGCCATGATAGTGACACTGAGGAACTTAAGGTGGACTTGGAGCAGTTGAGGACTAATAAATAAAAGGATGTAGAAAAGAGAGTAAAGGAGTTGTCGTTTAAGAAAGAGGAAATGACTGATATTGAGAAATTACTCATGGAGGAGAAGAGTAAGGTTTTAACATCTAATAACTTAATTAAGAAACAAACTGAAGACATCTCACTTAGAAATGCTGAGATTAGTGATCTGAGAAATAGAGTTTATGGTTTGGTAGATGTGGTTTTAGGTATTAAGGGTTTGTCTGCTGTCAATGTTGACAAAGGTAGACAGAATGTTTATCACCAAATAAAACAAGCAAGAAGCCAGCCCTTTACACAAGCTGAGACGAAAGTCGAACATGATGGACGGAGATCACTACGTGGCAAATACAATTTCCCACGTACTACTTCTGGTAACATTACTGACTCGTGGCGTCAGGCCAGCAAAGATAATTCTGCTATAACAGTCAGTTCTATAGATTGCAAAAAAAATGGAGATAAATTTCAAGGCAGATCTAAAAAGACCAACCATTATTCTGATTATGGAAATACTGATAAACAGATAATAAGGGACAAAGCTATTAGTAAGACTTGTACCCAAAATAAAACTCAACATGTTGATAACCATAAGAATTTTGTTATCACTGGTACTGATCAATTTAGTAAGAATATTGTTACAAAGGAGAATAAAAACAGTTTTGGTGAAAGAAATAACTACAATAAAGGTTATCAGCCGTATAACGATGATTCTAGAACACAACAAAATCCATCGGTTAGATATTTTTATAGAAGTAGAAATACTAATCATAATAATGTTGCACAACAAAAGAACAATCTTGGTTGTAAACAAGGTAACAGTAAGGGTATTGTTTCAAATACTACTGCTTGTTATGCATTTTGAGTTCGAGAGAATATCTCGTTGTGTTTAAGTAGGATTTTATTTCAGCCTACTGTTGTGATGATTTTCATTTCTGTCAGGATGTCTTATCCTTCTGTGTTATCTGCTGTGTGACGAGGAAATGATGGCATCATATAGAAACCAGACGTTTTCACTGCCACACGTTTGGGTAAATGTAAGACTAACTTTCCGTTTTACTTCAATAAATCTCACAAGTTGATTGAAATAGACATTTTCATTTATATTTTCCCACAGTATTCGGCTTGTTAAGAATCTTCGCACCGAAGTTATTTTTTACTGTGAGAGGAATGTGGGTCAACCTGTGACCAGGTGTCTAGTCAAGCGCAACCCAGCCAGCCTGTTGACCCGGTGTTGTATGACATCGCCCCGTGCGGTTTTACAGAATGCTATCGAGGACCACGGATTTGTGACCTATTTTTTGTTTGTTTGTTTAGGAGTTAGTTTAAGATTGCTACAGTGTTTCTTATACTTAATTTATTTTTTGGTTAATGAATTACTGTATTGTATAGTAACTTACATTACATAATGTCTTAGTGCGTATTGTGTATGTTAATTTGTATGCACTATTGTAACTCTATGTTATTATTTCATAATTGTTTTGTGGATAAATATTATATGTATTATGATTGCAATGAGATTGTATCATATCACTTTGTGGTGACTTGTTTTTGATGTTTGTAATGGGATTGTGGATTTATGATATTTTCATACGCTAGTCGGAAGACTATTCCACTTAGACCATATTATGTATGACCATAGGTGCTACGTTGTGAAGTTGAAGCAATGATAGTTGATTCATCAAACATTGATATGTTTTGCAACGTTGGTTCTTAGGAAAATTTTGGATTTGATGAGATTGCCAGCCCTATGCACAAACTCATTAGCAACGAATATGCGTTAGTTGTTTCAGAGAGTCTTGTTATTCATTAATTTTTTTTTTCTCTTTTATTCTGGTGCTATGTCTAATTAATATATTACCATATACAGAGGTTATATGTAGTAACTATTGTGTTGTGAAATGTAATTTTGAAACTAAACTTGTATGTGTTATTTATGTATTTGTATTTGTAAACATATTTTGAAACATTGGTTTCTGGTATTTTTTTTGCCATGTGCTTTTTTATGCTGAATTCTGTTTAAACTAGTATGTGTTTATTATGAGTCTACTTAAGTATTGGAATTTTTTTTGTTAGATGTCATTCATTTGGTTAAAGATAATTTCATTTTGGTATATTAGTTATAGATCTAATCTAGAAAAAATTAAAATACTATTTTTATTTAACTTAGCTTTAAAGAAACTTTTTTGTACTGTAATTTTTTTTTTTGGAAATGTATTTTTCTTTGACATTGTTATATTTTTTCTGCGCCAAAGCGCTTAATTAGGTGTAATAATATATGTTGATATTCCATTTAAAATAGTAATTTTTGTTTTGTTTTGAGATTGTGATAATTTTATATATCGCACTTTTTTGTGTGATGTCTGTGATAAATCATTGTAGTTAAGAATAAGTTTTGTAATTTGACTAAATTATTTATTATGCGTTAGTTACTTGGATTGTTGTTGGGATGTATTGTTGTCGTTTTTCTATGCATTCATTATTTTGTATTTCCTTCTGCCTTTTCGGATGATTCTTCGTTTCACTCCATTTCTTTGGAAGCGGTCTATACTTGGGTTATGCTTCCATGTTTCATCTGAATGTTACTTGATACTATTTGTATACGTTTACTTCTTACACTTCTTATACTTCCATACTTTGTATTCTTACGTATTGTAATATGGATTAGTATATGTAATTATTAGTGACAGTTCTATGTATTTCATGCAAGGAATTGATTAGCTTAATTGTTACAATTAGGTATTATGGATCTTTCTTCCTATTTCGATTTCTTTGTTGATTTTCTTTGCTGATCATGCTTCTTTTGTTTGATCTTGACTTTACTTCCTATTTATTGTGTCATGTTTGGTCTACAGTAATAATACTTAACTTTGTTTGTAAATGATTATTTCGGTGTATTTAGCAGATTATTATGGGTAATTTGTTTATTGTACACTTGCTCTATTATTTGGCGATGTATTGTTTTGACCTTATCATAAAACTATTGTTGTAAGCATATATTAGAGCTTAGCTGACCCCTCATTTGTCGGTGATGTAGTTTTTTCAAAAAAATGATAAATCATTTTTTTCTCCGGACCGGGTGGTAACTGTTAAGGTCAAAGGGGAATGATACGTACTATACTGATTATACAGTGTGAATTCAGGGTTGTCGCACTTGTTAGCTGGTTTAATTGTGAGTTGTTTAAACATTTATATGTTAGAAAACAGAGTGTACAGAAAGCGTGTGAGCGCTGGTCATGTAGTTATTCTGTACTGGTTTCGGCCGGCTGTGAATAGCTCACGGGGAGTCCGTGAACAGCCGAGTCCGGTGTCTGTTTGTGCGGGAGATGTGTCATCCCGTGGCAGTCTAAGTTGGGCGGTTGACTGGAGTCAGCCCTGTATCTTGTGTGTGTTCCCAAGGGTAGTGTAAGGGAACGATATTTGGCCATTTTTCGAGGTGTACTAGTACTTGCCTATTTAGGTGTGTTTATCTGCCGATAAGATGTGATAAATCTGCAGATAAGATGAGATAAGAGAAGATAAGGTGTACTTTATGTTAAGGACATGTTTTGAGGCCTTGGTGTCTACAGGCCGATGTTTTGGATCATATTTATCTCCCTGATAGATTTCTATTGTGCAGGAACGGCGCTAGGAGATAGTAAGGCCATTGTTCCTTATGGAGGGAGAGTTTTCTGGAGATTATAAGGCCAGGAGTTGTGTAGGCCAGATTACTTATAGACTACAGAGCGGACAGTCTTTTGAGTATATATAGATTTAAGGATCCATGAACAGATATCAGAGTTATTAAAGAGATTATAAGGCCAGGAGTTGTGTAGGCCAGATTACTTATAGACTACAGAGAGGACATTCTTTTGAATATATATAGATCTAAGCCTGGGTGGCGTTTTGTAACTGCAGTGTCAGCAGTCGTTCTGGTGGAACATTAGAACTGCGAATATATATAGATCTAAGCCTGGGTGGCGTTTTGTAACTGCAGTGTCAGCAGTCGTTCTGGTGAATTTACTGATGTAACATTAGAACTGAGATGTAAACAGGGTTTACATCATACTGAACAGCTGTAACGTTCTGCGCAATTGATTATTATTGATTTTTGTGTATCCTGTTGTACCTGTGTAGTGTATCGTATCGGATTGATGTTGCTGTGTAAATAAATGATGTGCTGTCAATTGGAAATGAACACTAGTCTGATTCGTTGATCTATGCTTGACAGTACAGGGTGAGTGACTGTACCCTTCATACCACTCACTACAGACTGTATACACAGGGACAATACAGAGCTAACCTATTTATCATCTGCTCTGTGTGGGCGCATGTACTACAATCAGTCTAATCACATCAACAGAGAGATACTTTACCAAATATACATCAACAGAACTTTATCAATTAGACCCTGGGATATAATTTATCACCATTGTATAGTTAGCCCTTTTTTCAACTATAACACTTGCAAGACTGGACCTTCCAAATTAAGTTCTTTTCCAATTTTCATTAAATCCTTTAATGAAGTCATGGTTGCTTATTATTGTGTTTCTTAGTAATACACAATATTTTAACTTTTATGTATATGAATATGTCAGCTAAATATTCAATACTTCATCCACCAATCTCAGATCAATTTATAATTGCAATAATATAGGTGCAGTGAAATATGAGATATGAACAACAAAGAAAATAGCACGTACAACGAGTAATGACAAGATAGACAGGGTTAGAGCAACTGAAGGAAATACAAATGGAAAACAAAGGAATAACTATAAAATATATATGAATTAATTTAAACTAATGCTCTGATACAACTAGACAAGACAAGACGCATATCACAACAATTATAACATCTATGAAATAAATGATAGTAAGGGAAGAATGTACAATATTACAAACAATAATGTAACAAACTGAGTAAAATATTACAATAACAAGACTTATGCTAACATACAATAATGAAACATGACTATACAGCTGACAAAAATGGATCTGTTAAATTCAATAGAGGCAAACTTTTATACAACCAGCAGAATATGCTGGGTCCTCTATCTGAATCACACAGATACTGCCTTATAGAACGCTTGATTTGTTCATTCGACCTAGCTTTCGCGGTATTAAATGAACAACTCAAGTCCCACCATCCTTACCCACTAGTTACAAACAAATACACGTAACGAAAACCCACATATGGTGACGTCAGAAATCATGCAAACAGATTATATTTACAGTCAAGCTGTATGTAACAATACATAGACTTATCTGTTGCAAAAAAAAAACAATCCTCCTTGAGACTTCGACAAGCAAGGACCAATGTGCTGGATCGTTCTCCAGGCTGAGGTTAGGCCTAGAATAGGTGGATCGTTCTCCAGGCTGAGGTTAGGCCTAGAATCGTAAGGCTGACACTTGAAAACAACAGCTCTGGTCTATCGCTGACATCTAATGTTAATAGGAAGTAAACTCTTCATATAATACTTCGAGCTGATCTAGAAAATGTCACTTCTTCATGTTACTGACAATTTGAGGCACTTTGAGATGCATTTGAATGTTGGAAAGTCTCTTCCACACTTTAAAATCTCCGGCAGACGATGAATGCCGCCATTTTGAATACTATTATTTGCTTCTTCCAGATTGTCTGATAAGCTTGGCCCCCAAAAGGTCTGATACGGGTACAATTCCTTAAATAGCTTGACTTGCTATGGATTGGATCCAGAGTGCAATAGACTCCATGCTTTGACACTCGGTCTCTATTTAGGCCTTGAGTCGCCTTCCAGGGTTATGCTAATGGCTTTGCACGTAATATTACTGTGGGTTCAATTTTGGTCAGACATATCCCAACTCCCTGGCCCGTACACAGGCACTCAGGCACAAACACGTCAATAACCATTGACAGTGTACAAATATTTATTACATCACAATATTGTTCAGCATCTCTTCAAAGTGCACAATATAAGGATTCTCTTCTAGTCGTGTCTAGACTACAGTCTCGTCCTCGGAGACATCATGCATTTTAATAAAGTCTGGTACTCACGCATTTAGAAAACTTCACACTCTGCATTTGCCTAAACTGATAATACACTTGCAGTAGAAGCTGTAATACAATTGATGGTAAGATAGCATGCAGGTGGATTAATAACACAAGCTGAAGATATCGTCCATACGGACATATGCCATCTACACAGGCCGGAGACACAAGCCCAAGTGATTTAAAGAACGCTCAACTTGTCCCAATTTAAAGTTGCCGTCTGCTATCAATTTGAGCAGCCGACAAGACGTCACTTCCTGTAACCACGGACTACCGTGTATAAACAATACAATCAGGAAGTGATCGTATACAAAACATGATATGATATTTACTCATATCAATCTGGAACCACAGGTGTAAGAGAGGTAGCAAGACCAAGGAACATTTGCAGAAGTGAACTGCAGACAGACATGAAAGAGATGAAGTAGACATGACGGAGATGAAGAAGACATGAAGAAGATGAAGTAGACATGAAGGAGATGAAGAAGACATGAAGGAGATGAATAGGACATGAAGGAGATGAAGAAGACATGAAGGAGATGTAGATAACATGAAGGAGATGAAGAAGACATGAAGGAGGTGAAGAAGACATGAAGGAGAGGAAGAAGACATGAAGGAGATGAAGTAGACATGACGAAGATGAAGAAGACATGAAGGAGATGAAGAAGACATGAAGGAGATGAAGTATACATGAAGGAGATGAAGTAGACATGACGGAGATGAAGAAGACATGAAGGAGATGAAGAAGCCATGAAGGAGATGAAGTAGACATGAAGGAGATGAAGTAGACATGAAGGAGATGAATTAGACATGACGGAGATGAAGAAGACATCAAGTAGATGAAGAAGACATGAAAGAGATAAAGTAGACATGACGGAGATGAAGTAGACATGAAGGAGATGCAGAAGACACGAAGGAGGTAAAGAAGACATGAAGGAGATGAAGTAGACATGACGGAGATGAAGAAGACATGAAGGAGATGAACAAGACATGAAGGAGATGAAGTAGACATGAAGGAGATAAACAAGACATGACGGAGATGAAGGAGACATGAAGGAGATGAAGACATGAAGGAGATGAAGTAGACATGACGGAGATGAAGAAGACATGAAGGAGATGAAGAAGACGTGAAGAAGATGAAGTAGACATGACGGAGATGAAGAAGACATGTAGGAGATGAAGAAGACGTGAAGAAGATGAAGTAGACATGACGGAGATGAAGAAGACATGAACGAGATGAAGAAGACATAAAGGAGATGAAGAAGACATGAAGGAGATGAAGAAGACATGAAGGAGATGAAGTGGACAAGACGGAGATGAAGAAAACACGAAGGAGATGAAGTAGACATGAAGGAGATTACGTAGACATGACGGAGATGAAGAATACATAAAGGAGATGAAGTAGAGATGACAGTGATGAAGAAGACATGAATGAGATGAAGAAGACATAAAGGAGATGAGGAAGACAGGAAGGAGGTGAAAAAGACAGGAAGGAGATGAAGTAGACATGACGGAAATGAAGAAGACATGAAGGAGATGAAGAAGACACGAAGGAGATCAAAAAGACAATGAAGGAGATGAAGAAGACATAAAGGAGATGAAGAAGACATAAAGGAGATGAAGAAGACATAAAGGAGATGAAGAGGACATAAAGGAGATGAAGAAGACATAAAGGAGATGAAGAAGACATAAAGGAGATGAAGAAGACATAAAGGAGATGAAGAAGACATGACGGAGATGAAGTAAACATGAAGGAGATGAAGTAGACATGACGAGATGAAGAAGACATGACGGAGATGAACAAGACATGAAAGAGATGAATTAGACATGACGGAGATGAAGTAGACATAAAGCAGATGAAGAAGACATGAAGGAGATGAAGTAGACATGAAGGAGATGAAGAAGACATGAAGGAGGAGAAGAAGACATGACGGAGATGAAGAAGACATGAAGGAGATGAAGAAGACATGAAGGAGATGAAGAAGACATGAAGGAGATGAAGAAGACATGAAGGAGATGAAGTAGGCATGACGGAGATGAAGAAGACATGAAGGAGATGAAGAAGACATGAAGGGGATGAAGAAGACATGAAGAAGATGAAGTAGACATGACGGAGATAAAGAAGACATGAAGGAGATCAAGAAGACAATGAAAAAGATGAAGAAGACATGAAGGAGATGAAGAAGACATGAAGGAGATGAAGAAGACATGAAAGAGATGAAGAGAACATGATGTAGATGAAGTAGACATGAAGGAGATGAAGTAGACATGACGGAGATGAAGAAGACATAAAGGAAATGAAGTAGACATGACGGAGATGAAGAAGACATGAAGGAGATGAAGTAGACATGACGGAGATGAAGAAGACATGAAGGAGATGAAGAAGACATGAAGGAGATGAAGTAGACATAAAGGAGATGAGAAGACATGACGGAGATGTATGAGACATGAAAGAGATGAAGAAGACATGAAGGAGATGAAGAAGACATGAAGGAGATCAAGAAGACAATGAAGGAGATGAAGAAGACATGAAGGAGATGAAGAAGACATGAAAGAGATGAAGAAGACATGAAGGAGATGAAGTGGACATGATGGAGATGAAGTAGACATGAAGGAGATTAAGTCGACATGACGGAGATGAAGAAGAAATAAAGGAAATGAAGTAGACATGACGGAGATGAAGAAGACGTGAAGGAGATGAAGAAGACATGAAGGAGATGAAGAAGACATGAAGGAGATGAAGTAGGCATGTCTGAGATGAAGAAGACATGAAGGAGATGAAGAAGACATGAAGGAGATGAAGTAGGCATGTCTGAGATGAAGAAGACATGAAGGAGATGAAGAAGACATGAAGGAGATGAAGAAGACATGAAGGAGATGAAGTAGACATGACGAAGATGAAGAAGACATGAAGGAGATGAAAAAGACATGAAGGAAATGATGAAGACATGAAGGAGATGAAGAAGACATGAAGGAGATGAAGTAAACATGACGGAGATGAAGTAGACATGAAGGAGATGAAGAAGAAATGAAGGAGATGAAGAAGACATGAAGTAGATGAAGAAGACATGAAGGAGATGAAGAAGACATGAAGGAGATGAAGAAGACATGAAGGAGATGAAGTAGACATGACGAAGATGAAGAAGACATGAAGGAGATGAAGAAGACATGAAGGAAATGATGAAGACATGAAGGAGATTAAGTAGACATGACGGAGATGAAGAAGACATAAAGGAGATGAAGAAGACATGAAGGAGATGAAGAAGACATGAAAACATCTTGAGCTGACAGCACGGGACAGGAAGACTTACGTTTGTTAAAGGCCTATGTACCTGGGGGAGCTGAACGGTGATGCATGAACAACGTTCAATTAGGACAAATCCGCTTCCAAATGTCCCGTATTTCAAGTGTGTCGTTCAGTTGTAAAACTCACGACTCAAACCCTATTTGTTTGCTTTACCTTCCAATTTTTAACTCTTAAAGTACGCAAGGCCAGTATTCAGGGCCGATTCTCCAACCATTTGTGATTGAAGGATAATTTTCCAGGCCTCGTATCGCTGAACTACGTTTTCGTTTTATTCAAATTGTATTAACCCTTATTCACTTTTCTGTACGGCTATGTATAACATGACCATACTTTTGTTATTGTTATTGTTGATCAGAATCGACGTCAGTGCACTCGGGCAAACCCATAGGTACTCAGTCTCCCTCAGCACATGTCGAAGGGTATGAATGATAATTGTTCCCGTTGCGCGTTGGTTGCATACACGCCGGATGCATCCTCTGATTCGTCCATCCCATACTTTTAAAAACTTGGAAAGAATCGACTCTTCAACTTTAACACTATATACAAACTCAAAGAAACAGAAAAATTCCTTGAATCCAATATGGAAGAACCACCCCGTCCTTCAAGAGTTAAAGCAACCACTTTTAATAATTATGCATATGTTGTCTAAATCATCTGAGTTATTATAAACATAACATGGTAGCTGGCACTAAAACATTACAGGTGAGTTACCGACCTATATCTTAGATAATCTTCGTCTAAAGAGTGCATCTTCGAGGTCATTCACTCGGTCTAACATAGGTGGCAGCTGTAACGAAGATGGTTGTATTGATGATGATGAAGATGATAGCTCAGAAGAGAATTCTGACTAAAAGAGTATACCCCAGTCTCAAGAATGAGCACTGGTGTAAGGATGGCACAGGTATAGTTAAGGCTGTAAAGTGCTCCTGACAAGATATGAGTAGATCAAGAGACTAGGATGCCCCTTTGTTCATAACTATCCTATGCTAAACTACAAATAAAATTCAATTCAGTAACGTCAAAATTATCAAACAAAATAGAATTGACCAAGTCTGGAATACAATTACTGAATCGTTGTATGTATATTATTTTCTTTTCGTCTTCTTGATGACAATGTGGAAATGACAAATATGAATTTGGAATATATATATATATATATATATATATATATCATCATCATGTGACGTATTCTTTCCAGAACGTTGTCTCCATTACAGCTGCTCTGAACGCATCACGATTCTGGGCAAGTCGACCTGCATCAGCCAAAGACAAGTTCAGACTCTCTGTGATGTCCTGGGTCCACCGTCGTCTAGGTCGACCCCTTCTTCTTTTTCCAGGGACCATGCCTTCCATCACTATTTTTTCCAGACTATTATGTCTTTTTATATGAAAGAAAAATTGCAGCTTCCTTATTGCGATGGTATTTAAAAGCCAATGTTCCTGTATGTTTAGTGAGTGCAGTACTTCTCTGTTGGTCTTTTTTTCTGTCCAGGGTATTCTCAACATCCTTCTGTAGCATTTCATTTCGAATGATGTAATCTTTTTTGCAACTGTTTTATTGAGTGTCCAAGTCTCGCAACCGTATGTTGCTACTGGGAATATACATGCTCTGATCAGTTGTAACTTTGTTTCTTTGCTGTTGCCTTGCCATACGTTTTTCATCTGTATTAGTTTATGTGAAGCAATTGCAAGTCTTCTTTTAATTTCTACTGCACAGTCGCCAGAGCTGTTGATGATTAATCCTAAGTATTCGAATTCATTAACACTTTTTAGTTCTTCGTTATCAATTTCAATTTCTGGTTTGGTCTTTACTTTGTCTGTTGTCAATACTTTGGTCTTCTTGGTGTTTAGGTAATAGATTCTGGGCCTCGCTGTGTTTTTTGGTGGACAGAATTAATTGTTCATGTCCTTCTGGGTTGGTCGATAGGAGGACTGTGTCGTCAGCATATCTGATTTCTGGGATCTGGTACCCGCCGATGTTAAATGAGTCAAACTCTGTGTGTTCTTGGTCATCTCTTACGTTTCTCATGATATTCTCGGCATAAATGATAAAAAGTAAGGGGAAAGGGTACAGCCTTGTCTCACTCCTTTCTGTACTTCAAACCATTCTGATGTTTCCCCCTCTATTCTTACGGCTGCCTGTTCTTCTTGGTACAGCAGTGCGATGAGTTGTGTAAGGTGGTTTGGAAATCCCATATATATATATATACGAATTCACTTGCAATAAAAGTATGCAATTACTCAAAACCAATGTTCTTGTATTATTTATACTACTAACTTTAGAACAGTCTTTTTCATCACTACACTGGAATTGTTCTTTTTGGACTTCTCACGTAATTGTCGAATTTCCCATATAAGGTACTTATTTGAATGTCTTTGAATGTCTCTCTGTTTCTATATATTTGATCTGCACAAACGCCTTGCTGGTCTTGTAGTAAGCCACCAACCACAGATGGAGCTAGTTGACGCGAGTATGGAAATAGAGAATGTCTGAGGTTACACAGAATATGAATGAGTAATGTGGAAAAAGAGAAAATTAAAGTCACCAGTGGTCCTAATTGCGTCATACTCCTCCCCTGGTCTCATGGGTAGTGAGATCGGATGCCTAGCCTTCTCGGATAAGGGCGAAAAATTAGGAGGCCCCGTGTGCAAGTTGCGCACGTTAAAAATCCCACGGCAGTTGGAAATCGTAAAGAGTAGGCTTATCAGGCCGCTGCCCTGGCAAAATTTAAAAATTAGGAAACTCACCCACCACAAAAATATTTATAGAATGTGTGATTCCTATACAATATATACACACATTGGGATTCTCGCCGGTGTTACGGAGTTCGTGCACTGCGCTGAGATCCTCCTTGTGTGATCTAAGGGAAGAGATCGGAGCACTGAAGGCGTTGTCCGTGTGCAATGAAGATAGTCCTTAAAAATCAAACCAAACCAAAGTCACTAATGAAATTATGGAGAAAGGTAGGACTTCTGGAGAGAAGAGAGATATAATCAAATATCTTGGGTCTACTTCCCAGCCATACTCTGACTCTGTTTAAGATGTCTTACCCTCGTAAGTCCTCCAATGCTAAATAGAATAATCTACTACCGTAAGGACTACATCAGCAAACATTAAGTGACAGTTAGAATAGAGTGAATTCTGACCGCTTAGTACATATAAATATATTTATTAAAGAAGCCACAACACTGAACCAACAAAAAAAAAAAAAAATAAGTAATGCCTTCACTAGCTCTGAAGGGCTAGTGAATGTATCAATATCACAACCACAGAAAAATAACACAAGACTTCACTCAATATCTCAGGCAAAACATCCCACTTCAAACTACCAACATCCGCACACTTTCTCACTTCTAAGAAAATCTAACTAAAGGGGTTAGGCCCCTAGTTTCGAGAGAAAACGGCCACTCATTATTGTAATAATCCCGGTAAGTAAGTTACTTTGTTTGCAAGAAGAAAACCCACTAAACTGTTCCCCTTAGGTAGAAATTTCCAGGCTAATTAAATGAGTTTACCGAAAACAGAATAATTCTTGCACTAACAACTGTTATTAGCTCTGGCGCAGAATATCAATTTGTCCAGTGGCAGAATTTTCTTGAGACAGTGATACTGAATGATTGAGACCTCTTCCTTAAATAGCCTACAGGTGTTTCTGCACGTGCACTAGATGAAACAAATTCACACGTAAGACCTAGGGGAGAGATTCCCTGGGCGATTCAAAATGCAGGAAAATAAACGTAATCTGCCGCCGCGCTGGCGGTTCTACGAGCGACCGGTGTTCGCGAGACGAGACGAGGGTGGCACAAATAAAAGGGTAGAAATTTTCCCCTGTGTTCACGATTCTCTGTAAATAAAAGAATACGGGAAACTAGCCGTCATCTACTAGCAAGGCAGAATAAAACGACACTTAGCTAGATGCCGATGTCCACGTGTAAAGAGGTGGAATTAGCCTGCCCAACGTAAGATTGACATGACCAATGCCAGAAATAGCGTTATTAGGAGCTATAAGACATAAAAGTAGGAGTAGACAAAAATTAGAGAACAGGACAGGGCAGACCACTCGGCTAAAGAAACAGAAATTTCTCCCAATCACGATACTAGTACACGAATATAGATTCTCACAGTTGTGCTCCTTGCTTATCGTAGGATGTCACAGATGGATCTAGTTCTTCGATCTTCGCTTTAGTGTTACCAACAGAAACCTGAAACAAGATGAGACATGTGGAAAGCCCTTTCTTAAGATCCATAAGTCTAAGTATCCGTGAGGATGAAGTGTTCCGCGGGGTGCATGTGTATGCATGACACATTGTTCTGTTCTTTGTTAGTATTACATAGCATTACAGGTGTCTATCTGCAATTTATTCTAAAATACATTTACATGGATACAATATACAATAGATATGTACAGAAATCATGATGTTTCAATCGCCTTTCACAATTCAGACTGCCACGTCATTGACATTCCTGCTTGTAAGCATCGTGTTCGTTTTTAGCATCCACATAATTATATTCCAAGTCAATCCTCTGGTATTGATCTTGACAATACAGTACAATTAAATGTAATTATCCTGCAATAAAATATGAATTATATTTACAAATGTACACAGTAATTTTACATACCCACTAGAATTGGTCAGAAGTATAAGCCTGGACTCAGGTTTGGTGGTAAGTAGAAGGCTGCCTGGCATACATATGGTAAAATAGCTTCTTGGCACGCTTTCTCCCTCCTGTAGTACGCTCTGTCTTCTGAATTATGGCGCTAAGTCCTTTTTTAAGAAGCCTCCCTCCTTTTTATAGGCCATAGCACGACGTATGGGAAACCACTGAAGTCATAACTCATCGCCTTGTTTTGGGAAATGTAATTGCGAGCTTATTTTTGTAATTTGTGCTAGGTGTGGTGGATTTGATGTTAATAGATGTTATCATTCAATATTTCTAGAGTACTGAATAAGGTCAGCTGTGAAGGTCCCTGATTATAACAAATTTTGGGTTGAGTTATCAGGGTACCTTTCTGCTACCACCTTACGACCTCAATCATACTTATTCTGGACTAGTATGTATGATAGCTACGTATAATGTCTAGGGTTATGAAAAAGTGTAATGTAGTGTAAGTAAAATTACTACAAATACATTTAAATTCTATCACATATAGATATAAGACAGGCTCATTACCACAACCACAAACAAACTAACACTCTATTAGAAAACTTATGGAAGTCTGTGGCTGAATTTTATGTAATATACTAGATTACAATTTATTTGCCCTGATTCAGAATTTTCTGAGTCAGGACCAACAACAAAATGAAATTTATGGTTTTATTTACATAAATATTTATAACACAATGGATCTTCTGTCCATACAAAGGACTATTATAATAAAATTATATTTAAGTATTTCTCTAAACTGGGTGACACTGGTAACTAATGGTGGGGGTGGGGTGTTTGCATCATTCCCCCTCTTTATATTTGTATCTTGTGGAAAAGTTATTTAATAATAAAAGATTTTATGTCTATAGTAATAAAGTCCGTGGATGACCGTTGAAGTGCCGACACATAGGCACTTAACTGTAGGTGGATAGTAGATATGATGCTGACAATTTCCTTTCGTTCACTTGAATGACCAGACTGACACAGTCCCTGGTGTAGAATAGTAAAGTAGACCGCTTGGTCCAGAAAAGTTTCACTTCTCTCTCTCTCTCTAGTAAAATCACCAGGGTCCTGGTACTACAGTAGCACCAGAACAAAAAACCCTGAAACAAGGTTATGATTCTGTACAACATATCTACAATATATTTCCACAATCAATACATGGCATAATTCAATAAAAGAAAAGGGTCAGATCTCTCTGACCACCCCATGTCAACCATTACCTTCTGAGATAACAACTCATACCAGTGCTCCTGTTCTTTTCCCTAATGGCTACAACGCCTCTGACACTGCAACAATGATTCTCTCCCATAGAATATTGTGGGTTAGCCTTCCCACTGGTAACTGTGGAAATCATTTTAAGTTATACAACTCATGTCAATTTTTACTGCTTGTGTGCAACACCACAGACCCTGCATAAGTCTGCTGGGGACCTCTGTACTAGTCGTAATGCCTTCCCAAACAAGCAGTATCTCATACACCAAATTTGGTTGTAATAATAAGGTTAATAAAGTCATTCTTTCCACAATTCAAAGAAATATCACAAACATACGTTGACTGGCATTAGCATTAAGGTAAGTTTAGCTTTGCCCCAGTCCAGACTGCCAAGAATTATTATTTCACTCTAGGCACTGCTGTTCTCAACGCAGCCCGCTTTAAAAAACTTCTGTATCAACTGGCGACAAGCCTTTGCTTGCTTTTGCCAATATTATCAGACCGGCCCAATCAGCGAGGGTCTAGCTTTTTCAATTCAAAATTTAAAAAAAAACAAAAGCCAAACTCCAAACTTCTAGGAGTGAGGCTTCAAAGTATAGTTAGCTTTTTTTGCCTAACCAATACCCTCCTTCCTATACTCTTCTACCAACCAATCGGATTTGAATCAATCTAATGCCTCTTTTTAAACTGGCGTCCCCAACTAACGTAATGGATAAATGAGCAAAAACAACAGTCTGTCCGTCTTAGCGTTCGTAGACATATAGTATTATTTCAATATCTTGGCTAATAATTAGACTACCATATATATTTAAATATATTATTGCTCAGGGGATCCTAAGCTATCTTTATATATGATTTTTATGGCCCTAATATTTGTCGTTTAGATTTTCAGTTTTGTCACTGTTAATCGTCAATTTCAACTTTTCCAAAAGTCAGCCATCTTTTCCCCTCCCTCTCTCATTTTTTCCAGTCGAATAACTAACTTGTCTTGGTTACGTCAGAAATACACTACTCGGCGAGAATGGAAAACTGTCTGTGTGTTTATATATTCTGATTTGTCCAACAGAGAGGTTATAGTATTAGTCCCGCGTGCAGAGCGAAGAGGGATTTTTGCCAAGCGTTGGTAGTATTGGCGTTAATTATTACAGTTGTTTCGTTCTTGCTACTGGAAAATGTCCGAGTTACTACTAATTTGAGCGTTAAAGTTAAAATATTACGTTAATTCAGACGGTAGGTTGGTGGCACAGTTCTGGCAGATCGTTAATTGTAAGAATCAAAACCGAAACTAAGAAAGCGTGTTAGATTTTACAGCGGGATCGTTTTATAAGCATTTCCTCTGCACAAAAGGCAGCGCTATACTGGCGTAGAGACGACTTTAAGCGGACACTTACGGTCGGGTTTATTTATTATTATAAGATTAAAATCTTACTGAATTTAGCGATTATCTCACAGAATTCGCTACACACCTCCCTTCCTAAAACATGCATTCACTGCAGGTTCTAATCTGTGAGATAACTTAGCGCAAATGAAGTCCTACATGTTTTTCTGATTTTCATCACAAGGATGTCTACTCAAAAATCGGCACCCACGTTCTGAGAGCCGGTAATATATTCAATCATAAATAAATAGGGCTGTAATAGTAATGACCATCTTAATAATCTGGCATTTTCATGCTTTGCCTGTGATAAGAATACTAGAGGCTGATGATCTGTTTGGACCACAAATGTCCTACCATACAGATAGATCTGGAATTTTTTTATAGCCCATATTAACACTAAACATTGCTTTTCACTTGTTGAATAATTTTTTTTTCGCTTTGTTCAACTTGCGGCTTGCATAAGCGACTGGGTACAATTCCCCATCTTGTGAGGAGGACCTTTGCAACAATGTAGCACCTAGGCCCACATTGCTTGCGTCACTTCTCACGACAAATTCTTGATTCAAGTCAGGCAATTTCAATACCGGCCTGCTTGTGAGTTTTTCTTTTAACTCTTGGTATGCTAATTCACACTGTGCCGACCAATTAATTGTATCAGTTTGTCCCTTACGCGTTAAATCCGTCAGAGGAGCACATATAGAGTTAAAGTGTTTAATGTACTTTTGGTAGAAACCACACAACGACACAAAAGATCGCACATCTTTTTTTGTTTGTGGCCTCGGTGCTCTTTTCAATTTCTCCAGATTCTTGGGATCAGGGGTCATGCTACCCTGATGTACGGTATGTCCCAAGAATTCCAATTCTTTACATCCAATACAACATTTTGTTGGTCTAGCAGTCAAGTTAGCCTCTCTGAGTCTATCAAACAGCATATTCAAAGAGGTAACGTGTTCCTCAAATGTTTCAGTAGCGATAAGAATATCATCCATGAAATTCGAGATGCATGGATTTTTCAGGGGATCCAACAATTTTCGCATCATCCTCGAAAAACACTCGGGGCATTTTTCAACCCAAACGGCAACATGTTGAATTCATAATGGCCTTCCGAGGTGCTAAACGCTAAGTAAGGTCGAACCTCAGGCTGTACTGGAATCTGATAATAGCCTTTGCTAAGATCCACCTTAGAAAAATAGTTTGCCTTGTTCAGTCTGGCAAATAGTCGATTTGTATCAGGTAATGGATCCACCTGACCTTCTGTGACAGCATTCAGTTTCCTGTAATCTATGCACAATCTATGTTCCCCAGATGGTTTTCGCAACAAAACCACACTAGAACTGTAAGGAGATTCACTGTGAGAAATAATCCCTTCTTGTAACAAATAATTTATCTCCTCTTTCAAAGCTTTTTCCTTAGCGAAAGGAATAGAATAGGGCCTCATACAGATGGGTTTTGGGTCTAGTAGTTTCATATCATATTCCAACAAATTTGTGTGCCCCGGCTTATCCGTTAACACGTCTGTATGTGTCTCTAGGACCTTTTGGACCTGCTCCCTCTGTCCTTTTGTCAGGTGAGTACTGATCTTCACCTGTGCAAACGTTTCACTGGGCTTCGGTGGATACTCAAATGAGGTGAGCGGGTCATTTTTCACTTCGGTTGCGATAGACAAGGCCATTAAGTGTGTTCTTTCCTGGATTTGCCTGTCCAGATATTTCTTTAGAAGGTTCACATGATAGACTTTTTCCTTTCTTTTCTTGACTATCTTATAATTTGTTCTGGATACCTTTTCCAAAACTGTATATGGACCTTGCCATCCGATCTGAAGTTTATTGCTGCTGCCGGGCAATAGAAGAAGCACCTACTCCCCTACAGCAAGCTCCCTATCCTTCGCTTTTTTATTATAATAAGCAGCATGCTTTTTCCTGGCTTGTCTCAAATTATCATTTGCCAGTTTCCAACTAGTTTTTAAACGAGTGGTCAGTTCGTTCACATATTGATATGATGAGGTAACAGTCTCTTCTGCCTTCTCATCGGTCCACGTCCTCAACAAGGCTTCCAATGGACCTTTTATTGGCCTCCCAAATAACAGGGTTGCGGGTGCCATCCCGGTTGAATTATGTGGAACTTCCCGATACGCAAACAACGCAGCGTGCAAATAT
The DNA here is from genome assembly GCA_024509875.1 of Oreohelix idahoensis. Lineage (NCBI taxonomy): Eukaryota > Metazoa > Mollusca > Gastropoda > Stylommatophora > Oreohelicidae > Oreohelix > Oreohelix idahoensis. The sequence goes on from JAMPIV010014266.1 coordinate 532,104, forward strand.
TGGTCCCACGTATCAGGTTTTTCATGGGCCAGCTTTCTCAGGATAGAAATGAGAGTCCCATTGAACGTCTCTACCTGGCCGTTCCCTTGGGGATGATACGGACTACAATGAAAGTGCTTGGCTTAAAATAACCTAAAGACTTCTTCCGTTAGTTTCCGCTTGAACTGTGAGCCGTTATCAGTCAAGATTTGATGTGGGAATCCTAACCTAGCGAATATTGTAAGTAATGCCTCTGCGACATGCTTCGAATCGAATGACGATAGGGCTACCGCCTCTCCCCACATAGAACAAGTGTCCACCAGAGAAAGGATGTAACTGTTCCTCCTCTTGGTTCGAGTGAAAGGTCCCACAATATCCACGGCAACTCTCTCAAAAGGTGTTCCCACTATGGGCATTTCCCCTAGAGTTGCTGGAGCAGTCCAATGCTTTGGAGCTACTTTCTGGAATTCTGTACAGAATTTTACATATCTCTTTATATCTTCCGTTATCCCTGGCCAGAAATAATGACAAGCTATACGCTGCCCTGTTGCGCTGATCCCCATATGACCACTAAAGGGAATTGCATGTCCTAATTCCAACACTCTCTCCCGATATGAAGTTGGAAGTACGAGTTGTGCATGGCCAGTTGTTCCAGTACCAGTCTTCCTATAAAACAATTTGCTTGGAGGTGTGTGGCATTTAGGTAATTTTTTATAGAAAGGCTTGAGTGTCCTGTCTTCAGCCTGTGCCTTCCTCATCTCTTCTGGATGAGTATTTATAGGTTCATCTTCTTCCTGTCTGGATTGTGAACGAGTCTGGACTGCTGCCAAGACCACAGGTCTCTTGGGATTCCCCAAGCAGACATAACGGCCCCCCAATATCAGATGGTAGATGGGTGCGTCTAATACTGCTGCTCTGATTACTCCTTCCACATACGAGTTTTCACAGTTATCCTGGCAATGGAAAGTGTCATAAGTGGGATGTCATTGGTCGCCCCTTGTATCTCCACTGTTTCTGTGGTATACTGATCCGGGTTCACCAAGTGCGCACTCACCACAGAATCAAAATCCAAACCGGTATCGTAAAGGCACCTAATGGTGACCCCATTACATACCACGTCCTCACACACTGGGGGGTGATAAGGTTTCTGCTGTCCAGTAGGTTTTACCTTTACCTCCTTTTTCCCCAACTTCATAGCAGCAAATCCAGCAGGTTTCCTGTTACATACTTTGGTGTCATGTCCTTCCCTCTTACACCATCTACAATATAATCTACCTTGATGAAAAGGTTTTCTTTCCTCATATTTCCTGTCAGCGAATTGTGGGTTTTTATTTTTATAATCATTGCGTGGCCTATCAAATTTTTGCTTACCCTTGTTACCTTGATCATTGTTGTCAACTCTATTCGAGTTTTGTGGAGCCTTATAATTGTCTAGATGTTCCTTTTTGGCGCCAGCTACCTCTGCCTGGGCTGCCTGATACCTCTCAGCGACATTAAGTAACTCACCCAGCGTCTCTGCACCCTGTTCCATGAGAAACTTTCTCAAGTCTGGAGCCATGGACTCTCTCAATAGCTCAATAAGGATCATTTCTTTAAGATCTTGGGTTTTCCCCAGAGCAGTCCATTTCTCCAAGTAAGTCTCTAAACGTGCAGAGAACTGGTAATAGGTCTCACCCGACAGTAGCTTGGCATTTCTAAACTTTTTCCTGTAAAATTCACCATTCTTTTCATATCTTAACAAAAGAGCCTGCTTTAACATGTCATAATTGTCTTGGTCATCCCTGCTCATTTTTGAGAAAACTTCATAAGCTGTTCCCCTAAGACCTTGGGATAACTTCAGGCTCCATCTTTCCTTTTCTAGCCCATAAGTTGTAGCTAATACCTCATATCTACTTAAACATGATTCAATATCATCATCTCTTTCAACAAAATAATCTAAGTGGAACCCCATAGCTGATGTAGAGGCCCCCTGACTAGCAGTAGCATCAGAGGTAGAGGAGCTGTGACCATTTTCAGGAGCATGGCCTTGCAACTCTAACTCCCTTAGTCGCAACTCATGCTCCCTTTGTAATCTTTTATCTTCTGCTTCCCTCTCGGCAGCCAATCTCTTTTCTTCTGCTTCCCTCTCGGCAGCCAATTTCTTTTCTTCTGCTTCCCTTTGCAGTCGTTTTTCTTCTGCTTCCCTTTGCAGTCGTTTTTCTTCTGCTTCCCTTTGCAGTCGTTTTTCTTCTGCCTCCCTCTCTAATTTTCTCTCCTCAAATTGGAGCCTCTTGATCTCATCCTCTCTATACATCTCTAATTTCTTCATCTCCCTAGCATCTTCTAACTGCATTCTCCTCTCTTCAGCTAACCTATGTTCTTCCCTAGCAATAAACTTATCACATTCTGAGGTGACATAGTCAATCAAGACTTGACCTCCATGTTCATGTCTCTGGCAGTCTGCACAGCAGCAGATCTGAACTTTGCCTAATCAGCCATATTGTATCAAGCAACGTTAACAATATACTAAGGTAACTTATTTACTCTAATTAAACAACAACTACAAGCACCAACAGATCATCCACTATTTAAATTCCACAAAAGAATACTTTTAATTTTATTATATGGGATTCCTATACATGTATTAGGGGAAGTTTACCTAATGAAAAGTTCAAATCTCGGACAAGCCTACAAATATATGTGGTGGATTTGATGTTAATAAATGTTATCATTCAATATTTCTAGTGTACTGAATGAGGTCAACTGTGAAGGTCCCTGATTATAACAAATTTTGGGTTGAGTTATCAGGGTACATTTTTTGCTACCACATTATGACCTCAATCAGACTTATTCTGGACTAGTATGTATAATAGCTTTGTATAATGTCTAAGGTTATGAAAAAGTGTAATGTAGTGTAAGTAAAATTACTACAAATACATTTAAATTTTATCACATATAGATATAAGACAGGGTCATTACCACAACCACAAACAAACTAACACTCTATTAGAAAACTTATGGAAGTCTGTGGCTGAATTTTATGTAAATATACTAGATTACAACTTATTTGCCCTGATTCAAAATTTTCTGAGTCAGGACCAACAACAAAATGAAATTTATGGTTTTATTTACATAAATATTTATAACACAATGGATCTTCTGTCCATACAAAGGACTATTATAATAAAATTATATTTAAGTATTTCTCTAAACTGGGTGACACTGGTAACTAATGGTGGGGGTGGGGTGTTTGCATCATTCCCCCTCTTTATATTTGTATCTTGTGGAAAAGTTATTTAATAATCAAAGATTTTATGTCTATAGTAATAAAGTCCGTGGATGACCGTTGAAGTGCCGACACATAGGCACTTAACTGTAGGTGGATAGTAGATATGATGCTGACAATTTCCTTTCGTTCACTTGAATGACCAGACTGACACAGTCCCTGGTGTAGAATAGTACAGTAGACCGCTTGGTCCAGAAAAGTTTCACTTCTCTCTCTCTCTCTCTCTCTCTAGTAAAATCACCAGGGTCCTGGTACTACAGTAGCACCAGAACAAAAAACCCTGAAACAAGGTTATGATTCTGTACAACATATCTACAATATATTTCCACAATCAATACATGGCATAATTCAATAAAAGAAAAGGGTCAGATCTCTCTGACCACCCCATGTCAACCATTTCCTTCGAGATAACAACTCATACCAGTGCTCCTGTTCTTTTCACTAATGGCTATGTGATGAATTTACCGTGATACAACGTTAAAATATCTCCAATTATAAAGATAACATGTAGGGATAAAAATAATGCGTGAGATACTAAGAGACATGCTCGCCTATGCCCGCATTTCCTACCGTCATTGAAACTAACTAGTTAGACATGCAGACGAAACGGTACCCTTTTTAGACTTGAGGGAAACGGAGATAAAAATCATTATGACGGTCTGAACACGTGTTTGAATCTAGAAAGGCAAAAAGACGCAATTTGTAGTTTAAAGGAAAAAAATTACGCCACTAGTTGACACAATGTAAGGAAATGGACAGAAAAGACCTTAGCTCTTGTTAGAAACAGTCGTATCTTAGACGTTTTACCGTACTTGGTTGTTTTGTTCGAATATAGCGGCAAATGCCATACCCAAAGGTTCAAAACATATTTCAAAAACTAACCTTGAGAAAAGTAAGGTTTTCCTTAATAATAAAGTTATGAAAATAAAACCTAGTTAGTTTGATAGCCCATCTTAAGCTGACAAATAATATACTTTTATTTATACAGACGGACAGATAACAAGGAAGATATTGACAAAAGACCGTATTGTTCCTATCAGACTAGCGAACAGTATTGTTGTGCATACTTTCACTAAAGTCACAATTTTGCGTCCTTGAGACAAGAAAAGGCAAAATTCAAACTGTAATAAACTAGCGGGGCAAAGTCGGGAGATAGTGGCTAAAAATAACTTAGGAAGCAGGTTTGTGTCGTTTTTACATGTAGTAGTCTAAAAAAACAAGTGAAATTGGGGAAAAGCCAAATTGTGACCGACGTACATTTGAGAAACTGAGATGTACTTTTGACTTTATTTTCAAAATTCAAATTGAAAAGCTTGGTCTTTCGATCTGATTGGCCAACGCATTTTTATATTAGCAAGATAGAGACGCACATTTGTGCCATTCGATAGAAGTCTGTCCTATAACACAGTTCTTAACTGCTAATGATGTTTTCCAGGAAAAATACATAAAATTCAGTGGGACGCCATACTCTAGCCAGCAGCTTAGCTGAGTTTTGCTAGTATTAAGTAACTGTGTTCTCAATTTCGAATTGTGGTAAGGATAAAAGCATTTCTCTTGTTTATTTTAATATTTTGAGTGATTGATACTGCCATATCAAAAAGAAAATGATTACGACAAGTAAGTGCTTGCTCTAGGTCCCCAGCCGCAGTCCAGGGTCTAGAGACAAACAAATAATATATGGACACCTAACTAAGACTATGGAAGGCGGATCTATTATTGAGATCAGTGGGAACATATCACCCATCTTATTAAATGAGAGAGGAAACTATTGAACATATCTCAGATGCAATGCAGTCTTGGGGAACTGGTACTATGTGAAAACAACTGGGTGAGATGTGCTATGTTGGTCAGAGAGATCTGACCCAGTCTGTGTAATGTTGTTGTGTGGTGTTGTGTGTAAGAGTGGCTCAGTAGATAGAGTACTGACACATGGCACAAAATTTTTTTTCAGAAGTTTCTGTTTTGGCACTAAAGTGGTGCCAAATGCTGTTGTAAAAATACACAAGCGTGTGCCTGTGCAGCCTAACATTGGTGTCAGTGAAGCCTAACATTGTACTCCAGCTACGGAGAGGAGTGGGCCACCAGACTCCTGTACCAGATCGTCACAGGCGAGATAAGTGAAAACCTGGCCTGCTGGAGATTCACAACTAATCCACCATCAACTAAAGAAATAAATATTGAACAATATAACATTTACTTCATCCCATAAGTCAATGGACAATGATTTTGGTAGTCACAGATTGGGCGTGATGACGCCACTCCAACGAAACATCCAGCGCTAGTTCTCCCAAAGACATTATAAATAATAGTAATATTAACCAGTCTTATAATATACCTATGTACACAAATTCCATTTTATTATGGCACATATTTATGCATTTCATTAATAAATTCATATCATTACAGATGTTCTGACCAAAATAAAACTTGGTTCAGAACTAATAAATTTTAAAAATTGTTAAAACTAAAACCATAACAACCAGAGTTAGTTCAGTGTATTGTAGAGTTTATTATTATTATTATTATTAGACTTAATAATTACATGTGTGTGTCTGTATATTATATTCACTACACATTACATTTCAGTACCCTAGACTTTTAAACGTAGCTGTGGTAAAGTGGGATGTTATAAATATCTATAGGGGACTTAGTGTACTGACTGAGATTAGCTGTGAAGGTATCTGTATCTAATAAGTGTGGTGTATTACAGATGACCTTACTTGCTACCACATTTAGACCTCAGTCAGAATTATTCTGGAATATTGTGATGACTACGTTGAATGTCTAGGGTTATGAAAGTGATGAAGTGTATGTTCACAACAACCAACAGACAGATAAACAATTTAGTTTAATCCACAACTCTTTACAACACTGTGACACTCACACACATAGAACACTCTATAAGACTATCTTAATAAGTCAAGTTTAAACTTTAAAAATATGTATTAATTTCTTTCAATAATAGATATCCTGATTCAACTACAAAGTGAACCAGGAATCACAATCAAATGTAATTACAAGTTGTATGTACACTATTTATAGATATGATCTTTTTATTGACATATATTATTATTATCACAATGTGTGTCAGTTGTGATGTAGTACTATGAGGTAATACTGGATTTTTCAAGCTAGGTGGTTGTTTATCATCATGACTTCAGGTGTCTGTTTCTGGTGGAAATAGTATTGGAAAAGTTCACAGTCCTGTTATTGGAAACAATTACTTGTCCCTCTTTATTTAATATACTGTCACTTTTAGAGGGGGGTACATAAGATTGAGCTGCTCTGGCCACGAGATCTTATCTTTAGTGAGGGCGGCAGGAAACAGTCTCCTCTGCTCGCTTGCGTCACCGTATTCATGAGAAACCTCACTGGTCGCTATCTTTACCAAGGAGTATGCTATCAGCCTCTGGATTCAGCAAAACTCAGACCAGGTGCTGCTTTAATAGTTTAGGACCACGGTCCCTGAAACAAGAAGGTTGTACCTCCCTTCAGAACTAATTTATAATCTATTTCCACACTGAAACACAATACATAACAAACACCGAGTTCAGCACGGTAGTCCAACTGCTAGCTTCATCTGAAACAATTTACACCAGTATTCCTCTCCCTAATGGTTACAACGCCTCTGCAATTTCAGCATTATTTCCTTCTATTCAATAAGATAGGTGTCAGAGTACTATTTGGCAATCTCATGCAGTTTCACTCCTCTTCAACATGTTTTGGTAATGGTGGAGCAATCTCTAGGTTTGGCCTCTTGTGTATTACTGAACCACACACAAACAGACATACATTATCAATTCACATTCAATTTTCATCAAAAAGATATCAAATGTCTAGCTTACCACAATTCATGGAAATAATAAACAAATACGTTGACTGGCGATGAATATGGCACAATTCCGATCTGCCTCTGTCCCAGGCTTTTATTTAGAAAAATATGAGCTGGATCTCAACGCACTTGCTATTCAATAAGTTTATTTTCAAAATGTGGCTCTGAACTGACGCTCCTAATTGACTACATCAAATGGTCTAGCCAATGTTGCCATGTTTACAAAAGCATTTGAAAAAAATGTACCCTTCCTACCGTCTCCCTTAACAACCAAAAATAGTATTTGCATTCGACTAATCATGTTTCGCCTTACATATTATTCTAGCCAATCAAATAGGATTTAACTTGTTGGCCTATTTCCCGTAAAATCGTGGTTTTAAAACATGCCACTGAGCAAATATGATCTGGTGCTGTCTGACACCCTCACTATTTTATTTTGGCCATAATTTGTTAATTCCTAGACTATTTGCGTAACACTTAACATATTCTTTGTCAGCAAGTCCTAAGGAACCCAAATATATAAATTTAATGGAGCTAAGTGGCTGCGTTCAAAATATGTATTTTCTTCTACCACCCGTTCACTTCGATACGATGGGGTGTCTTCTGTACTGTCAGGCTTTCAGACATAAAACAGTATAATGTCATGTTTACTAATAAGCATTAAACAGGTTTTTAAAACCTAACCCTCGTATTGGTAGTGTTTTTTATCACTGTCTATTTGAAAAAAAGTTAGTGCTTCATGCCTTTCGCTTGGGGGTGGCATTATTTTATATCGCGCGACTGCGTGTTAGTGGTGCATGCGTTCCTCAGTACCTCCCTCTCTCTCTCTCCTCTAAGTCCGTCTGTCTTTTAGTTTACGTAGAGCATCAATGACATGAATGGAATATTAAATCTAGGTCATTACGCAGTGTGTCTATCTCAAGGTTTTCTAAGAAAGATAGTACTAGTTTTATTTGTAGAACGCGCGTATTGATGCAGTAGGCTTTACTATCAAACTTGAAAGCGTTACAATTATGCAGACGAAGTAGAAAAAGGGGATTTTTGGTTCAGCCATTATGGCGTTATACAACGGATGCGCTATTGGAAAAGCACTGGTCTTTAATCATTCTTCTTTCCTTTTATTGTATTAATTCGTTAGGCTTTACATTTTCTTTTTAATTTATATATGTGGATTTAGAATGTTTCACGACAGTAGCTAACATTCATTATAGTAAAACAAGTCTGTTTGAGGTCGTAAGTGTAGCAGAAAGGCCTCCTGTAATTCACATAAACTTTTATCTCAGGAGCCTTCACAGCTGACCTCATACAGTACACTAGGTAACATAACAAACATACAATAACATCAAAAAACCACTACAAATATTGGGGTCTTGTCCGGGGATTAAGTTTATCAAAGATAGTAGGATATTCTGGTGTGGGAATTAAACTAGTGGGGACAGAGTTGTATAACTTTAAAAGTGTCCCTTAAAATAAAAAAGTGGAAAATAAAAGTTGATGAATCTTCACAGCCAGTGGTAATTAGTTGACTAATTAATTAATATATTACATTGGTAATTATATACCTTAGTCATCATATACTTAGAATTACCTTAGTCATTACATACTTGAAATTACCTTGGTCATTGTTAATTTGTATGTTAAAGTATGGCAGATCTAGCAAAATTTAGATCGGCTGCTGTGCTGACGGCGAAGGAGATGAACATGGAGGGTCAGGTTTTAATTCAGTATGTAACTGCAGAATGTGACAAGTATATTGAAAGGGAAGATAGGAGGTTAGCTGAAGAGAAGAGGTTACAAAGTGAGGCTGATAAAGAACTTAAGAGGTTGCAGATTGAGGCTGACAAAGAGGCAAAAGCATTAGAGGCAGAAGAAAAACGACAGCAAAGGGAGGCAGAAGAAAAAAAGGCCGAAAGGGAGGCAAAAGAAAAGAGAATGACTGCCGAAAGGGAAGCAGAAGATAGGAGATTGCAAAGGGACCACGAATTACGACTAAGGGAGCTGGAATTACAATGCCATGCTCCTGAAAATGGTGCCAGCCCTTTTGCCTCAGATGCTACGCCTAGTCAGGGAGCCTCAACCTCAGCTATGAGGTTTCATTTAGACCATTTTGTTGAGAAAGACGATGACATCGAGGGGTATCTCAGTAGATTCGAATAATTAGCTACTACGTATGGGTTAGAGAGAGAGAGAGGTGGAGTCTTAAGTTATCCCAGGGACTGAGAGGTACTTCTTATGAAGTCTTTGCTAAGATGAATAGAGACGACCAAGACAATTATGACATGCTAAAGCAGGCTTTGTTATTGAGATATGAAAAGAATGGTGAATTCTATCGTAAGAAGTTTAGAAATGCCAAGCTGTTGTCTGGGGAGACATACCACCAATTCTCTGCCAGACTGGAAACCTATTTGGAGAAATGGACTGCTCTGGGGAAGACCCAAGATCTTAAAGAGATGATCATGATAGAGCAATTAAGAGAGTCCATGGCTCCAGACTTGAGAAAATTTCTCATGGAACAAGGTGCAGAGAGGTTGGGGAGGTTTTAAATGTCGCTGAGAGGTATCAGGCAGCCCAGGCAGAGGTAAGTGGCACTAAAAAGAAGCACATAGAAAATTTTAAAGCTCCACAGCAATTTAGTAGATTTGATAACAGAGAACAAGGTAATAAAGGCAGGACAAACTTTGATAGGCCACGAAATGATTATCGTGACAGAAACTCACAGTTCAATGACCAAAAATCCAATGAAAGAAAACCGTTTAACCAAGGAAAGAGATGGTGTAAATGTTGTAAGAAAGACAACCATAACACCGAATTTTGTAAAAGGAAACCTTCAAACATTGCTGCAATGAAGTCGGGGACTCAAAGATTAAAGGTTAATCCTAGTGGACAGCAGGAACCTTATCACCCCCCAGTTTGTGAGGATGTTATTTGTAATGGGGTCACCACATGGTGCCTATATGATACAGGTTTGGATTATGATTCAGTTGTGAAGTCTAGCCTAGTGGACCCAAGTCAGTATACCACAGAAACAGTGGAAATACAAGGGGCGACTAAGGACATACCACTCATGACACTTCCCATCGCAAGGATAACGGTGAAAACTCGCTATGTGGAAGGAGAAATCAGAGCAGCAGTGATAGATGAACCAATCTACCCTCTGATATCACTAGTCAACAACCAAAATGTACCAGAAATGAAAATAGCTCATCTTAACTAATTTTGGTGTGCTGAAAACGAAAATGACATTAAAAAATGTTGATTGGCTCTAGTTTTCAAGATATATGCTACTAGTTTATTTAATTATGGTCAATTTATATATATGACGCAACTGTTGTGGGCGATTGCATAATTTTTTTCTAATGACCAATAAAAATGTAACTAGAAGTTGATGATGCAATCCTACCTATGATTACATCACCTTTGTGTATATATATCTTATCTCTGATAAAATTTTGCCATTAGTTAGTGCATTTGTTCTTATCAAAAGTATCGTAGTTAGAAATGCCTAGGACATGTGTGAATAGTGCTAATAATTTCTGTTATATATGTGGTGAGGTGACATTTCTATCACAAAAACGAAATATAACTAAAGTGATTAAGAAGGCCTTGTATTTTGTTTGTATTTTTGAAGTTTGTATTTTGGCTGCAGAATAGGAGATCAAGATAAGAGCTGGGCGCCACACATATGCTGCAATACATATGCAGCACATCTTAAACTGTGGTTGACTGGCAAAAGGCAAGCTATGCCTTTTGCAGTCCCAATGATTTGGAGAGAGCCCACTGATCATCTCAACAACTGTTACTTTTGCATGGTCCCTCCAATTGGGAAAGGCATATCAAAGAAAAAAAATGGACTCTGGAATATCCAAACATCCCCTCTGCAATACGTCCGGTACCACATGGCGATGACCTACCAGTTTCCAAAATGCCAGAATCATTTTCAGCTGCTTCCACTGATGAAGAAGAGGACATTGGTGGTCCTGAACCATCAACCTCAAGCGACCCAGATTTTGAGCAAACTACATCCACTAAACCATACTTAATAACCTAAGGTGAACTGAATGATCTTGTAAGAGATCTGAATTTACCGAAGAACAAGGCGGCGCTTTTGGGTTCCAGATTGCAACAGTGGAATCTCCTGGCAGAAGATGTTACAATTTCTGTGTATAGGAACTGCCAGAAGCTGCTTATTACATTCTTTTTTCAAAGAGGGTGATCTTTCTGTGTGCCACAACATTTCTGGTTTAATAGCAGCCCTCAAAATCAATTACATACCGGAAGAGTGGAGGCTTTTCATTGATTCATCCAAGACGAGTCTTAAAGCTGTTTTGTTGAATAATGGTAATGTGTTACCGTCAATTCCAGTTGGTCACGCAGTTCATATGAAAGAAACATGAAAACATTAAGCAGCTTTTGAAGTGTATAAACTACGATCATCATCATTGGTCACTTTGCGGTGACTTAAAAGTGGTCGCCCTTTTGCTTGGACTACAGGGTGGATACACCAAGTACTGTTGCTTTCTCTGTGAGTGGGATAGCCGTGCACGAAGTGACCATTACATCAGAAGACATTGGCCAATCAGGCAGTCATTGCAGCCTGGCAGTAAGAACATTGAGAACCCAGCACTTGTCGACACCACTGTCTTTGAAAATTCATTTTCTGGATTCTCATCTGGATTTCTTTACGTCAAACTGTGGAGCGGTCAGTGATGAGCATGGTGAACGATTTCACCAGGACATTGCTGCTATGGAGACAAGGTATCAAGGCAATTGGAGCTCTTCAATGCTTGCTGATTACTGTTGGACTGTGACAAGAGACACCTCATCGATTGACTACAAGAAGCAAGCAAAGAGAGCTCGAACAGCGACTGAATAATGACGGAATGGGTTCAAATGTGCCTTTTTAAAACATGATATGTGAACTTTAAATAATGTTTTTTATTTTTTCTATCATTTTATGTTGAAATATCAATTAATTGAGTATGTAACCACAATTTTTATAATGCTAAAGTAGAAAGACTAGCTGTTCACCCCAGAGAATTAAACAAGCATACATTATTTGTATTACTGTAATGTAAATTCATCATTTTTTTAAAAACCAGAGCCAATTGGTGAATTTCATTATGATATTTGAAATCAGCATGTCAAAATCAATAAGAAATGGTATATTTAATTTCTGGTACAAATAACTTTTGAAAATTTGTTGACTAGTGTATTGGAGTGTAGGTACGTCTTCTTGGGGAATCCCGAGAGACCTGTGATCATGGCGACAGTGCAGACCAGATCACAGAAAAAGGAGGAAGAAGGTGAACCTATAAATGCTCATCCAGAGGAGATGAGGAAGGCGCAGGCTGAGGATATGAAACTCAAGCCATGTTTTAAAAAATTGCCCAGATGCCACACACCTCCAAGCAAGGGAGAGTACTTTATGAAGAACAAATTATTATACAGGAAGGCCGGAACTGGAACAAATTTTCACAACCAGCTGGTTCTTCCCACTTCATATAGGGATAAAGTGATGGAACTCGGGCATGCGATTCCCTTCAGTGGTCACATGGGGATCAGCGCCACAGGACAGCGTATAGCTTGTCATTACTTCTGGCCAGGGATAACGGAGGATATAAAAAGATATGTCAAATCCTGTCCAGAATGTCAAAGGGTAGCTCCAAAGCATTGGACTGTTCCTGCAACTCTAGGGAAAATGCCCATAGTGGGAACACCTTTTGAGAGGGTTGCAGTGGATATTGTGGAACCTCTCATTCGGACCAAGAGGAGGAACAGTTACATCCTTACTCTGGTGGACACTTGTTCTATGTGGGGAGAGGCGGTAGCCCTGCCATCAATTGATTCAAAACATGTAGCAGAGGCACTACTTACAATATTCACAAGATTAGGATTCCCGCATCAAATCTTGACTGATAATGGCTCACAGTTCAAGGGGAAACTAACGGAAGAAGTTTTTAAGCTATTTCAAGCCAGACACTTTCATTGTAGTCCGTACCATCCACAAGGGAACGGCCAGGTAGAGAGGTTCAATGGGACTCTCATTTCTATCCTGAGGAAGCTGGCACACGAAAAACCGGATATGTGTGATCAATTTCTGCCCGCCGCGTTGTTTGCGTATCGGGAGGTACCACATAGTTCAACCGGGATGGCTCCCGCAACTCTGCTATTTGGGAGGCCAATAAAAGGTCCATTAGAAGCTTTATTAAGGACCTGGACGGATGAGAAAGCAGAAGAGATTGTTAAATCATCGTATCAATATGTGAACGAACTGACCACTCGTCGGAAAGCTGGATGGAAACTGGCAAATGATAATTTGAGACAAGCCAGGAAGAAACATGCAGCGTATTTTAATAGAAAAGCAAAGGACCAAGAACTAGCTGTGGGAGAGAAGGTGCTTCTTCTACTACCCGGCAGCCAGAATAAATTACAAATTGGATGGCAAGGTCCATTTACGGTTCTAGAGAAGGTGTCTAGAACAAATTATAAAATTGACAAAAAGATGAAGGAGAAGGTATATCATGTAAACCTTTTAAAGAAGTATCTGGACAGACCACTCCAGGAAAGCACCCCCTTACTGACCTTCGCTATCGCCACTAAAATGAAAAAGGAACCACTCACCTCACATGAATACCCATTACATCCCTGTGAGACAGCCGCACAAGTAAAAGTCAGTAAGCACCTGACTAAAAATCAGAGGGAGAGAGTTCAACAGGTTCTGGAGGAACATACAGATGTATTAACAGATAAACCAGGACATACAAATTTGCTACAGTATGACATGAAGCTGGTAGACTCAAACCCAATCTGTATGAGAGCCTATTCTGTTCCGTTCGCGAAGGAGAAGGCATTGAAAAAAGAAATAGATTATTTGTTGAAAGAAGGGATTATTTCTCACAGTGAATCTTCTTTTAGCTCCAGTGTAGTTTTGTTGAGGAAACCGTCTGGGGAACACAGACTGTGCATAGATTACAGGAAACTGAATGCTGTCACAGAAGGACAAGTGGATCCATTACCAGACACAAAACAGTTATTTGCCAGATTGAACAAGGCAAAATACTTTTCGAAGGTGGATCTTAGTAAAGGCTATTACCAGATTCCAGTGAAGCCTGAAGTTAGACCTTATTTAGCTTTTAGCACCTCGGAAGGACATTATGAATTCAACATGCTACCATTCGGATTGAAAAATGCTCCGAGTGTATTTTCAAGGATGATGCGCAAATTGTTGGATCCCCTGAATAATCCATGTATCACGAATTTCATGGATGATATTCTCGTCGCCACAGAGACATTTGAAGAACACATTAACTCTCTGAAAATGTTATTTGATAGGCTTAGGGAAGCGAACTTAACTGCTAGACCAACAAAATGTTGTATTGGATGCAAAGAGTTGGAATTCTTGGGACACACTGTATATCAGGGTAACATGACCCCTGACCCCAAGAACTTGGAAAAACTACAGAGAGCACCTAGACCACAAACAAAAAAAGACGTGCGATCATTCGTGTCGTTATGCGGGTTTTACCAAAAATATATCAAAAATTTTAACTCTATATGTGCTTCTCTGACTGATCTGACTCGCAAAGGAAATCCAGATAAATTTGTTTGGACTGCGCAATGTGAATTGGCATTTCAAGAGTTAAAGGAAAAACTCACTAGCAAGCCTATTCTCAAATTGCCTGATTTGACAAAGGACTTTGTGGTGAGAACAGATGCAAGTAATGTAGGCCTGGGGGCCTTTGTTGCAAAGGTCATCTTCACCCAATGGGGAACTGAACCCAGTCGCTTATGCAAGCCGCAAATTGAATAAAGCGGAGCAAGGATATTCCACAAGCGAAAAAGAATGTTTAGCGTTAATCTGGGCAATAAAAATGTTTCAAATCTATCTGTATGGTAGGACTTTTGTGGTCCAGACGGATCATCAGCCCCTAGTGTTCTTATCTCAGGCCAAGCATAAAAATGCAAGATTGTTAAGATGGTCTTTATTGTTACAACCTTATCAGTTTATTATCGAATATATCCCGGGGTCATTGAATGTCGGTGCAGATTTCTTCAGTAGGCACCCCTGTGATCAAAATTAGAGTAGTTGGCAGGCGTGAGATTAATTTTATCTATGTGTATCACTGGTTTTGGAACTTGCAGTAGTGCATGTTCTCAATTGGGGAGATGTGTGATGAATTTACCGTGATACAACGTTAAAATATCTCCAATTATAAAGATAACATGTAGGGATAAAAATAATGCGTGAGATACTAGGAGACATGTTCGCCTATGCCCGCATTTCCTACCGCCATTGAAACTAACTAGTTAGACATGCAGATGAAACGGTACCCTTTTTAGACGGGAGGGGAACGGAGATAAAAATCATTATGACGGTCTGAACACGTGTTGTAATCTAGAAAGGCAAAAAGACGCAATTTGTAGTTTAAAGGAAAAACATTACGCCACTAGTTGACACAATGTAAGGAAATGGACAGAAAAGACCTTAGCTCTTGTTAGAAACAGTCGTATCTTAGACGTTTTACCGTACTTGGTTGTTTTGTTCGAATATAGGGGCAAATGCTATACCCAAAGGTTCAAAACATATTTCAAAAACTAACCTTGAGAAAAGTAAGGTTTTCCTTAATAATAAAGTTATGAAAATAAAACCTAGTTAGTTTGATAGCCCATCTTAAGCTGACAAATAATATACTTTTATTTATACAGACGGACAGATAACAAGGAAGATATTGACAAAAGACCGTATTGTTCCTATCAGACTAGCGAACAGTATTGTTGTGCATACTTTCACTATAGTCACAATTTTGCGTCCTTGAGACAAGAAAAGGCAAAATTCAAACTGTAATAAACTAGCGGGGCAAAGTCGGGAGATAGTGGCTAAAAATAACTTAGGAAGCAGGTTTGTGTCGTTTTTACATGTAGTAGTCTAAAAAAACAAGTGAAATTGGGGAAAAGCCAAATTGTGACCGACGTACATTTGAGAAACTGAGATGTACTTTTGACATTATTTTCAAAATTCAAATTGAAAAGCTTGGTCTTTCGATCTGATTGGCCAACGCATTTTTATATTAGCAAGATAGAGACGCACATTTGTGCCATTCGATAGAAGTCTGTCCTATAACACAGTTCTTAACTGCTAATGATGTTTTCCAGGAAAAATACATAAAATTCAGTGGGACGCCATACTCTAGCCAGCAGCTTAGCTGAGTTTTGCTAGTATTAAGTAACTGTGTTCTCAATTTCGAATTGTGGTAAGGATAAAAGCATTTCTCTTGTTTATTTTAATATTTTGAGTGATTGATACTGCCATATCAAAAAGAAAATGATTACGACAAGTAAGTGCTTGCTCTAGGTCCCCAGCCGCAGTCCAGGGTCTAGAGACAAACAAATAATATATGGACACCTAACTAAGACTATGGAAGGCGGATCTATTATTGAGATCAGTGGGAACATATCACCCATCTTATTAAATGAGAGAGGAAACTATTGAACATATCTCAGATGCAATGCAGTCTTGGGGAACTGGTACTATGTGAAAACAACTGGGTGAGATGTGCTATGTTGGTCAGAGAGATCTGACCCAGTCTGTGTAATGTTGTTGTGTGGTGTTGTGTGTAAGAGTGGCTCAGTAGATAGAGTACTGACACATGGCACACAATTTTGTTTCAGAAGTTTCTGTTTTGGCACTAAAGTGGTGCCAAATGCTGTTGTAAAAATACACAAGCGTGTGCCTGTGCAGCCTAACATTGGTGTCAGTAAAGCCTAACATTGTACTCCAGCTACGGAGAGGAGTGGGCCACCAGACTCCTGTACCAGATCGTCACAGGCGAGATAAGTGAAAACCTGGCCTGCTGGAGATTCACAACTAATCCACCATCAACTAAAGAAATAAATATTGAACAATATAACATTTATTTCATCCCATAAGTCAATGGACAATGATTTTGGTAGTCACAGATTGGGCGTGATGACGCCACTCCAACGAAACATCCAGTGCTAGTTCTCCCAAAGACATTATAAATAATAGTAATATTAACCAGTCTTATAATATACCTATGTACACAAATTCCATTTTATTATGCCACATGTTTATGCATTTCATTAATAAATTCATATCATTACATATGTTCTGACCAAAATAAAACTTGGTTCAGAACTAATAAATTTAAAAAATTGTTAAAACTAAAACCATAACAACCAGAGTTAGTTCAGTGTATTGTAGAGTTTATTATTATTATTATTATTATTAGACTTAATAATTACATGTGTGTGTCTGTATATTATATTCACTACACATTACATTTCAGCACCCTAGACTTTTTAACGTAGCTAACATTCATTATAGTAAAACAAGTCTGTTTGAGGTCGTAAGTGGTAGCAGAAAGGCCTCCTGTAATTCACATAAACTTTTATCTCAGGACCCTTCACAGCTGACCTCATACTGTACACTAGGTAACATAACAAACATACAATAACATCAAAAAACCACTACAGGCTACAACGCCTCTGACACTGCAACAATGATTCTCTCCCATAGAATATTGTGGGTTAGCCTTCCCACTGGTAACTGTGGAAATCATTTTAAGTTATACAACTCATGTCAATTTTTACTGCTTGTGTGCAACACCACAGGCCCTGCATAAGTCTGCTGGGGACCTCTGTACTAGTCGTAACGCCTTCCCAAACAAGCAGTATCTCATACACCAAATTTGGTTGTAATAATAAAGTTAATAAAGTCATTCTTACCACCATTCAAAGAAATATCACAAACATACGTTGACTGGCATTAGCATTA
Organism: Oreohelix idahoensis; assembly: GCA_024509875.1. Classification (NCBI taxonomy): domain Eukaryota; kingdom Metazoa; phylum Mollusca; class Gastropoda; order Stylommatophora; family Oreohelicidae; genus Oreohelix; species Oreohelix idahoensis. Next base: position 549,975 of record JAMPIV010014266.1, read on the forward strand.
AGGTAAGTTTAGCTTTGCCCCAGTCCAGACTGCCAAGAATTATTATTTCACTCTAGGCACTGCTGTTCTCAACGCAGCTTGCTTTCAAAAACTTCTATATCAACTGGCGACAAGCCTTTGCTTGCTTTTGACAATATTATCAGACCGGCCCAGTCAGCGAGGGTCTAGCTTTTTCAATTCAAAATTTAAAAAAAAAACAAAAGCCAAACTCCAAACTTCTAGGAGTGAGGCTTCAAAATATAGTTAGCTTTTTTTTTGCCTAACCAATACCCTTTTTCCTATACTCTTCTACCAACCAATCGGATTTGAATCAATCTAATGCCTCTTTTTAAACTGGCGTCCCCAACTAACGTAATGGATCAATGAGCAAAAACAACAGTCTGTCCGTCTTAGTGTTCGTAGACATATAGTATTATTTCAATATCTTGGCTAATTAATAGACTACCATATATTTAAATATATTATTGCTCAGGGGATCCTAAGCTATCTTTATATATGATTTTTATGGCCCTAATATTTGTCGTTTAGATTTTCAGTTTTGTCACTGTTAATCGTCAATTTCAACTTTTCCAAAAGTCGGCCATCTTTTCCCCTCCCTCTCTCATTTTTTTCCATTCAAATAACTAACTTGTCTGGGTTACGTCAGAAATACACTACTCGGCGAGAATGGAAAACTGTCTGTGTGTTTATATATTCTGATTTGTCCAACAGAGAGGTTATAGTATTAGTCCCACGTGCAGAGCGAAGAGGGGTTTTTGCCAAGCGTTGGTAGTATTGGCGTTAATTATTACAGTTGTTTCGTTCTTGCTACTGGAAAATGTCCGAGTTACTACTAATTTGAGCGTTAAAGTTAAAATATTACGTTAATTCAGACGGTAGGTTGGTGGCACAGTTCTGGCAGATCGTTAATTGTAAGAGTCAAAACCGAAACTAAGAAAGCGTGTTAGATATTACAGCGGAATCGTTTTATAAGCATTTCCTCTGCACAAAAGGCAGAGCTATACTGGCGTAGAGACGACTTTAAGCAGACACTTACGGTCGGGTTTATTTATTATTATAAGATTAAAATCTTACTGAATTTAGCGATTATCTCACAGAATTCGCTACACTAGGCATGGTCCACAAAACTTTCTCGTTCTTCTTAACCAGATTATCAATCGTTCTCGTCAATGTCTCCTTTTAATTGGATGAACGTCTGCTTTCTTTGCATATAAGGTTTTCCTTAATTTGTTCCGAATTCAATTTATGGCGAATTTTTGAAGAGGATCGAGACAGTATTTTTTAACAAACTGGTCTACTTACGATCAATTATCTCCGAATTGCAATAACATAGCAACTTTGTCTTATGAATGCATTAACCTGGCATTATTCTCCAACAAACGAAGCTAATATCACTTCTTTCTGTCCCTCAGTTCTCTTATAATCCACTTAAGTCGAAGTACATTAACGCACAAATATTCATTCTTCTACCACGCTATTATAGGTTCCGTCGAAAGCAAGAGAGCTGCGCGCTTCTGATTGGACGATATTTTCGTTCTTCCAAAAATAGTAAGGCATCGGTGTTACATATTCTGCCACATCGGCAACTGGTCAGTCGCTTCTTCTGATAAATTACAGGGGATGACTTGGAAGCTCTCTTAAGATCCTTGCCTTAGTACTATTTTATTTCATCTCCACTTAGTCTTCGTTTGAGAAAAACGCGCTCAAAGTTGTTGGGGTACTAGTTGAATGTCGTAAAGTTGTTGGGGTACTAGTTGAACAGAAATATATATGATATGAAAGTAGTAACTGTAAGAAATTGTGTAGGATGATAGACTTAAACTAATTGATGTCAATTTGTGACCTCAGGTTACATTTGGCCAGACATGGAGATGGAATAATGCAGTACTAAGACGATGAGATGGTGGAGGGACTTAATAAATAATTTTTAAGCTAGGGATATTTTGGGCTTTCCTTCCGGCATTTCAAAGCGCGTTCTCCCCAGGATTTCAGGTACTTTTTCCATGTGCCCACTGATAACCTACTAATCAACTTACTAAAACTTACCTTATTCGTGAATTGTATCAGTCAAGAAAGAGGTCATTTCTTGTTCAGCGAAAGATAACATTTTGCAACATCTAATTTAGTTTGAGTTTCCAACCAATCTTGCCAGGGAATTGGAAAAAAAAAACAGATTGATCGGCAGAAATAAAAGTAACATGAAGGCTGCAATTATTTCAAATTCCAGCTACTCTTAACCCTGAAAAAGACATGATTTTGTCATAGTTGGGCCTTAATGAGTTCAGTGTTTCCAAAGTAGATCCCTACAGCTACTGGAACGCCTTCTAAAAGAATCAAACACAAACTACCTTTTACTAAAACAAATAAGAGTGGAGGCACTTGGTACTAACCCTTGGATGTATTGGGGTTTTTTTCTGTGTTCGACGCAAGGAATCTTCAGCGATTTCTTTGATTCCCAACTGAACAAGAAACACATGCAGTTTATCCGTATAAGAACCAGAAATGAGTATATAATGCTAAAGATCATTTGGTAACGTCAGAACATAGAAAGGGGGTAATTCTGTTTTTGTATAGCTTTGCAGTACCATAGATCGGTAAGGGTAAAGGTAAAGGATCCCGTTACACGCCTATTAAGGCATATTGGGAATATGTTTCTTTAGGCCCATATTTTCTTGACCATCGGCACACTAGGGGTGATGTGGTCAGTATCACGCCGGCCGCCTGATGCGTGATGCCATATGATGATGGATGGTATCCGCATGTCTGGTTTTGTGTAGTGTGCAGATGTGTTCAGTCAAACAATGTTCATACAAAAATAACAGGGCAATCCACATAGGACGTCAGTAAACTCACGACGTATAAAGTCAATGATTCTTGTAATAGCCGTTGACGTTTTTCTTCATTATTTATTGTGGACGCCACAGTGACAAAATGGTTACGCGAATATGTAGGCACATCAAACAGTCATTATCACAGCAACATTCAATACAGCAATAGACGGTAGACAGCATTACAATGATGAGTCAGATGCATGTTATATTTCATAGTGCTGTAAATGTAGTCAGGTGAAAAACTCCATCCTTTTCTATAACAGCCAGGAGATAACCAGATGTATGAGATCAGTTCACTCTCCTTAGTTTGACTTCAGCAAGACAGACACGTCTGCCGAAGTATAAATAATGTCCTCAAAAATATCCTCTAGATAATAAAGGTTTTCCAAACCTAGTTCATTTAACAAAGTAGCAAGTAATGGTCCTTGGTACATGCATCAACCGATGCAGTACAATACAGCGACATGTGAGCTGGGAAAACATCTCGTGACGACGACTTTCGAAGACAGGCTATGAATCGAAATCGCTCACGACCCAAAATCGATAGAGTTAATGAAAAGTCAATTTACCTTGCTTTCAGGAAATACACAGAAATATCACGCCTCCCGACATGTGGGAAACACTAGAGGTATTATCTCGAATAAACGAAATATCCATTAAGAGGACTACACATCCCTGACAGAACAAAAAATAGCGGAGATCCCCTCTTCAACGAGGCATCTCTTTCGCCATTCAAATCGCTCACTCCACTAGTGGTGGGCGGAAACCGATCGACCAAAAAACAAGACAAGTCATGCGCAGTCCAGCGCAAAAATGACCACAGCTCAAAACTTAACTGCATTCAATACCAACGCGAGAAGACAAATGCTTACCGAGAAAAGTGACTATAAATTTCAAGCAGTTGTTGCCCTTGCGTTATAAAATAGATATTGTAATAAAACGATGTTGCGAGAATTTATCACGCAACATATCACCACCTCCTCCCGATAAAAAAAAATGTGGAACATATTTTTTTTTTTAAATATCAAAGAGCATGCGATAAGCGGCTCAAAACGCACGAATTATGCGCTGATAATTAATTAAATTGCCTAACATAGGCTAAATATAGAGTGTCTGGTGAGGATATACCTCAACAGAAAAATAAATATGTCTCAAAAAATATTCACATCGGGGAGGTGTCACCAACACACATCACGTTAGCATGTAAACACAATATACGTATGCAAGTTACCATAATCATCATTAAACAGCATACTCTAATATTGTCTTTAAAAATGGATGTACAAATCTGATAGGAAAATTTAAATAGTACATTCTTTGACATGTAATGACATAAGTACATAGTAAAGTTAAACTACATGACGATCCAGGACATATGCTCTGGTATTCCGAGGGTAAGTACACAATCTAGAACTCGTCATGCTTGATACTAGTAAGGTAAGTCCTCAGCTCAACAATGACATTCTGAGAAAGTACAAGCAATATAATGCTAATTAATAACTAATATGCTTCATAAGGTACAATACATTATTAATAATTGTGGCTGTTTAGTAAACTAACGGCCCTTATATTAACTACTCAGTCCTCCTCTATCATCTTAAAAAACGAACAGAAGAAGATGACAACAAAGCACGATAGTGTGTACATATAAAGTAAGTACAGATGTGCTAATCTATTGTAGAAATATAGGTGTGTTATGACTCTGTAATATATGGAAATATAGGACAGAAGTATTAGTTGGAGTCATGTGGGCATCTAGACAAAATGTCAGCCATCACATTATCCGCACCACGGATAGCTCGTACCGTGAAGTGAAAAGGTTGAAGAGCTATAGCATATCGAGTGGATCTCGAACTCTTCAAATTCTTAGTCTGAATAGCTGTAAGAGCTTTCTGATCAGTCTCTAGAATGAAATGTGCGCCCAGGAGGAATCTTTGTAGCTTTAGAATTGACCAAACCATCGCTAACAACTCACGGTCTAAAACCGAGTAGTTCCTCTCTGCCGCATTTAGTTTTCTAGAAATGTACATAACAGGATGCAGAGTATTTGCATATTCTTGCATCAGTGCTGCTCCAATCCCAGTGGATGAAGCATCACTCCGAAGAACAAAAGTCCTATCAAGAGTAGGTAATCTTAAGATGGGAGGAGAAGAAAATATATTCTTGATTTGGTCTAGTGAAGATTGGCATTCTTCAGACCAACGGACCAGATTAGGCGAACCTTTCTTCAACAATGTTGAGAGAGGTGCCATGATCGAAGATAAATTTGGAATAAATCTCCCATAAAATTGAATTAAACCTAAGAGACTCCTAACTTGTTTCTTCGTTTTAGGAACAGAGATGTTCAGTATTTTGGAAGTATTGTGGTCTTCTGTCTTCAAGAGACCATGACCAACACGATGACCCAGGAAAGAGATTTCACCAAAACCAACAAAAGCTTTAGAAGGTTTTGCTGTCAAATTATTCTCACGTAGAGTGGACAGTAAGTCATATAACCCTAAATAGTGATCTTCCCAGGTATCACTGAAGAGACAGATGTCATCTAAGTATGCGATGACATCCGAACGATGTGACAGAATTCGACGCATCATGCGAACGAAAGTGGCAGGGGCGTTCATGAGACCAAAAGGCATAACATTCCATTGAAATAGACCCCTAGGTGTAGAAAAAGCAGTAAGAGGTTTGGCATGCTCTGCTAAAGGCACTTGCCAATAACCTTTAGACAAGTCAAGTTTAGTGAAGAATCTAGAATTAGAAAGTCTAATCAGTAGATCTTCTAACAAAGGCATCGGTTCAGCGTCGAACTTTGTGACCTGATTCAATTTGCGATAATCAACGCAAATTCGTATGTTCTTATCCTTCTTCCGGACAATAACCATGGAAGAAGAATATGGTGAAGTCGATGGTTCAATTATATTTAATTGAATCATTTCATCCAATTCCTTTTCCACTTGCGACTGAAAGTGTATAGGAATAGGATACGGCCTAACCCTAATTGGATTATTGTCGGTAAGAATTATGTCATGTTCTATGACATCTGTGTGTCCAGGAATGTCAGTGAGAACATCCTGAAATGTTTGTAACATCGACGAGACTTGTCGATGTTCGTCACCAGAAAGATTAGGAGAAACAGAAACGTTTTTCCAAGATTCCGTGGAATGTAATGGAACCACTGGAAGGGGAAGGTTGACATCAGAGAAGGTAGCTTCCTCATCCTGAATGACAGACAGGGATGAATAATGACCGTGAGGTGCAGGAGCATCATCCGTTGCCTGGAAAATAGGCAGCAAATAGTCCGGACGTTCGTGAAATTCCGAAAGCATGTTTATGTGGAAAGTTTTATGCTTTCCATCAATATCGACCACATAGTCAACATCGGAAATCCGAGAGACTATTGCATACGGACCTTTCCATGCAATAAGAAGTCTATTTTCCCTACTGGGGAGTAGGACGAATGCTTTGTCACCTGGACAAAGTTGTCGTAGACATCTATTCTTGTTAGCAAACTGCCTTGCCTTCTCTTTAGCAATTTCTGATGAAGCAGTTGCTAGCTTACATGCCTCAATGATCTTTTGTCTAAGAGCAATGACATACTCATATGAGGATTGAGTTTCATCGCTAATATCATCGGCAGTGATGAGATCGTGTAATAAAGACATAGGGCCGCGTGGACGCGCGCCAAAGACAAGTTCGAAGGGAGAAAATCCTGTGTGTTCATTAGGGACTTCTCTATAGGCAAAGAGAGCCGCGGGTAAAACCCTGTCCCAATCTTGAGGATGATCTTCAGTTATCTTACCAAGCAAAGTCTTGAGCGTTCTATTCAGACGCTCAACTAACCCATTAGACATAGGATGGTAGATACTACTGAGAGATCGTTCAATATGTAAGGTAGACATTACCTGTGACATAGTGTCAGATATGAGTTGAGTGCCATGGTCTGACAATATTTCTCTGGGGAACCCCAAGCGAGAAAATATCAACCAAAGAGCATCTGCGATATCTGTAGTAGATATGCTCTTAAGAGGAATAGCCTCTGGCCAACGTGTGCACATATCGACACATGTAAGGATAAACTGATGTCCTCTGGCCGACTTGACCTTAAAAGGGCCAATAATATCTATGGCCATTTTCTGAAACGGCCGAATAGGAATGTCAGCAGCCTGGATAGGCGCAGCATGTCGTGGTCCTCTAGATTTGACCTCCTGACATACCTTGCATGATCGGCAGTAAATACGAATGTCCTTATTGACAAAAGGCCAAAAGAAAGCCGCAAGGACTCTCGACTTCGTACGGGCAAAACCCATATGTCCAGCACATTGCGAGTCATGAGCATGTTGTAATATTTGCACTCTCATGCTCTTGGGAACAAGAATTTGCGAATGTGCCGACGTAGTCGAATCTTGTACCATACGTACAAGTACGCCGTTTCTCATTGCAATCCAAGATTTTCTATTTGTATCCTGATTCGGATCACCTTTCTTCGCAAGAACGAAGAATTTTTTTAAAGAAGGATCTTCTTCTTGCAATTTTATGAAAGAGTCACGAGTGATTACTAAGTGACTATCTTGGCTATCAACTTCATTATCACTATTCAGTGAAGTTTCGGGTGTTTGTAGAGCTTGTGCTCTTGTAACTACTGCATTTGTAGCTTGCATGTTATTATCTTCCCAAGCAGCAATCTGCTGTGGGGTACACTCCCTAACTCCGTGAATACGACCAATAATAAGGTCCGCAATAGGATTAGGTAAGAGACAAGCATGCACATCTCCAGTAAAGAAAGGAGTGGCAATGCGAATTACAGCAGTAGGATATTTTTCTAGAGTGCCGCCAAATGTGACACATTTAATAACCCTTCCTGTAGCACAAGATGGATCTACAAGCGATTGTCTAACACCAATAGTGGTGCATCCGGAATCGAAAAGTAGTGAGACCGGAGTATCATTAACAAGACCCTTATGTAGAATTAAAGAACCCCTCCCGTCATGCGCAACAGCAGCAGGAAGAGCGGGAAGTGGGTGACCACAACTCAAAGTAGTTATGGTACCCGGTTCGAATAAAGTACTGCATTGGGGGCATTTGTTTGCTCTCTCAAAGTCAAAAGCAGAACCAGTGACAGCGTCAAAGTTTTTACTATCAACAACATGATTACAGGCTCCCTCAGTTTCCTGTTGTACAGCATTAGCCTGCTGATATCTCTTTTTTTGTGTTGAGATCTACCCCGACTATTATTACCTCTGAAGTTATCAGAGTTATTATTATCTCTGCAGTTATTATTGTCTCTATTGTAATTGTTATCCTGGTTCGAATTCCAGTTTCCACGATTACTATCATGTTCACATTGATGCGAACATCTATTTGTTTGGTTCTGAGGTCTTCGGCAGGAATAACCTCTATTACCATATCCTCTTTTGAAATGCTTATAATTATTAGGGTGATAGTAACGAGTACTATCAGGTTGTCTCCAATTCTTCGAAGAAGAATCACCATGAAATTGATTTCCATGATTTTGACAGAAATTACCGCTACTCTTTCTATCAAAATTTTGTTGGAATCTACGAGCAAAGTTTTGACCATACGGAGCTGCCGAAGCAACTGGTAAACCTTCTTTCACCTTAGAGTTACCCATGGTTATGTGTGGGTGCGCAGTTACGTATTGGCAACAGAAATCTTCCATTTCTTTTATTGTTTTAGGTTTACGTTCATGAAGGAAAGCAAGGAAAGACTCATTGACAGACGACATGACTTTGTCTCTAAGTATTAAGTCCATAAGTCCTTCATAAGTTTTTTCCGTCTTAGATAGTTCAACCCATCGTGAGAAAGTAATGCGTATTCTTGCAATAAACTCGGAGAATTCAACTCCATTTTCAGGTAACATGTTTTTAAATTGTAGACGATAGCCGTCTTCGTTAAGCTGATATTTCTTTAACAAAGCGGCCCTGACAACCTCATAATTGTTCTTGTCAGGTTCATCCACCATATTTAATATACTTAGAGCTTTACCTGTCAGTATCCCTGATAACTGATAAACATATTTTGCTTTGTCTATGTTATGAGCTGTACATGCTTGTTCAAATCTGTCCAGATAGAACATTATGTCATCACTGGAAGGACTAAATGTTGGTAACTTAATCTTAAAAGTATCATTATTAGCCTTACCAGAAGATGAACCCTTGTTTGAATCATTACCATTACTCATGCTCGTCAATTTCAATTTTTCCAACTCTAAAGCTAAGACCTTTTCTTCATGTTCCATTTTTGCTTTCCTCTCATCAGACTCTCTCTGTAATCTTCTTTCCTCAGCCTGAGCCTCTTTTTGAAGTCTTTCATTTTCAGCTTCTTTTTCAAGTCTTTTATTTTCAGCCTCTTTTTCAAGTCTTTTATTTTCAGCCTCTTTTTCAAGTCTTTTATTTTCAGCTTCTAGCTGTAGCTGGAGTTTTCTTTCCTCAGCTTCTGATTCCCTTTTTTGTTTTTCCATTTCCATTTGGAATCTTTTTTCATCCACCTGCATCTGCAGTTTCTTTTGTTCAGCTTCCATTGCTTTATCATATCGAGCAGTTGCAAATTCTTCTAACTTATCACCAGTCTTCCCAAGCAATTTACCCTGCTCAATAAAGTGCTCAAATGTAGACATGTTGTCTAACATATGAGTCCAAAACCTGAAATAATTAACTAATTTATTTCAAACCTAAGTGTAACAAGTCTTAATTAAGCACTTGTATATTCACATCACATTATATTATCCCAGTCTCTGTGGGAAACAAGTCTCCAATCAAAGAACTTGTATATGAAATATCAGCACTCAATTCTTGATCATAAGTGCACTTCTCATTCAATAGTGCACGACACTATTCATCATTCATTTATCATCAGTGTAGTAGTAACAGTGCATTAGCATAGCCCATTAACTAATTACTATAACTGTAAACAATGACTATGTAAACACATGCAGAATGTAAACATTGAAAATGTAAACAATACAAACAATGTAAACAATAACAATGTAAACAATAACAAAGATCAGCAACAATACAAAAACGTTCGCAGAAATCAACTAAAAATAAAGCAGAAATTAATGAAATATCACAAAAAATGTGACGATATCTGCGATAGAATTAAACAAAATACATGACACCACAGTGTATAAACAAAAATGTTGTATGAAACTAAATTATAGACAAGAGTAGGCTAACAAATACAAACAAATCAAAACAAAACTAAAGAATGCGAAATAATAACGAAAACAATATTAAAACATGTCATCACAGCTAACATAAATAGCAACAGAAGTCGCTTAGCAAATTCCAGTATCGGAAATTTGCAAACCCTACAGAAAACGCTCACAATAGACGACCTCTATGACGTGGCATAATCTAACGGAGACACCACCCAACCGAGAACCCGCTGAAATATAAACATATAAATATACAAATAACATATAGACATATAACATATAGAATGAGATGATACACAGAAGACTCAGCAGAAGTATAAGGGCACAGTTTACATACAAACAGGCCACTTAACTTATAGGCTTCCAATCGTAGAACAGCAGAAAAACGGATGTCAATCAACGTCCTAAAGAGCGAAGCTCCAACGATGATGGCACATCTGAACTGCTTCCACTGCTAACACGATGGTACAAGAGCTTCTGAAATACTGTGTGTTGAGTTGTTTCGGCACTTGACCTTCTAATCCAAAAGTAAGTTGATGGAAATCGGTACTTGGCCTTCTTCAGAAAACAACCCGTTTCAACCGGCACTTGACCTTCACAAAAACGACAGCACTGGAACCTTGACAGCAGCAACTTGCTTGACTTGCGTAAAAGATAACAGCAGTCCGAGTTATCCGGCAACATGTAACAACGCCGGGTACTGTCAAATTCTTGTTTCCGTCAAAAAGTTGAAATTTTGACTTTTACCGGGCAACGCCGAGTACTTTGAAAATTTTGAAGATGTTGACTGTATTGAAGAATGTTAATTTCTTGAAGGATGCTGATGAATTCTTGTTGAAAATGAAGTGGGTAAGGGACCCCGTGTTTGCTGGTACCAGAATCAAACCAGCTTATGGCCACCAAATGATGCGTGATGCCATATGATGATGGATGGTATCCGCATGTCTGGTTTTGTGTAGTGTGCAGATGTGTTCAGTCAAAACAATGTTCATACAAAAATAACAGGGCAATCCACATAGGACGTCAGTAAACTCACGACGTATAAAGTCAATGATTCTTGTAACAGCCGTTGACGTTTTTCTTCATTATTTATTGTGGACGCCACAGTGACAAAATGGTTACGCGAATATGTAGGCACATCAAACAGTCATTATCACAGCAACATTCAATACAGCAATAGACGGTAGACAGCATTACAATGATGAGTCAGATGCATGTTATATTTCATAGTGCTGTAAATGTAGTCAGGTGAAAAACTCCATCCTTTTCTATAACAGCCAGGAGATAACCAGATGTATGAGATCAGTTCACTCTCCTTAGTCTGACTTCAGCAAGACAGACACGTCTGCCGAAGTATAAATAATGTCCTCAAAAATATCCTCTAGATAATAAAGGTTTTCCAAACCTAGTTCATTTAACAAAGTAGCAAGTAATGGTCCTTGGAACATGCATCAACCGATGCAGTACAATACAGCGACATGTGAGCTGGGAAAACATCTCGTGACGACGACTTTCGAAGACAGGCTATGAATCGAAATCGCTCACGACCCAAAATCGATAGAGTTAATGAAAAGTCAATTTACCTTGCTTTCAGGAAATACACAGAAATATCACGCCTCCCGACATGTGGGAAACACTAGAGGTATTATCTCGAATAAACGAAATATCCATTAAGAGGACTACACATCCCTGACAGAACAAAAAATAGCGGAGATCCCCTCTTCAACGAGGCATCTCTTTCGCCATTCAAATCGCTCACCCCACTAGTGGTGGGCGGAAACCGATCGACCAAAAAACAAGACCAGTCATGCGCAGTCCAGCGCAAAAAGACCACAGCTCAAAACTTAACTGCATTCAATACCAACGCGGGAAGACAAATGCTTACCGAGAAAAGTGACTATAAATTTCAAGCAGTTGTTGCCCTTGCGTTATAAAATAGATATTGTAATAAAACGATGTTGCGAGAATTTATCACGCAACACCGCCTTAACCTTCCCAGAGTTGCTCTGGTACCCAATTGGGACTGGGTGGACCCAGGAGCCGTTTGCGGCCTAAAAAAAATCCCACCTCATCTGGGGATCGAACCATAGACCACTGAGCTAGGAAGCCAGTGCAGTAACCACTATGCTACCGCGGCTCCCACCATAGATCGGTGCCGGCCGTTATTGTGGGTCTATCTTCTCGATTATTCTGAACGTTTCATGCAAATATTTTGGAATCAATAGCTGTCATTACAAAAAAGATAATGAGCTATCATATACGGAGATTTTAAATTATCCAAATACCTCAGTAGTTAGCGCACCCACTTTTAACTGTGGAGTGTTGTCCAGGACGTTAATGTTAGCATAAGAGACTTGTCAGGACTTCGGTTAGTTCTCGACGCTGCCCAGAAGAAAACGCTCTCACACACACAAACACACACGCTAGAAACCTGGAACCATTGATTGTCTACCCTGATGCTAAACTCAAGTGTGAATCGACAGCTGGACACAAAGAATAGCAAAGGAAAAACACGGATTTTGGCTGCCGGAACAGTGGCAATCAATATGGAAATAGCTCAGTATTTAATGAACAGCGATTCTCGTTTGTGATGGGGCTTTTATTCAAAGGTTAAGCCTCTGATGAGCGCGCAATGAAGACTAAAGATGTATTTTCATTTGTAGTTAAGTCTCCATTCGTCTCATTCCTTTCAACTACTCATTTTTTCTGACTGTCTACGGGGCAGATAAAAAAGACGGGATTAGATGTATCTTTATTCAACCATGTTTGTTCTTTATTGCTTAGTTTTCTTTTTGTTTCTCATTTATCTTCTTTCTACCATTTCTCACCAATCAATCATTCCTTGTCTCGTCTGGTACCTGTTAATCATACCAGTGCGATTTTGTCAATCTTCTCCACGCATATCTTTACTTCCTTATCCTGCATTATTCACTGGGAAGATGATTCAAATTCAGCGCAATAAATCTTTGAGCAGCTTATCTATTGTTAGCAATGAGATAAGAATATGACCTGCAGAATATGACCTGCCGAATATGACCTTTCGATACGTGGAATAGTCTTATTTTGAAGGCATGCTTTATGTATTCCAGTAAGTATTCTCTGGTGTATATCGGGACCTGCACGATGACCAAAGACTAGTAATACAGTATTCTACCACTCTTCTTGTAGAAGACTGCATCCCCAGGCATGTCGTACAGGGCTATTAATGCGAGGTTTGTGCATGCGGTTGGCAACTTCATCATGTTAAACAAAATGCAACAGAAACCACTGCTGCAAGGCAATATGAAAGCTTGGTGCAAGGTTCCTGCAAGGGTTCCAGATACAGTGTTGGCTCCTAGCTCCAGATGGAGCACAAAGGAATATAATGATGATGATGATATTCGGCAGTAGTATAGATTTACAGGTTTTCTAGGTGTCATTACATGCGGTCTTCTTAATAAACATACATACCTTTTCCTAAACATCGGGTTATACACTTTGTTTTGGTTTATGGGTTAGGGGCGGGGACACACGCACGCAAGCACACACACGCAAGCATACATACGCACACACGCACGCACGCATACATACGCACACACACACACACACGCGCGCGCGCACACACACACGCAAGCACACACGCACGCAAGCACACACACGCATGCATACATACGCACATACGCACGCACGCATACATACGCACACACACACGCGCGCGGGCGCACAAACGCTGGGGCATTTACACTCGCACACACACGCACGCACGCACACACACATATTTTACCAGTGCCATCTCTTCGATATGTGTTGAAATAGTTGAAATAAGTATTCATTAAAATAAAATCAGTATAAATATTCCTTTAGTTAAAGTGAAATCTGTTATGTATTTTTCTGTCATCCTGACTCACATTAAACTGAAACCATATTTTTTTTTTCAGAAGATCCTTATCCTGAAGACATGAAATGAGTTATAAAATAAAATTACAATGGAGGGTAGAATTGCAATAAATTCTGAGAATAAACAAGAATGGGTTACCAATTTTTTTTTTCTTGGATTCGGATGTGATGTCGTCGTGTCCTGCTCCTTTTCTCCTCTGCTGGATATATCTAAGAAGTCTCTTTGAGTTTCACCATAAGTGCAAACGGATTAATATACTATTCTAACTTCACGCATAGATACGTTCTGTCATCGTTATGACATTGCTCATAAATCACGGGTTTGAGAATTAAATTACACAAAATCAGATCGTTTTAAGAACCGTATTTCTGCTCATCTCCGTACAGTTCCCGCCAGTCTCTGAAGAAACATGGAAAAAATAGGACCACTACACATTTAGGCGTGTCGTACAGGGCGACTAATACTAGGCTGTGCCTGGGGTTTGCAACCTCATCATGTAAAACAAATAACAACAGAATCTACCGCTGCAGGAGATGTGAATGCTTGGTGCAAGCTTCCTGTAAGTGGACCAGCAGCAGTGTTGTCTCCACGTCTCGTCAGGAGTGGAAAGGAACATGATGATGATAATCTCCGCTCTTCTGAGTGCGTCTGCCTGATCTGTTGAAACTTGTTTCCGTCAGACAACAAAATATAGTCCTATGGTTAACCATTCCTTTGACATACAGTGACGTATAACCAATGAGAAACTGTTAGAAATATATAGTCCTATGGTAGGCATTCCTTTGTCATACAGTGACGTATAACCAATGTGGAGCAGTTAGAAATATATAGTCCTATGGTAGGCATTCCTTTGTCATACAGTGACGTATAACCAATGAGATACTGTTAGAAATATATAGTCCTATGGTAGGCATTCCTTTGACATACAGTGACGTATAACCAATGAGAAACTGTTAGAAATATATACATCTTAGTCATCGTGTCTACTATATTTATCAGTTGTTTTTTGTTCTTGAATATTACCCCTGCCAATGGATTATGGAGGTCAATGTGTGTTGGGAAGTCTATTAGCTCTTCTTTGATTTCCGTCCATTTAGAAACGGAAGAATTTACCGTGTTTTTTTTTTTAAGCGCTACTTCTGAAAATACCGCGTTTACCATGTCTTCCTGAAATGTGCAAAAAACGCAAATAATATATACCAATCAATCAATTAATTAATCAATCAGTCAATCAATCTATACCCTTGAGCTCCCCAAGAAACATAGGCCTTCAACACACACATGCCAGGTCCTCCTGTCACGTGCCGTCAGCTCACGTGCTTTCCACGTTTTCCTCAACGTATATACCAAGTTCAAGCTCAAATAT
Source organism: Oreohelix idahoensis (assembly GCA_024509875.1). Classification (NCBI taxonomy): domain Eukaryota; kingdom Metazoa; phylum Mollusca; class Gastropoda; order Stylommatophora; family Oreohelicidae; genus Oreohelix; species Oreohelix idahoensis. Next base: position 565,220 of record JAMPIV010014266.1, read on the forward strand.
TTTAATTTCAAAATTGAATTAAATCCCCCCCCCCCCCCCCCCCCCCCCCCAAAGTGCGATTGACAGGTTCATACTCACTGCCTCAACAATTTCGCGGGAAGTATCGATGTCTACTAATATCTGGGAAAGTACTCGGATTTACGATTTTAAGACATCCGTTATATGATAGATGACCAATATGTCAATATTTATGTATCATTTTCGTCTAAAATGTACTTAACAAGCAATATTTACTTTATTTCTCAGACTTTGTCCAACTTTGTAGCGATTGCGGAAAGAAGGCCAAATTGTGGGACACTCAAACATGGTGATCACAACTCTCTCTCTCTCTCTCTTTCACTCACTCTCTAGCTCTGTGTATATTTATATTTATGTATGTCCACTTACCTTCTTCTCGCTGTTTTCTTCGAACGTTGTTGGAATATTAAATGTCACGAGTTGGCTATTTCTATAGTTTTTGTGATAGTGATGAATCTACCTCTTATATACGTCAGTTCTATAATCGTATTTCACATTTTCAGTAATCCACATTGTGCATTATACGTCCCTTAAGAACAGAGGCATGTGACACCTGTTGGTACGTTTAAATCTTGCCGAAGTGTCCTGTCTTGTGTTCGGATTCTAGCAAGTAGACACCTTTGACTCGCATGTTGAATAGTGTTTGATCCGAGTTTGTGTCCAAAGTATTATTATATCACGAATGAATCGTCCACTCATCCAAGTAATTCATTTGCTTCAATTTAAGCACCATTTATTCGTGAAGCAATTCTTATATAAGCGAGAAAAATAATAGTCTCAATAGTAAGTCTCACCTGTTTGTTGCTGAATAAGGTAGTCTGACATTAACACATAACAGCTGTGAGTCATACTAGATTATTTTTTTTTAAACAGGTAAACAGCAGGTTTTGCCGTAGGTACTTGAAGTGTGAAACTTCACCGTACTAGGTCAATGTTTTATGTTGAGTTGTCCCGTTCTTTTCCTCGCTACATTTGCCTTCCGTAACTTGTGCAGAGGCAGGAACCCATTTACTGCAGCGTTTACTGGAGCATGATTGTAGCAGTTTTCCATCCCGGGACTCAGTAACTTTACCGCGAGAGGCATGCGCTGTGAGTGACAGTAACGTCCAGAAATATCAGTTAACAGTCAGTCTCAAAAACGTATATCTGACCCAGCACTTGCCAACCCTTCTTAATCATAGATGATATCATAATCATAGAGACTACCCGGAGATTCCTTTTTGGAGAATACGTGATACAATTATTCCCAGACTGTTGTTGTTAAACACTTGGCATGTGTTTTTATAAGGTTTCTGTTTCTGCAATTGAGCGCAGGCAAACGTTCATTTTGGCATGCAGAAAAGTACGGTTGGCGTTCATGGAGACGTGAACTGTAGGAAATAGAAAAAATGAATATGTGTGAATAAGAATCTTCATCTCAAATGTCAAAGTCAGTACTCTTATATAGCTCTGAGACATGGAGAACAACAAAAACAACAACCAACAAGCTACAGACTTTCATAAATGGGTGCTTGCATAGAATAGAAGGATTAAAATGGTATGACAAGGTTACCAATGTGGAACTGATGACAAGAACCAGACAAGTGCCGGTAGAGCAAGAGATGAGAAGAAGACGATGGCGATGGATAGGGCACACACTGAGGAAACCTGTTGATAGCATTACTGTGACGGTATTGCCTCCCCTGCTTTGCAGTAGTCGCCCAACAGTGGCCAAAACTCAAGAGAATCTAATATGGGCTTCAATGGTATCTACCTTAGCACAAGATTACTCTTGGCAGAGATGTAGATAGAAGGGTGCTGACACTTCTATTACAAAGTGAGTCTTCACAAGATATTCAGAATAAGCGAGAAAAATACTGTTTTGGCTGAGTATGTTAACTCTTTAATTCTGCCGACGCTTTTATGAAGGATTTAAGCACTTATTACTTTCAGCTCGTTTAAGCCCCCACCTCTGATTTACTCAGTGGAATTCCATTATTCTAGAATAGCTCTGTTTAGAGTGTGTGTAGTAATTTGACCGAGACAAGCATGCAGTAACTTTAAAACGATTAAATCGAAGTTAAATTTGTAACATTACAAATAACAAAATTTAATAATCACTTTAGGTTTTAACAGTTGGAAATACTCGTAATGTGAATAGTTATGGGTCAAGAAAAGTTATCATCATGGTCTTTAAGGATTGTGAAGTGTTACAAGAAGTTCAAGTGTGGCAGCATATATTAGAACTTAGCTGCCAATGACGGTTCTGCTCCTTCTTATGGGTTGGTTCTTTTCACACTGCTCGCGCTCGTCTCTGATCAAGATTGTCGGGGTAGCTCGTTTCCCAGAAATGTCAAGGAGAGTCTACCACGTGGTCCTTCGTCTTAAAGTTTAGGCCACGGTTCCCTTCTTGTTCCATATATAGTACTTTCTGCTGGTACCACCAAATAGCCAATCCTGACTCACAGACTATTTGTTCAGATGAATAAAAGAGATTTGAATTAGCCTCTTGCACGCTTCTGGGGTGTTGTTAATTTAATAAGTTCCCTCTCTGACCTCGTGTGGGGTCCTTCAGCTTCCTCAGTCCGGGTTTCCTTATTTAAAATGTTAGAGATTTCCTGGGCTATATTGTAAGTCCTGATAAATACTCCAATAAAAGGTGTCCGGTATATTAAGAAGAAATTATGAATTCTAATTCTTCACTGCAGCAGTCTGGTGTCTTGGCGAGCGATTTCTCAAGTGGAATAGCTTGAGAAAATGGTCAGATTATATTCCCTGCCTTCCCACGCCTTCGTGTGTTATGAGCTATCAAAAACTCCAATCGTATTCAAACAGGCGGGTAATGGGATAATTTCAAAATATTCCGACATCGGATAATTTTGAACGTAAGGCAGAGGTCAACTCTCCCATATATGGTAATAAGATGTCCGATGTGTACAAACTGACAGACACATCGGTAAACGGATATGACCATGTGTTCGAGATGTAGCAATCTTACTTTTATCTAAAGTAATATTGTCATCCATGACTTATCGGTGATTAAGCCGATAGCGCTGGCCATCTGCCGCGCCTATAGCCAACAAATCTGGGCAGCGCCAGCAAAAGTGATTATTATCACCTACAGGGTGTGTCAAGCAATTCGACAATACTCAAATATCTGCTACTTAGCAGAAAAATAACGAAGAAAGAAAAGTGCAATAATAGACAGCACACAATAAAAATCAGTACCACAAATGTACCGATATTGCCGGAGAGAAACAAAGATCGATAGGGGCCGCCCCGTTTTGTCACAATTACAAGGCAATTCTTGTTATGGAATATCCAGGACAAGAGAAGCAGACATAGACCAAGAAGCACATGGAGAAGAGAACTGGAAACAGAGGTGAAAATGATGAGGAAAACGTGGAAAGAACTTGAGATGATGGCATGTGACAGGAGGACTTGGCATGTGTTTGTTGAAGGCCTATGCTCCTTGGGATCGGAGGGTAACGTATGAATGAATGAATATGTATGAAAGAAAAATAAGCTAATTGAACATGAACATGTATTTTAAAATTGAAGATCATCATAATTGTCAATCAGCTCCATTAGAAGCATAGCGTCGCCTTATTACAGCTTTATTCCATTTTTCCTTCCGGCTTGTTTTAAGAAAAGTTCATTCACAGTGTCTGGGTTATTCATTGAAAATGAAGAAGGTATCACAGGAAAATGAAATTTTGTACGATGAACTCAACTGTTAACAGTAAGATATTGTGGAGAGTGATATATTAAACTATACGACGTCGATTTATGACGTCAGGTCACTATTTTTTTGTTGTTGCAAAATTGTAGATGGAGTAGAGTAACACGACGACCCGGTGCCACGTCTTCCTGCCGCGTGCCAACAGATCAAGATGTTTTCAAAGTTTTCCTCATCATTTTCACTTCTGTCTCTATTTCTCGTTCTGTGTGTATCTCTCTATTTCTATTACCCTGTGAATTCCAGAAAAAAGTGCTGCCTGGTAAAGCTATCAACTGGTTATCTCAATGTGGGTCTTATCCATCGCCGGCGTCTCTTCTTCTCCCCGCTTGTTAAGAAAAAGTACAGATACAGTTTAAAAATAATTCTTTAATGGGTAAAGGGGGTACTTATAATTCTATATTAATTGGTAACGTCCGAAGGTAAAGTACGAATTAGCAAGTTTTAAATTAAACTTCGGTGGGATGATACTACTGGTGTTTGGCTGCGAACCTTACTTACTTAGTCGTTCCCCTTCTACTGTGAGGTGTAGAGGTTTGGAAGAGAGAGCGCCAGACTATTCTATCGGCTGTCTTCCTCCTGGCCTGGTTCCATTCTAGTCCTCGGTCCTTCAAAGATTGTCTAATGTTGTCTTCCTAGCGCACTCTGGGTCGTCCTGGGGGTCTGGATCCCTGGCTCTTTGTTTCCCATGCTTGTCGTGGTAACCGATCTTCTCCCATTCTGCAGACATGGCCAAACCATCTTAGTTGGGACTGTTCTACTTGGGTCTGCAGGGGGTGGGATTTAAGGCCTTGACGTATCGTCTGGTTGCGGACCATGTCTCTTCTTGTTACTTCAACCACCTTCCTAAGATACCTCATTTCTGAGGTTTAGATCTGGCTTTTGTGGGTTGTAGTCATTGCCCATGACTCGCATCCATTGTCAAGACTGGGACATAGGTGGAGCGGTATACAGCCAACTTTGTTTTCTTACCAACCTCTCTCTTGCTGAGGAATCCTCGATTTATGGCCTGAAAAAGTCTCCCAACTGCTGCTTTTCGAGTGGCCAACTCTTCTTTGATGCCTCCCTTTCGGTCTATAATAGCTCCGAGGTATTTACAGTGGTCGACCTGCTCCAGGACCTGTTCTCCCAGCTTAATCTGATGTCTTCTTTCTTCTCGTGATATCACGATGGATTTTGTTTTAGAGCTGCTTATGACCATCCCTCCCTTCTCCAGCTCTTCCTTCCAGTCTTGCAGGTTGGATTGGAGATGTGCTTCTGATTTAGCAATCAGGGCAACAAAATCAGCAAATACCAGCTCTGAAATACAGACCTGTCTCATCTTCCAGTACCCCACTGAATACTTTCTTGTTCTCTCCTTACTTGAATTGATGACATCGTCCATGAGGAGTATGAAAAGATAAGGTGGCAGGATATCACCTTGTCTTACACCAGTTATGGTCCTGAACTCTTCTGACTTATGGTTTGCTGTCCTCACATAATTTCTGCAAGACTTGTAGAAGCTCTATATAGCATGAATCAGCTCTAGGATTCTTGAATAGATTTTACCAAGGACTCTAAGAAGGGATATGCCTCTATGGTTTCCACACTGTCACCTTTTTTGAAAATTGGTGCTATGATGGCAATCACCCAATCCTTTGGTACGGTCTTGTTGCACCACGTGGGAATAAAAGGATATAGTATGCAAGATTAATGAGAGTGAAAGAGCAGAATGTTAGACGGGCCTGCGCGCCCAATTCTCAACCCTTCGAAAATAAAGTTCGTTCGTTCGTTCGTTCGTTCGCTGCCTGTAGGACCCTTAAGAGTAATATGTCGTCTGATGCTCCCATGTACTTAACCATTTCTGGTGTTAAACCATTGTCGTAAATTTCGGATAGGAGTATTAAGACTAGGGTTGGTCCCTTCTGAATAGGTTGGAATGAGTGATAGTCACGGTGAGAGTTTGAAAAATGAAATAGATTCCACGAGTGGTGAGATGATAGACTGTGGTATAGAGGCTGTCGCTGAAAGCGAAAAGAATTCTTCTCCCTCTCACCTATCCTCTACGACGGTTTTTTTTTCTTCAGAGTCCGACAGTCTAAACCACATTTATATTACATATAATTCTATCTACTCACGGGCACGCACATACACGTGACGACAGTTAAACACACAGACTTGGAAAATCTATAACAAATGATTTTATATGTATTTGAACGAGCTGACCAACGCACTGATTTAGTTCAAGAGAGAGATTTTTTATTATTATCATCAAAAAAAAAATCTTTTCACAACACCAAAAATACATCAAGGAAAAAAAACATATACAAATAGTCATACAATTCAAGAAAATGCTACAAGGATGGTAGCCCGTTAGATCTTACTCTAGGTTTAGCCCACAGCCCCGTTAAGAGAACAGATGATGGCCCAAAGAGTTATAGATACGTAAGAGATTTCTTCTTTTCTCGTAAATGTATGCACAGAGTTTGATAAATCTGATTTAACCTAAGAAGTAAAGAAACTCTAGCAAATAGTAACAAATTCTGCAGGTTAAACAAAAAAAATTAAGACAGTAAATGTGGGACGATAATACATCGGTAAAATAACACTCAGACCTGTGTACTCTCATTCATCCAGCCATGGCCTTTCTTACACATGTATACTCACAACTTTGCTCGCTGCCTCTAGGAGCATACTAATTCTAGGACCTTCACACAGACCCGAAGATGCAGTCCTTGACCAAGAAATCCCCAGTTCCAAAAGACGTAATAAACTCTCAGGGAACGATTCCTTGGGGGTTCTAATTTTTCGAATGTCTGATTAAGTCACATAAAATTTTGTCCAGGCACGAAAGTTAGCAGAGCACAATGTCATTAGCTTTGGATTCTAGAATTAAGGAATGTCAGATCGGTGTCTACTTCCAGGAAGGTACTATATTTTGTCACCACAATACTAGTCACAATCTCTTGCGGAATGTTAATCTTGTAATATTCTCGCCGCCAGGCAGCATGTACATTTATATTTGTGGAGCAATATGACCTGGCTCAAAAGCCCAATATATATATTTCTAGTCTTTAGAAACCGTTAGTGGGGTTGCTATTACTGTCTCTCTCTGATGGCTTATGCACTGTCAGACCCGTGTTACTTGAAACAAAGAAACCCACGTGGTTAAAGATAGGAAATGTCTATGCTTCTCACAAATATGTCTCTCAGGTTACTAACCGCTGGCAAGTTGGGTACCACCGTTTCACTATATAAAAGAAAGAACACATATCAAATAATTTACATATATGTACTCAATATAACTTACATTTTAAATAGCAAGCCGACCGCTTGACTTATAATTAAAACTTCCCATAAAGTAAGTTATACAAAAATCAATCATCAGGAATTTAGGAATATCTTCGTATTCCGTCACTATTCACTGATGTAGCATCTAGCATTTATAAGTTAGTTATTAAAACAGTTTCGACTGAGTATTTAACAGTTAAATTAAACTTATTTCAGCTACTTGTTTAGTAAGCTAAAAATATAATTTATTTTGTATTTCCAATGCAACTCGACGATTTAAGAAATAACAAACTATCAAAATATTCACTCTGCACACAGAACTAGTTTAAAATGGAATCGGCGATTTTAACACTAAATCACTTCACAACACTAGATATCTATTATATATAATATTAATATACCTCAACCACAGAATTACTACGAACGTTAAACCACTTCGACCAAACTAAGGCCATCTCTATTTACAGAGATTATTTAGAAATCGAACGAAGGTTGTTCTAGTCTAACTGCAAAGTTACTGAGTGAAATGAAATAGTTTCAAACGTGGGTTAATATTTTAAACCAGACAAAGGATGAACTATTATTTCGTAGAACGAAATGCTCTCCCCTTTCCGGCTTAAACGATACGTTTCACACCTAACATGTCGTAACTGCCACCACTGACCAAGATGTACGCGTGTCAGTTTCAAATCTCAGACAACCTGTCTCCAATGCAGGGCAGTTTTCACACTACAGCTGACCATGGCCTACAGTGAGCGCCGTGTCAGTTTGGGATTTTTCAGACAAATGTCTGAATACTGACCGGTGCAGATGTAAAGTATCACACCTCACCGGGACTTATGCCGAGAAGAAGCTCGCGCGCTCGGTGAGAATGTAGACTATTGTCTACGTCCTATGTTCAGCGAACCGACTTATCACGCCTTCTGACGCCCTGCAGCCCTGACATCTACGTAATATCGTCCTAGCGCGATTCTCAGTTTTGAGAAAGAAACAGGTAAAGTTTAAAAATACTGAAGAAAATATTTTTCGCAACCGAGTGATGCGAAAAATACAGGAAAAACAAGTATGGAAAGAATATAAATGAAAGGATTAGGGTGAGAGAATAGGAAGAAGATGTAGGTAATTTAATGACATAAAGACCTACGTGACAGGACGTCCCCCCTTAAGATATGGAAGCACTCCATGTCTACGTTATGGAATTAAATTTCCTATAACCGTAGCTTCGGGGTGTCTGTCTTCTTCCCTCTCATCTTCCCCCTCCATCTCTGTCCAATTCCTACTCAAGTCTACTCCCCAAAGTTTCCTTCCTCTGGAATGTCTCCCATGCGCGCTTGAAAGAGCGTCGCCGCTTCTGACATTTTTGAAAGATTTCCTGTGATAGCGGTGGAATATCCCTGCCACTATCGTCATCTTCGTCAGTTTTGGCGATGGTCAGGAGATGGTCGGAGGTTGGCACTGGTTTTTCCAAGTATCTCTTTAAGAGATTTAAATGGAAAACCTTCTCCTTTCCTTCAATAGAGATCTGGTAGTTAGCCTTAGAAATCTTTTTCAGGACGGTAAACGGCCCTTGCCATCCGATCTTCAGTTGGTTGTTCTCAGTAGGGAGTAACACCAAAACTTTCTCTCCTGCTTCCAGTTCTCTCTCTTCCGCGACTTTCCTGTATCGGTTAGCGTGCTTTGTGCGTGCTCGCTTAAAGTTAGTCGTTGCTAGGTCCCACCCTAGTTTCAACCTTTCCTTTAAAACCGACACATATTTACTGGCTGAGACAACTGTCTCATCAGCCTTCTCGTCTGTCAGAGACTGAAGTAAGGCTTCAAGCGGGCCCTTAATGGGTCTGCCGAATAAGAGTGTAGCTGGCGGAAATCCTGTGGAAGTATGAGGAGATTCTCTGTAGCCAAATAATGCTGCAGGAATACAGAGATCCCAATCTTCAGGTTTCACTTGTGCCAGCTTACTTAGCATCATGGTGAGGTTTCCATTAGCACGTTCCACGAGCCCATTTCCGGCCGGAGTATATGGCTTAGTGTGGATGTGCTGGGTCCTCAAGATCTTAACGATCTCATCCATCAACAGGTTTCGGTATGGAGATCCGTTATCCGTCAACACTTGCTGAGGGAATCCCAACCGAGTGAAAATCTGCACGAGGGCTTCTGCGACATGCTTGGCATCTGCGCATGTTAGCGGGATAGCTTCTGCCCATAAAGTGCATGTATCGACTAAGGTCAGGATAAACCTGTTCCTTCTTTTAGTCCTTTCGAAAGGCCCTAAAATGTCGATCACAACCCGTTCGAATGGTGTTCCCATTATCGGCATTTCACCCATGTGGACTGGGGGTGTCCGTTGCTTGGGTGGTACACGTTGGCACTGGGCACAAGATTTGACATACCTGATAATATCAGTGTTTACTCCTGGCCACCAATAATGAGTGGTTATACGTTGGTTTGTGGCGTTCTGTCCCATGTGTCCGCTGAAGGGAAGAGAGTGCCCCATTTCTAGGATTTGGCTTCTGTACTGTTTCGGTACTAGGAGCTGGTTGTAACCTTGGTCAGGCTTGCCCGTTCTCCGATAAAGTACGCCATCCTCAGAAAAAATGTCCCCGTGCTGTTTGGGTTCCTTAGCCATGGGCAGTTTCCTAAAGCAGGGTGCCAAAGTAGGGTCCTTGTATTGCGCTTCTTTAAGTTCCATAGGTAACAAATTAGGCGCAGGCTCCCGTTCCTTCTTGGTTTGCCCTCTTGTAGTTACTGCTGCCACAATCGGCTCTTCCGGTTTCCCAATACACACGTATCTCCCGCCAAGTATGACTGGGTAGATGGGATCATCCATAACAGCCGCTTTGATCACCCCTCTGACAAAGTCAGAGTGTATCTCCACCAATGCGATGGGAAGCGCTGTAGGTGCATCACTCTTACGAACTCCACAAAGTTGGACGGTCTCTGCTGTCTCTTGACCGGGTTTGACCAGGTTCCTGGCAACAATGCAATCATAAGAAAGCCCCGTGTCAAATAAGCAAGAAGTTTGAGAACCGTTCAAAGTAACAATACCTCGCGTTGAGGGTCTATCCCCAACAGGTTGGGAATCACTGTCAATAATTCCGCCTTGCGAGACTGTTAATAAGCATCCGATGCGTTTCGGCTCGGTGTGCTCGGTCTGATCATATGTCCCGTGCTCAGGGGTTCTCCCTTTGCCACCTTGTCCTTTCTGGCTACGCTGCCATGTAGGGCGGTCGGGTTGATCAGACTGTTTGGGGTGGTTGGGGTACTTGTTCTTGTAGAACTTGGATTTTTCAGGAGGGGGGTTTTGAGGTCCAGTTTCTCTGTGGTTAAACTGATTCGCAGCATGAGAAGGTTGATCTAGATTATTTTTTCGAAAATGCTCCTCTGTCGGTTTCCGCTTTGTGGCCGGTAGTTCAGCCAGCGCATTATGGTAACGCTCAGACTTCTCTAAGATGTCTTCAAGTTTTTCTGCCCCCTGCTCAGCGAGAAATCTCCGGGTATCCGCAGACAAAGTGTTCTTTATTTGTTCTGTTAGAACAAGTTCCTCAAGACCTTCATAGGTAGAGGGGAGCTGTGAAAGCTCAAGGCACTTTGTTAGATATCCCTTTAGACGAGATGAGAACTGGTGAAAAGTTTCAGAATTCTCTTTCCGGCTGTTGCGAAACAGTTGCAAAAACTTGCGAGCGTTCATTTCAAAACGCTCCAGTAACGCTTTCTTCAACACATCGTAGTCGTCTTGTTGGCTACTTTCCAGCTTAGAATAAACATCATAAGCAGAACCTTTTAGGGCCTGGGAAAGTTTCATATTCCAACGCGACCTCTCTAACCCGTACAGAGTTGCAATTTTCTCAAATTTTTCTAACCATGTGTCAATCTTCTCATTTGGACAAGGGAAAGACTCAAGAGTGAAAGACATAGCATTTAGTTGAAGAGATTGAGTGTTAGCAGGGTCAGTTAAGGAAGAATGAGGAGAAGACTCTCCATTGCTGGAGGTAGAGGCAGCACCACGACTTTGAAGTTCTAGAGCTTTAAGAGCCAACTCATGTTGTCTCTCCTTCTCTCTTTCCTCTCTCTCCTCCCTCTCCTTCTCATGCTGTCTCTCCTTCTCTTTTTCCTCATGCTGCATCCTGCGAATTTCCATTTCTTCCTCAATCTTCTTCTGCTGTAATAGACGGTCTGCTTCTTCTTTCCTCCTAGCTTCTTCTTTTTCCTCTTTAGCTTCAGCTGCTTTCCTCTCCGCATCATATCTCTCAAGTTCGTCCCTGACAAAAGCTTTCGCTTCCTCTCCTTCCAGTCCCTCCTCTCTCGCTTCGTCCTGAGGAGTTGTCTAAGTTTTGCCCTCTCGGCCATATTATGTCAGTGACTGAAACAAGTCAAGAAAGAAAAGAAGAAAGGATACACTGGTTCCTACCACTACGAGAAACAAATTTCCAAAAATTCAAAAGATGATATCCTTAACCCTGGGATACCTCCTCCAAAAATAAAAATCTAACTATCGCTGCTATTAATAGGCAATAAAGCACCTAATGCAAAACACGACTACGCCAACTAAATGGTAGTTAAGATTATTCCCTGAAAAATAAGTAGCTACAGTGGAAAAGCAAAATAATTATTGCAAAAATTTCGGAGAAAAAAAAAATCCCTTTAATTTTAAATCCACTATCAAGTTCACCCCTGAAGACAGTTCGGGTGAGGGAGGCAATTAATCTGGACGGATAGTCCGAAACGCACTCCTTAGCTTTGCTCAAACACCTACCTGCTTCAGAACCCTTGTGAATGTTATACACTCACAAAACTTTACCAGCGTTTAGTATTACAAAATCAGTAATTAACATATATTCCGACAATCAACCTGTAACTGAAATGTATATTATTTCTAAATGCTGTGGAAAAAAACTATCAGTTTGTGTGGTCAGCACGCCCGAAAACAGATCGTTAGTCTAGGGGATAAATTATTTAAAGATATAACAACTCACAAGACATCACACCCTTACTCTATTTCAGAATAAAGAATCTAAAAAAACGAGCTGATATTTGTCGTCTCGTCTTCCTATTCTACGTTCAAAAATCCGTCGGGCGAGACCACATTTGTCGTATCGCCTTAGGATTTTGGGTTCAATTCCCGGTAACGAGCGACCATTTGTCGTACTCGTCTTCCTATTCTAAGTTCAAAAATCCTACGGACGAGAACCAATTTGTCGTAAATTTCGGATAGGAGTATTAAGACTAGGGTTGGTCCCTTCTGAATAGGTTGGAATGAGTGATAGTCACGGTGAGAGTTTGAAAAATGAAATAGATTCCACGAGTGGTGAGATGATAGACTGTGGTATAGAGGCTGTCGCTGAAAGCGAAAAGAATTCTTCTCCCTCTCACCTATCCTCTACGACGGTTTTTTTTTCTTCAGAGTCCGACAGTCTAAACCACATATATATTACATATAATTCTATCTACTCACGGGCACGCACATACACGTGACGACAGTTAAACACACAGACTTGGAAAATCTATAACAAATGATTTTATATGTATTTGAACGAGCCGACCAACGCACTGATTTAGTTCAAGAGAGAGATTTTTTTATTATTATCATTAAAAAAAAAATCTTTTCACAACACCAAAAATACATCAAGGAAAAAAAAACATATACAAATAGTCATACAATTCAAGAAAATGCTACAAGGATGGTAGCCAGTTAGATCTTACTCTAGGTTTAGCCCACAGCCCCGTTAAGAGAACAGATGATGGCCCAAAGAGTTATAGATACGTAAGAGATTTCTTCTTTTCTCGTAAATGTATGCACAGAGTTTGATAAATCTGATTTAACCTAAGAAGTAAAGAAACTCTAGCAAATAGTAACAAATTCTGCAGGTTAAACAAAAAGAATTAAGACAGTAAATGTGGGACGATAATACATCGGTAAAATAACACTCAGACCTGTGTACTCTCATTCATCCAGCCATGGCCTTTCTTACACATGTATACTCACAACTTTGCTCGCTGCCTCTAGGAGCATACTAATTCTAGGACCTTCACACAGACCCGAAGATGCAGTCCTTGACCAAGAAATCCCCAGTTCCAAAAGACGTAATAAACTCACAGGGAACGATTCCTTGGGGGTTCTAATTTTTCGAATGTCTGATTAAGTCACATACAATTTTGTCCAGGCACGAAAGTTAGCAGAGCACAATGTAATTAGCTTTGGATTCTAGAATTAAGGAATGTCAGATCGGTGTCTACTTCCAGGAAGGTACTATATTTTGTCACCACAATACTAGTCACAATCTCTTGCGGAATGTTAATCTTGTAATATTCTCGCCGCCAGGCAGCATGTACATTTAAATTTGTGGAGCAATATGACCTGGCTCAAAAGCCCAATATATATATTTCTAGTCTTTAGAAACCGTTAGTGCGGTTGCTATTACTGTCTCTCTCTGATGGCTTATGCACTGTCAGACCCGTGTTACTTGAAACAAAGAAACCCACGTGGTTAAAGATAGGAAATGTCTATGCTTCTCACAAATATGTCTCTCCGGTTACTAACCGCTGGCAAGTTGGGTACCACCGTTTCACTATATAAAAGAAAGAACACATATCAAATAATTTACATATATGTACTCAATATAACTTACCTTTTAAATAGCAAGCCGACCGCTTGACTTACAATTAAAACTTCCCATAAAGTAAGTTATACAAAAATCAATCATCAGGAATTTAGGAATATCTTCGTATTCCGTCACTATTCACTGATGTAGCATCTAGCATTTATAAGTTAGTTATTAAAACAGTTTCGACTGAGTATTTAACAGTTAAATTAAACTTATTTCAGCTACTTGTTTAGTAAGCTAAAAATATAATTTATTTTGTATTTCCAATGCAACTCGACGATTTAAGAAATAACAAACTATCAAAATATTCACTCTGCACACAGAACTAGTTTAAAATGGAATCGGCGATTTTAACACTAAATCACTTCACAACACTAGATATCTATTATATATAATATTAATATACCTCAACCACAGAATTACTACGAACGTTAAACCACTTCGACCAAACTAAGGCCATCTCTATTTACAGAGATTATTTAGAAATCGAACGAAGGTTGTTCTAGTCTAACTGCAAAGTTACTGAGTGAAATGAAATAGTTTCAAACGTGGGTTAATATTTTAAACCAGACAAAGGATGAACTATTATTTCGTAGAACGAAATGCTCTCCCCTTTCCGGCTTAAACGATACGTTTCACACCTAACATGTCGTAACTGCCACCACTGACCAAGATGTACGCGTGTCAGTTTCAAATCTCAGACAACCTGTCTCCAATGCAGGGCAGTTTTCACACTACAGCTGACCATGGCCCCCAGTGAGCGCCGTGTCAGTTTGGGATTTTTCAGACAACTGTCTGAATACTGACCGGTGCAGATGTAAAGTATCACACCTCACCGGGACTTATGCCGAGAAGAAGCTCGCGCGCTCGGTGAGAATGTAGACTATTGTCTACGTCCTATGTTCAGCGAACCGACTTATCACGCCTTCTGACGCCCTGCAGCCCTGACATCTACGTAATATCGTCCTAGCGCGATTCTCAGTTTTGAGAAAGAAACAGGTAAAGTTTAAAAATACTGAAGAAAATATTTTTCGCAACCGAGTGATGCGAAAATACAGGAAAAACAAGTATGGAAAGAATATAAATGAAAGGATTAGGGTGAGAGAATAGGAAGAAGATGTAGGTAATTTAATGACATAAAGACCTACGTGACAACCATCATGCCCTGCTGCTTTTCCCATCTTGATTTTCTCCAGTGCTCCCTTCAGTTCTTCCATCATTATGTCATCTTCACCATCATTGTTTTTCTCTTCTGCGCTAGTGGTTATCATTTCTGATGCTTCACCATGCTCACCATCCAGTAGTTCTGAAAAATATTCTTTCCATTACTTCCTACGGGGCAGTCCTTTGCTTATCCTTTATAAATTTGAGAGGGCATTGTTTTTCCTTCCTCATGTTTTTTAGGGTCTTATAGAACAATTTCTGGTTTTCTTGCGCATCTTTTTCTAGCTTTTCTCCAAATTCTTCCCAGGACTTCTGTTTTGCTGCTAGCACCTTGTTCTTTGCTTCTGTTCTGAGTGTCAGATATTCTCTATATTTCTCCATTTGTCCTGTTGTGTTTTTAGCTCCTAAGTATTGTTTCCATGCCATTTTCTTCTCTCTTTTTTTCTCTTTGACTTCCTTTGTCCACCAAGGTATCCTCTTTCTCTTGTTCCCAAGTCGGACTTCACCGCATGCTTCTGCAGCAGCTGTCTTTATGATGTCCTTGAATTTAATCCAGAGGGTTTCCAAGTCATCAGGTTGTTCTGCTGTGTTTCTCACCGCTGCAGCAATAAGCCCCTGATATCTGGTCTTAATGCCTGGCTCTCTCAGCTTGTAGGTCTTAATGCTCATTTCTCCCGTTCGTTTACTTAGTTTCTTGCGTGATTGGGCAGTTCCTAGGCTGAGCAACTCTTTCAGTTGTTCTTTTGATTGTAAGCAGGTAGTGATCACTTCCAATCTCTGGCCCCCTCCAGACTCTAGCATCCCGGACATATTTGAATGAGCTCCTCCTAACAATGGCATAGTCGATCACTGACTTCTCATTCTTTGTTGGTTCACATCTAGTGTATGCATGTATGCACTTATGGGGGAACTTTGAGTTTGTAATAATCAGATTCTGCTCACTGCAGAATCTAAGGAGTCGTTTTCCATTGTCATTGAGAGTATCTTCTCCATATCTTCCGATAACTCCACCCCATCTAGCATGGTCATTTCCAACTCTGGCATTGAAATCTCCGAGCATGATAATTTCATCTAGGCAGTCATCCATTGTCCTTTGAAGCAGCTCGAAGAATTCCTCCTTGACCTCCGCTCTCTCATCCTCATTTGGCCCATACACTATGACCAGGTTGACTATGGTTTCTCCTTCTTTTAGTTTTACAACCATAATGCGCTCCGAGACAAAGTTCCATCCCTTGATACTATCATTTTGGTTTTTGGCCACAATGCAACCCACATCCCATTTAGCTCTTTCAGATGTGGGTACACCACTGTAGAGCAGCGTGTTGCCATCGAGATCCATGACTCCATGTCCTTTTTTCTTTGTTTCCGTTATAGCCAGGATTTCTAGTTTTGCTTTCCTCATCTCTTCCACCAGCTCCTCTTCTTTCCCATTTATACTTCTTGTGCTCCAAGTTCCATAAGTCGTAGTCCGTAGTCAGTTCCAGTTTGTCGCCTTTAGAATCAGTCCGGTTTTCTGTCTTATAGTTCTCGTAATCAAAAGTTTAAAGCAAACAGGTGATTGGCCTGTTGTGCCTTTGCATGGTGAAGGGGCTGCCTCCTTACGGCCTCCATGCAGGCCGCCCTCCTCCTTTTTCAGCCGGGCTTGGGACCGGCCTAGGCGGAGTTTGGCTGCGAACCGTGAAAATAAAATACACAGCCAATGCAGACTATTTTTTTCCTGTTTGCCATTAAGCCCGTCTCGCCAGTCTATTACCACGGCCTGAAAATGGAGCTTAGAATAATAAAACTATATTATATCATGCAATTCGTAGAAGGTAACTAATGAGAGTTAGGCAATGAGCCGACGGTATCATGTTGTAACTTCATGTGCAAAATTTTTAAAAATACTTACTTACTTAGTGTTGCGACCGGAGTTAGCCCAACGGATTTGTTGAAAGCTGGCTAGTCAATCGTGGTAATTGGTTTTACCGTTCATCATTTGCATCGTGCTGTTAATAGTCAGTTACGCGAAAAGTGGAATAAAAGCTTTGCAACCATGATAATAATAATTGAATTCCCAATGTTCATAGACGGGATAAGTCATGTCTAGAGTCCGCACAGATTTAATACATTGAATTCATACATAAATAGTTCACACATGGTTATCATGAAGCACATAAATATTAAGTTCTGTTCATACTTCGATTATGATTTATCTGCGAATCAGTCCTTGTCAAATAGCATGAATTATTGTAGACAGAACGTCATAATTATATGTACGCGTGGTTGGTGATCCCAACAACCGACAGTGAGATTATGCGTCTGTCAAAAAATATAATCTATAAGGACGGTTGATACATTCCGACTTAGGTTTAGTCAATTACTAACCTGAAACAACACATTTCATCTCTTTCATAGTATACAGTGGACTGACCCATGTCCATATTTAAATACAATATAATTTGTGTGGCACTCCCTGCCCGACACTATAAGACTCCAAGGACACGTCTTCTCAGTTCGACGGTCATTCAAGAAAGAGTCCCGTCTCTTGGTCACGGTGCGTGACCTACCAACGCTGAGACGTCATAGCGTTCAATAGTCTACTAATATTTTACATTACATTAAACGCAGTAACCCCTAAAATCGCATGCTGCTAACCTCTAGCAGACGATGCCAATTAAAATACCGTAACAATTCCCTGTCCACCGGGGGGGAATCTATTCGATAGATTTTTTTTTTTTTTTTGAAAACCTATCTGAGTGAATAATCTCAAAAATTTAACAAAAAATGCGACATATGGCCTACGATGTTCTGACTAGAACAGTGTCGCGGTCATGTCAACTAACTAATAGTCATATAATATATTAACGATCATGTTATACATAACTGTTATACATAAGTGTTATAGTAATTAAAAGAAAATATGTAATGCTGATATCTAATTACTTAATTAACTTAAAGTCTGTCGTAATGAAATGTCATGTCAAGACTAAACTAACTAATTAAAATTAAAATAATTAATTATATTAAGTGTGTATTAAGAGTCAAGTTATTGAAAATCTAATGCAAGAAAGTTAAAAACGATGTTATGAGAAAAGAAAAGAGAGGAAAAAAAACCAAATGAGAAATAAAGTAGAGAAAGAACATAATGTATAAATTTGAGTTAGTTATGTGTGTTTGACCATAATCATATGTGTTAAGTGGGTAATACCTATCTAACTTAACTAACTAAATAAGAAACTAATATGTAATATAATTATGTAATTCATTATTATATATAAGAATATTACTTAGAATTATGTGAGATTCTTTTCTTTTATTCATTTTTTTCATGTTTCATTTTTTTCTTCAATTTCTTTTCATTTTTTTCTCACATTTCATTTTAATTTCCATTAATTCAACAGCTAAGTTAAAATTAATTAACATTGGATGTGACGATCCATCCGTAGTCTTGATCCTTGTGAATTTCCATTAGAGAAGACTGTTTAAGTGTTCTGATTCAGAATAACTATAGATATTCTTAACGTCCAAGAATTCCTATCACAAACTGCAATTAGTTCGAAATGTCATCAAGTATTATTTTTGACATTGTCTCAACTAGTTTCATCCGGAACGGACACTAGCCAAAGTCCCGGCGTAAATACGAATACATTGTCTCTTGATATAGTTCATTTCGTATCACACTTGTCTGTACAAGTTATTTAGTTGAATCGTAAGCAAAGGTTTATTTCCATGTCAAGAATTTCGCGATAGGATTCAGTCTCCTGTGACACGTAATTTCGGTTGACGTATTAGAAAAGTGTCAGTGTTGATTACTCGACATCCAAAGGATTTCTGGATAGTGCGTCTGCGACAATATTGTCTGTTCCAGAAATGTATTCAATCGTAAAGTTGAAAGGCTGAAGGAGAATGGCGTATCTTGTCAGTTTCGGGCTCTTGTGATTGCCCAGATGACAGATAAGAGCTCCCTATCGACTGTGGAGTACTTGACTTCTGGTGGCTTACGTTTGCGTGAGACGTACAGTGTTTGATGAAGGACGTCGTCATGATATTGGAGCAAACATGCGCCAATGCCGTAATTACTCGCATCTATAAGGAGTATAAACTTTTTGGAAGCATCAGGTAGTCTCAAAATAGGTGGGTGTGAAAAAATATCAATTATTTGACGGAATATTCTATCACATTTACCAGTCCATGTCACCTTCACTGACCTGTCTTTTTTTTTTTTTTAACAAAGATGACAAGACAGCCGTGTTAGATGACAAATAAACCTATGCTGTATGGGGCTGAGCATAGTTGAAACATTTAAACAACTTACTGTCTCTTGTAGGCATGGTAAAACAAATGAGACAGGAATATGAAGTGTTATCGTAGATACGACAACACAAGTGTCACCTAATAGACAAGCCTACAAGATCTAAGTCATATAAGACTAAATGACCAATAAAGAAAAGAAATGATGACTGACTAGTGCTGAGTCATCAAAGATGTGACGAACAGTGTTACCGTAACCTGTTATCTGCGTGACGCAGAATCAGGTACTAATTTCAATCTCAAAGAATGGTGGTGAAAATAAACACCATTGTCAAGCTCGATAACCTTTCGAGCATCTCTGTTGTTACGAAGTGTAACCAGAGCTTCACCATACCTGTTATTGGAAGGTGGTAACAGACGCACGAACCTAACGTCTGCCGTATAATTGAAGAAATTGCTAATTTCCTGCCATGTAGTATCTCGTGGCAGATTTCGCACTAACACCGTGCGAGAATACGCATTTTCCCCAATATATGTAGTATCATTGTCACGAAATTGTGCACAATGACGATATGTATTCTTTGTCAAAGAATTAACTTTCCCTTTTAACATCGACATTGTCTTTTTATTGGATGATGTATCATCCTGACTGAAGTTAGGATGATACCTATCAGTACCCAAGGTAGTAGGTTTCATGCATGTCGTACATGAATGCTTGTTAGGCGGAAGTAATACCTTGCTGATAGATTTATGTGTCTTAATTTTATTATGTAGGTTCATATTAACCCTAACATTATTATTTTCATTAGGAAAATCCTTTCCCTTTTTCTCAACTTCAAAAGGTTTCTTAGGATCAGTTTCAATCTGACCCTTCCGCCAAGATTTATTCCCAGAATTGGCAGTAGTATCTTGTCGAGGGAAAGTATATTTTCCCCGGAATGATCTAATAATCTTCACTGGGTGCGTAGACACCTTAGTATCACACTTAGTACTGACTGCGTGTCGTAAAATACATTTATCCGCTCTGTTGTTCATCCATATATTTTTACCTGCCAGTACATCCAGTAGACAATCGACCCTCTTTCTTAATTTATTCCTTTCAGAAGTCAGGAAAGCAATCTCCTGCCTCTGTTTCTTATCTAATTTATCTAAGTTAATGTTTATCTGCTTCTCACTAGCAAGTAAAAGATCGAGTGTGTTCAATGCTGTTGCAAGTTCATAGATTTGTTGTCGTGTATCCTTTTCCAGGTCAGCATATCTATGTTTCTCATCCAGGAGTAACGCTTCTAATGCAGTCACCCTGTCATCAATGAGACAATCATCACTCGATGTAGATAATGTAACACTAATGCCAGACTCTGTATTATCTTCTTCATTTTTTGATCGCATTTCATCCATTAATTCCACGCAAGTTTCATTATCTTTATGGGAATCAACCATAAGTGTATTATAATCTTCACGCGATAATGCCAAGTCATGCGTGGAAGATTTCACTTTACCCATCTGGTCATTCAGCAGCTGTTTCACTAAGATTACCTCGTCGTCCAACTCTTTTTCTGTCTAAAACAAAATTCATGAAATTTATCATTATCTGTATGACATATATCTAAAATATTATTGTCATCAAATGATACACTCCTATTTTCCTTATTTTCACTCTCTAATTTCAACGTAACATACTTCGAAAGCAAAGAGTCATAATCTGACCTTAGTTTTTCACATCTTGCTTTCACTTCATCAATTAATTTCTTACATGTTTCATTATCTCTATGAGAATCAATCAGAAATTTATCAAAGGCAATTAATTTTTCATCAGCAACACTCTTTGATTGATCAAGTAATTTTCTTAATGAACTAACTTCAGACCTTAGTTCACTATTTTCCTCATTGAGTTTATCTAATTTCATTTTATTATCAGTTAATTCTACCTGATATCTTTTCACTTCTGTCATATCACCCTGTGTGTGAGTTTCCCGCCTTAAGGCTGCGGCATTGTCTTGCAAAATTTTCAAATTAAGTTTCTCAACCTCAGACTCCAACGTTTTATTGTTTTCCATCGTTGATTCTAACGAGGTCTTAGTATTTGCAAGCTCCACTTCCAGTATCCTCAATCTCGAATTATCAGTATTGGTCTGACATTTTAGTAAACTCGCCACATTTCGCAAGTCATTTATAGTCCTTTCTTGACTGGCAATAATCTCCAATTCTTTCTTCTGCCTAAGAGAAACTTCATCCAATTTCTTATTATCCTCCATTAGCACGGTTACTTTATTTTTCAATACAGCATTATCAAAATCCATTGCTGTCAACTTCTTCTCATATTCCCCTTTTTGCTGTCTCAGCTCATTAGTAAGGGTAATCTCCCTACCCTTATGCTTCGTTATGGTTTTCTTTAACTCATCCAACTCCATGCTACTACCGTCCTGAGTAGTCATTTTACCTTCGTTATAAAAAATAGTGGATAGTAATTTATAAAGTCTCACTGCTTTCTCTTGTGAAGGGCTATATCCACACCTATGCCAAGCGAACTCCTTAAGATCCTCGCTCATTTGAATTAAAAAATGTTCTATGGCATATTCCTCACAAGTACATCCACCCAAACGTAATCTATCTCCCTCCCGGAGAAAATGATTAAAAATATCCATAGTAATTATATGTGTGTGTGTAGAAATAGATTAATAATCAATATAATCAACCACAATATTCTAGTACTATTAGTTGTAAGTAATCAGTGATCTATAGTAATCAACAATAAAATCTAGGTAATTATTGTACTTATTCAACGTATGAATACTCACTAAATAATTAAAATATTATTGAACTTTTATTTATAAGTTCCACCAATATATAATATTTTGTAATAATATTATGTGTGCCCCCCACTAATATAAGTCAGAAGTAGTTATGCTATTTATTTATTTAAGATGCCAAATTTATATCACGCATCTAATTTTATCCTCCAATAATTATGAGTATTGTCCCTCCATAATTAGTTTATTTAATTAATTATATGTGCTAAGTCAGAATGTAGTACTGGGAAAATGTACTAATAAACATGCAATATGTCTGTCATTTAAGTCAGACCATAAATTTATATTGAATTATCAATATATAATATATTATTATGCCTTAATCATGAGCTATAAAGTGCATTGCCACTTTCTTGAACCACCACTGCAAATTGGTGCAAAGTCCCTAATTCATCCTCAAATTTATAAAAATTAATAAAATTCATTTACACTCTGGTTATTGACTAAATTATAGTATTATTATTATATGATAAATGTATGAGATGAAGACAAACAAAATGATTAGTTAACCAAGGCTTACAGAACAGTATTACAATACGACAAAGACATTTTCACAATAAGAATGCATTTATAAAATAAGCAGAATAAACCGGAAATAATGAGAGGTTAAAGAGTAAACTGAATAGATAATTAATCTACGTACACAAAAAATAATGACGTATACATGGACTCATCAACGGTTATACAAAATGTATAAACTAAATGATAGTAAGGTCAGAATAACACTATAGATTACGAACATTATTACAGAAATGAATAAAAATTGGAACTAAATACACTAGAATACCCCAGTTATTACTAGACTAGACACCTAATATGCAAGGTCAATTAATTGCAAATACGAACGAACAAAAATCATCGGAAAGCCATCGATGGGTTCTTCGTTAAAATGCAATTAACTAACGGCCTTAAGAAACAATTAAAATCGATTCTGGCATCCAGGGAGCCATAGAATTGATTTCAATCCGCCGCCCTACCAACCCACGAATAAGGAACAACAACAACGGTAAAAACAGATATAACATAGATATATGAAAAATAGAATAGACATGCCTGCACAGACGAAATGGACTCAGTATTGTGTTATCTGAATGACAACAGTCATAAAACTAGACTTATCTTTAAAATACTCCGGCGATGTCAAGTTCATCAACGGACTAGATTAATGCCTAGTACTGTTTGCTCCTCGTTGGTTGATAACAGTATTCCATCGTCTGGTCTTCTTGATCATGTAATCTTTTATCAAACTTGGAATGCGTTGAAGGTTGTCCTTTCGAAGTGGGGCATCTACGCATGATGTAGTGACGTCAGATTGACATTTCGTAGTCATGTGTTTTCACGTCGTATTTATGCAAATCATGTGACTTTCTTGTAATCGTAAACAGTTTGTGAAAGTATGGAAACAAGAAAAATTTCTTTTTTCTTTCGTTCCCCAGCAATGGCCTACCAGTTGTTGCGACCGGAGTTAGCCCAACGGATTTGTTGAAAGCTGGCTAGTCAATCGTGGTAATTGGTTTTACCGTTCATCATTTGCATCGTGCTGTTAATAGTCAGTTACGCGAAAAGTGGAATAAAAGCTTTGCAACCATGATAATAATAATTGAATTCCCAATGTTCATAGACGGGATAAGTCATGTCTTGAGTCCGCACAGATTTAATACATTGAATTCATACATAAATAGTTCACACATGGTTATCATGAAGCACATAAATATTAAGTTCTGTTCATACTTCGATTATGATTTATCTGCGAATCAGTCCTTGTCAAATAGCATGAATTATTGTAGACAGAACGTCATAACTATATGTACGCGTGGTTGGTGATCCCAACAACCGACAGTGAGATTATGCGTCTGTCAAAAATATAATCTATAAGGACGGTTGATACATTCCGACTTAGGTTTAGTCAATTACTAACCTGAAACAACACATTTCATCTCTTTCATAGTATACAGTGGACTGACCCATGTCCATATTTAAATACAATATAATTTGTGTGGCACTCCATGCTCGACACTATAAGACTCCAAGGACACGTCTTCTCAGTTCGACGGTCATTCAAGAAAGAGTCCCGTCTCTTGGTCACGGTGCGTGACCTACCAACGCTGAAACGTCATAGCGTTCAATAGTCTACTAATATTTTACATTACATTAAACGCAGTAACCCCTAAAATCGCATGCTGCTAACCTCTAGCAGACGATGCCAATTAAAATACCGTAACACTTAGTCGTTCCCCTTCTACCGTGAGGTGTAGAAGTTTGGAAGAGAGAGCGCCAGACTATCCTATCGGCTGTCTTCTTCCAGGCCTGGTTCCATTCTAGTCCTCGGTCCTTCAAATATTGTCTAATGTTGTCCTCCCAGCGAACTCTGGGTCGTCCTCGGGGTCTGGATCCTTGGCTCTTTGTTTCCCATGCTTGTCGTGGTATCCGATCTTCTCCCATTCTGCAGACGTGGCCAAACCATCTTAATTGGGACTGTTCTACTTGGGTCTGCAGGGGGTAGGATTTAAGGCCTTGACGTATTGTCTGGTTGCGGACCATGTCTCTTCTTGTTACTTCAACCACCTTCCTCAGATACCTCATTTCTGAGGTTTGGATCTGGCTTTTAAGGGTTGTAGTCATTGCCCATGACTCGCATCCATATGTCAAGACTGGGACATAGGTGGAGCGGTATACAGCCATCTTCGTTTTCTTACCAACCTCTCTCTTGCTGAGGAATCCTCGATTTATGGCCTGAAAAAGTCTTCCAGCTGCTGCTTTTCGAGTGGCCAACTCTTCTTTGATGCCTCCCTTTCGGTCTATAATAGCTCCGAGGTATTTAAAGTGGTCGACCTGCTCCAGGACCTGTTCTCCCAGCTTAATCTGATGTCTTCTTTCTTCTCGTGATATCACCATGGATTTTGTTTTAGAGCTGCTTATGACCATCCCTCCCTTCTCCAGCTCTTCCTTCCAGACTTGCAGGTTGGATTGGAGATGTTTCTCTGATTTAGCAATCAATGCAACATCATCAGCAAATGCCAGCTCCGAAATATAGACCTGTCTCTTCTTCCAGTACCCCACTGAATACTTTCTTGTTCTCTCCTTACTTGAATTGATGACATCGTCCATAAGGAGTATGAAGAGGTAAGGTGATAGGATATCCCCTTGTCTTACACCAGTGGTGGTCCTGAACTCTTCTGACTTATGGTTTGCTGTCCTCACATAATTTCTGCAAGACTTGCAGAAGCTCTGTATAGCATGAATCAGAGGTGCTGGAATCAGAGGTCCAGGGGACCCTGTCAAACGCCTTTTCCAGATCTACGAAACAAAGATGCATCTCACTCTTATACTCAAGGGCCTTTTCACTCAGCTGTCTGAGTGTGAAGATTAGGTCTTGAGTACTTCGGTTTGCTCGGAATCCGCCCTGGACCTCATCCAATTGTGGCTCAGCTAGGCGTCGGAGTCTCTGCTCTAGGATTCTAGAGTAGATTTTACCAGGGACACGGAGAAGGGATATGCCTCTATGGTTTCCACACTGTCGATTGTCACCCTTTTTGAAAATTGGTGTTATGATGGCAATCTCCCAATCCTTTGGTATGGTCTTGTTGTACCACGCTGCCTGTAAAACCCTTAAGAGTAATAGGTCGCCTGATGCTCCAATGAACTTAACCATTTCTGGTGTTATACCATCATGCCCTGCTGCTTTGCCCATCTTGATTTTCTTCAGTGCTGCCTTCAGTTCTTCCATCTTTATGTCATCTTCACCATCATTGGTTTTCTCTTCTGTGCTAGTGTTTATCATTTCTGATGCTTCACCATGCTCACCATCCAGGAGTTATGAGAAATATTCTTTCCATCTTTCCATTACTTCCTTCGGGGCTGTAAGCAATTTGCCTTGCTTGTCCTTTATAAATTTGAGAGGGCACTGAATTAAAAAAATAAAAAAATAAATAAAAATCTTCAACAAAAACATGTTTTCCAAAGCAGGTAGTTCAAGTAATTCAGTTCATCCAAACAAGACTGACATGGTTCATCCATCACGGAGGATATGACAAAGTTCAGAGAAAGCCGAAAGCAGTCTGGACTTTAACTACTCACTCCACACTCTTTCTTTTAGGAGAATCTCCTCACAGGTGTCGGCAGATTACAGAATTAACGTGCTCAGCGACAGCCAGCATTGTTTTCGCTTATCTGAATATCTTATGAAGACTCCCATGTGATAGAAGCTTTACTACTCTTCTTTCGACATTTCTGCCAAAGTAATCTTGTGTAAAGATCGACTCCATTGAAGCCTATAATAGATACTCTTGAGTTTAGGCAACTGTTGGACCACTACTGCAAAGCAGGGGAGGCAATACCATTACAACAGGAAGCACAAAGGTATCATTCTGTCTGTCTCTCTGTCTGCAAGTCTGTCAATCTGTCTATCTGCCTGGGTGTCTGTCCATCTGTCTATCTATATGTATATCTCTCCCTGTGGTAGTCTTAGAAATGTGTTCAGCTCATTAACTTTACAGCATCACCTAAGCGCCGTCAAAGTACAATAGCGATACCGAGTCACGTCCCATTAATATATATATATATATATATATATATATATATATATATATATATATATATATATATATATATATATATATATATATATATATATATATATATATAATTTTTTTTTTTTTTCTCGTTTTCTGTTACCATTAATTTCATAGCTATCCATGGAAATTAATGTCCTTGTCACTTAGCAGTAAACCTATCGAGCAGGTACCTGAGAAAATTATGTTGTACATGATTGCTGGAGCCGTTTAATTCTATTGGTAGTGGGCCATACTTATATGTTTACGCAAATAAATATTGTTGCTCTGGCACAAAACATCCTGTTCCATCATTTATCCCTCTTCAGTCAAATGTTACATAACAGAAGACCTCTCAGCTCCACAGACTTTCTTCAATGCTCGTCTATTTTTGAGTATACGTGATGCCGCGCTCTTCGATCCTGGTAAGCCTCGAATAGACCTCTTTAGCAGTTTGTTGAGATACGTTGGCAGTTTTTCCCCGTCGTATGTTAACTAAACTCAGTGGAGTTCACAACAAGGCACTCACAAGGAATTTGTACTCATTTGTACTTGCTTTGCTACGGCAGTACAGTGTTTGCTTGTGTATATAACAGTTCAACAACTGTTATATACATAAGCAAACACTGTACTGCCGTAGCAAAGCAAGTTGAAACTATAAAGTCATGGGTTGTGCAAAACATGATGGAGAGGAATACAAAAGAAATGAAACCCAGGAGAAACAGTCATGA
The DNA here is from genome assembly GCA_024509875.1 of Oreohelix idahoensis. Taxonomy (NCBI): domain Eukaryota; kingdom Metazoa; phylum Mollusca; class Gastropoda; order Stylommatophora; family Oreohelicidae; genus Oreohelix; species Oreohelix idahoensis. The sequence continues at coordinate 592,313 of JAMPIV010014266.1, forward strand.
GAACAGAGAAAACACTGAAGAGGAATAATGTTACAAGATTACTCTTGGCAGAGATGTAGATAGAAGGTTAATGACACTTCTACCTTAAGGTAGAAACAGTCATGTCCATAGGAATCACACCTATCAGTAAAGGTGTGGCGCTAATGATGTCAAAGAGCGAACACTGAATAATGTTACAAATCTGGGAAATTGTGAAACAAAATTATCATTGACCGATTTAGAGAGAATGGGCAAATAAATAAGAGAAAGACAACTAGGTTTTCCACAAACAAACAAACAAAAATGCCTTACAGACCCAATAACTACATCCCACAATAATCCACAGAACATGGATTAAAACTCACCATTTTACATCGGATATGTGGATTAGGAAAAGATCTTAGATAGTTTAGTCAGAGAATCACTTTGGAAACTAACGGGGCACTATAATATTTCCTACAAGTTTGTTAACCTAATAAAACACATGACAAGAGGAAACAGCTTTTCTTGAAGTATAATTTACAGGCCCCATTTTGAGGTGCGAAATGGAGTGGGACATGAATGCCTCTTTCAGAATAGGACACACTGAGTAAACCAATTAATAACATTACAAGGTTTTTCTTCCTGGAATTCCCATGGTAAATTAAATTGAGAAAGACCAAATAAAAAAATTACCCTAATCTACACTGAGAAGAGCATTCGACACAGAAAGACCATGATCAGATGGCACAGATCATGGGAGATTCTCATAAACATATTGCATTCCTATGCTTCACAGTTGTGACGAAATGGACGACCTCTTAGCGATCGTTGGCTCTCTCCGGCAGTATCGGGACATATGTGGTTCTGATTTTATTATGTGATGTCAATTATCGCACTTTTCTTTCTCTCTTTATTTCTCTAAGTAGCAGATATTTGATTTTATCAAATCACCCTGTAGGTGATAAATAACACAATTACAAGGAGCGGCTGATATGATACATCACATTTGCTTGGCGCGACCCAGATTTGTTAGTTATAGGCGAGCCAGATTAACACGTACATCGGCCAGCGCTATCGGCTTAATCACCGATAAGACACGAAGTTTGCGTACTCATACGACAGATAACGAGATTACTGTCTGTGTGACGCATGGGGGCAGACAAGTGTGATATAATCGCTTCCGGTCACTTGGTTAAAAGTAATCTTGGATTTATTACATTTTAGACAGTATGAGTCTACAAATGTGTTTGTGAAAGGGTATGCAAAGTATCAGATGTCCATATATGGTAATACGTGACCTGTGCAGGCACGCACCTTATTTCACGTGGGACTATTTTGAAATATCACAACCTATCTGCATGATTTGAAATGATTAGATCTTTCTGATTAGATTCATAACAACAACGCTTTGGAAAATAGGACTATAGGCTGACCATTTCGCAGTTTTAATTCACTGTGAATTGCACGCTCGCCAAGACAACATTAGACCTCGCCAGAGTGAAGACTAGCTTCATAATTCCTTTTTGTTAAACAGACCTTTTATTGGAGAACCAGAAAAGACTTATAACGCACAGGAACACTCTACCTTTTAATAAGGAACCCCAGGACTAGGAAACTGAAGAAACATGGAGTCAGAGGGGAATCTATTGTAAAATTAAAGACATCCCAGACGCGTGTAAGAGAAAGATTCGTCTCTTTTATTCCTCTGAGCAAAAAAACGTCCGCAGCCAAGATTGGCTTATTGGTGGTACTAGCAGAATTTACTTTCTCTGGAACCAAGTGAAGGTCGAAGTGGACTGACGTTGTGCGAGACGCCATCATAAGAGGGTCCTATAGACAGACGCCGAACCAACTTAGCCGTTACTCCTTGGCGTTCTGGGAACATGCAGCGCTTGAACTTTGACCAGAGACGAGCAAGAGCAGAGTGAAAGGAACTAACCCAGCGGGAGAAGAAACTACCATTGGCAGCTAAATGAAAATATCCGCTGCCAAAATTGTCCTCCTTTATTCAGTTAAATCCCATTCAAGTGATGAAATCCTTTTCATAAATACTCAAATTATTTTCCAACTGTTAAAACTTAAAGTGATTATTAAATTTTGTTATTTGTAATGTTACAAATTTAACTTCGATTCAATCCTTTTAAATTTACTATATGTTTTTCTCAGTCAAAGTTACTAAACACACACTCTAAACAGAGCTATATATACATTATAATAATAATTCCACTGATTAACTCAGGGGTGGGAGCTTAACGAGCTAGAATAAACCATTGCTTAAATTCTTCATAAAAGGTGTCGGCAGATTACAGAATTAACGTGCTCAGCGACAGCCAGCATTGTTTTCGCTTATCTGAATATCTTATGAAGACTCCCATGTGATAGAAGCTTTACTAATCTTCTTTCGACATTTCTGCCAAAGTAATCTTGTGTAAAAATAGACTCCATTGAAGCCTATAATAGATACTCTTGAGTTTTGGCAACTGTTGGACCACTACTGCAAAGCAGGGGAGGCAATACCATTACAACAGGGAGCACAAAGGTATCATTCTGTCTGTCTCTCTGTCTGCAAGTCTGTCAATCTGTCTATCTGCCTGGGTGTCTGTCCATCTGTCTATCTATATGTATATCTCTCCCTGTGGTAGTCTTAGAAATGTGTTCAGCTCATTAACTTTACAGCATCACCTAAGCGCCGTCAAAGTACAATAGCGTTACCGAGTCACGTCCCATTAATATATATATATATATATATATATATATATATATATATATATATATATATATATATATATATATATATATATATATATATTTTTTTTTTTTTCGTTTTCTGTTACCATTAATTTCAAAGCTATCCATGGAAATTAATGTCCTTGTCACTTAGCAGTAAACCTATCGAGCAGTACCTGAGAAAATTATGTTGTACATGATTGCTGGAGCCGTTTAATTCTATTGGTAGTGGGCCATACTTATATGTTTACGCAAATAAATATTGTTGCTCTGACACAAAACGTCCTGTTCCATCATTTATCCCTCTTCAGTCAAATGTTACATAACAGAAGACCTCTCAGCTCCACAGACTTTCTTCAATGCTCGTCTATTTTTGAGTATACGTTATGCCGCGCTCTTCGATCCTGGTAAGCCTCGAATAGACCTCTTTAGCAGTTTGTTGAGATACGTTGGCAGTTTTTCCCCGTCGTGTGTTAACTAAACTCAGTGGAGTTCACAACAAGGCACTCACAAGGAATTTGTACTCATTTTTTAAAAATTGTTTAGTGTTCCCAATGCTTGATAGGTTCCGCCCATAACATGCCCTAGCTAGTAAATAGAATCATTATTAGTCATTACTGAAGGGGTTCACCGCAATGAGAGCCGATACACTAGCCTCGAGAGTGCCTGGAGTGGGGAAATTGGATATGGATAAGGCCGAGATTCTGAAGACAATTAACGATCGTTTGTTAGAAAACGACACTGCAATCGATTAATCAACAAGGCTAAGATTGCTGGAGCTTAGCATCAAACATAAGACAAGAATGCATGGAATTGTGAGAGGATGCAACAGGCGTGTTCACAACCAGCGCTCCATAGGAACAATCAGCATTTACGCCCTTCCATATTGTCTGAGGGCGACTGAGCACCTATGGGTTTGCCCGGAGTGCAGTGATGTCGATTTTGAATATCAATAAAAATTATTCAACAAAGAGAAAGCTTCTTGCTAAAAAGCGAAAAAAATTTACAAACATCATGACAGGTTGGCTTGTACATCAACGTTATTCTTTTTTTGTTGTTGCTCTTTTTGAAATTTTTGCATCTTGATAAAGCATGAAGACACCACAGCAACTGGCCCCCACTGCACTAAGGGTGGCATCAAAGCGTTCATATGCTCTTGCGGTTGTAGTTTCTGTAAAAATTGGTTTTACATGATGAGATGTTCAGCCCTATACACAACTTCACCTTAGTGGTCTCTTACTACTTACCTAGAGGAAGCTGTGGTCCTATATCTTTCTTCCTTTGTCTCAGTAGAGACCCCCGAGTACGATACAGTGTATTGTAAATAGCTCAAGACAGAGATGCGCAAAGACTGTTTTCATTACCATGGTTACATTGTTAAAAAACACAGCCGTTTGCTGTTTCTTTCTGTGAGGATGAAGAGAAGAAGGAGGAGCATAATAAATAGATAGAAAATGAGAAAGAGTAAGGGGTCGTCAGTTGCATTTCACACGCAGCTGGTAATTGATACTCATTAGACGATACCGGTGGTGTGGGCGGAGTAGGGTTCCCTGACGTTTGAAACATGTGATAACTGTTATATTCTCTAACGTTATTACGTTTAAGAGTGAGAGAGATAAGAGTTCAAAGAGATGTAATGAATCAAGCATGGATATACGAATACAATAAATGGTTATTTTTGTTCTTTTCCAACTTCATGCAAAAGAAGTTTGAAGATACTTTTGCTTCAAGAAAGATAAAGAGAGAGCGCGCAGAAAGAGAGAGAGAGAGAGAGAGAGAGAGAGAGAGAGAGAGAGAGAGAGAGAGAGAGAGAGCAGAAATAGAGACGGACTACGTTTGACAACACAAAAGAATGAATAATCAAAACAGTTTTTAGTAAAGTTCAAAAAAGGGAAGACTTGATATTCTTGATAAAACACCAACGTAACTTCGAAAAGAAAACACGTCGAGATACTTTTGATTTTTTACAAACTAGTGTGCTCATTTGAAAGTACTAAACGGAAGAGTGATTGAAATATAGCAGTACTTTATTGCAGTAAAGCTATACAACGATAGTAAAGTATCATGGACAGAGGTATAAATATCAAATTCTTTATTTAAAAAAAAAAACACGACAAATACATCTTTGTCAAGCAAATATTTGCCACAAGTCAGGAAAAGACATTTACTGATGATATAGACTAGAAATTCAACACCATTTCAACAATATATAAGGAAAGCAGCAAATCATGCTTGGGATTCCAGGAAAGGAAGAAGCAAGACTGGATAACACCAGAAACATTAAACACCATAACGATGAGAAAAGAAATGAAAAGAAAGAAAACAGAAGCGAAGTCCCCCAGGTTAAAGCAACTAAATAGCGAACAGTACAGTCAGCTGGACAAGGAAGTTAAACGCCAAACTCGAGCCAACAAAAGGAATTTCCTAGACGATCTTGCAAGACAGGCAGAAGAGGCAGCACTGAGAGATGAACAAAGCACAGTATACAAAATAACTAAAATCATCAGCGGAAAACGAGGTGCAAAAAATATTACATTAGTAAGAGATAAGCAAGGAAATCTCATCACGACAGCAGAGGGACAGGAAACAAGCTGAAAATAGGCTGACAGACATAGATAGATTAGATAGATTTAGACAGACACTGAGACAGACAGACAGATTAGACAGACAGGCAGGCAGTCAGACAGCCAGACAGGCAGGCAGGCAGCCAGAGAGGCAGGCAGACAGACAGACAGACAGAACATATTCGATAGAAAAATATTAGATAAAGTTCCCAGCAAGAAGAGAAATGGTGAACTAGTGGTAGGAATGGCACTGGACAAGTCAGGTTGTTAACTGCACAGTTCTAGATGGTCGCTGTAGAAGAAAGCTGTGAAGTTAAGTCACCTTCTCGCTAGTTCTATCCTATGCTCCAAGGGTGTCTCTATTAATAGTGGGTGGGAAATGCAGCTCGTTAATTATCCCTACCAATTTAAATATTAAATTATTCCCTTAATTTCCACACAATAACAACATTTCGAACAGAACTGGAATTTTACAAAATCAATTAACAGTGATTTATAACATACTAGCTGTAAGGACCCAGCGTAGCCCGGGTTTTCCTAGTAACTGTGTAGGAAACTTATGAAATGTCAAAATAAAATTAGAATATTTTGATATTCGAGTGAAAATGAATTTTCATTTAAGTTAATGACAACTCTTTAAGTGACTATCCTCGTGCTTTGTTTACAGTAATTGCAAATGCAAGCCGCCCAAAATACTGTTATTCCGTATGGTTCTACCAGTAGAGTGATTTCACTTTTGCTTTTCAATTTGCTTCCGAATTTTTCCAAAATACTCTTATTTCTTATGATGGAATCGCAAAAGCAATTTTATTTTGCTTCCGAGTTTTAGCAAGAAGCAAATTAATAAGACACATTTTCCCTTTCCGACCTGGTGCACCAAGAAAGAATAGTCCAACTCATCCTTTTTTAACGTTCTTACTATTGTTTTTCGTAGCACGTTCTTTTCAAACACATAAACATTATTGCTTGTAACAAAACATGATTATTATTTTCTATCATACATACTTCAAATATAAAAGACGCAGTGATTGTGTTGAGTTGTATTTTTTAAACAGAAGTTTCTCATTTTGGTGAGACACGACCCATTCAACCGAGACACACGGATAACGCCTGTTATATTAGGACACATGTCTAACTAATAAAGATCTTTCGTTTTGGTGTATTGTTTAGCTTATATTTTTTAAGTGCCAAAAATAAAACTTAAATATTGCCTTACTTTGGCAAGGCGCACCACGTTTGAGATTGGCACATATACAATTATAGAAGACCCTTCGGTCCAGCAATGTGATAAACACCCTCTTCTGTTACAAAAGTTATTGCAGTCTGTTTCAGCTATGATGCGCTTAGTCTTCGAAATACTATGTAATATTTGGTAAATGAACGGAAACTGCTTTGTAAAATGTAATTCAATTTGATATAAAAAGTAATAATAACTTTCAAATACTGCATCAAAGTAATTTTTTTTTCTTTTCGCATAAAGCATTAGTGACTGTTTAAATAATTTGAATTGCTATGTAAAATAAAGAAACGAAGAGTTGTAAATTACGACATTTTAATAATAATTTTTACCATTTTGATTGTTTCCATTGATTTATAATTTTACCATTTGGATTGCTTCCCTTCAAAACATCGGTAGAAACATTATGTTACCTGGACATTTTCTAAATTTTAGTACTAAGTAGGGACGAAGGTTAATTTTTTTTAAATTTGAAGCACGTCAAAACGATTGAATGCATAAATCTGCTTTGTCAATCAAACTAAACATACATTCAAATTAATTGAATACATATTTTTTGTCCACCGGCTTATTATTTTTTTTTTAACCAAAGCGGTAAAAACCAAATTATGTGACCTGGCAGCCTGTGAAAAAATAATTTCCATTTAAACGGTCCTTCAACGATCATAGCTATCTGATAATTTTGTTTTCTGCAACAACTAAAGATTTTACTATAAAATAACTTAATTGCAATGGGGAAAAAGCGAATATCGAGTGAATTTGGTTTTTACATATGTTGATACAGTTATTTAAACAACCAGACTAAATCCAGGCCTTTTCTAAATTTTATTACTAAGAGGGGTCGAAGGTTTATAAAAAAAAATTCTGAAGCACCGACATACCATAAGTGAAAGCGAATAAGTCTGCTTTTTCACTAAAAAAAAAAATACTTACATTCAAATTTTGACCACGCATTTTAAAAATGATGTAAAAAATAAATAATACCATGTAATATTTTCATTAAGATTAAACACGCACTGTGGATGTTCATGCTCAGAGAACATTCAATGGTTTTTATATTTGTATCGATACAGCTCCGATCCAATTTGAATCCGCTTGGCCAAAGGAGTGCCATTAAAATTACATCGTTAAAAAAATTGAAGTGCTCAGAAAACTGTTTTTTTGTCTATTTCCTATTAAAGTAAAAATGTTTAGTTAAACACTTTTAATTGTCTTGTAAAATATGTAAACGTATGGTCATTAATAACAAATATAAAATAATAGTTTTAACATTTGTGTTACGTCCCTTGATATTTATTGGATATGTATATATTTGATTATGGCCACTGATAAATAAATGGCTTCGTACATTTGTTACGAAAAACTTTAATTAATGATAATATCATAATTACAGTATTAAATTAGAAAATAATTGCAAGGCGTACCCCGGCGGTAACTAAAGAGTCTGTCTGCCAAAATTCATCAAGTAGTAATAAGGCATGCGGATTTGTATTGAAAACATACAAACATACTTTGCCTTTTATTTATATAGATATTTGTACAATTATTAATTTAAAATAGAAGGTTGGTAAAGATTGCAGATATGTATTTACAAAATCACAGGCTGAAAATTATAGATTGTTAATATTGTGACAAAACGGGTCGGCCTTTATCGATCTTTGGTTCTCTCCGGCAGTATCGTTACATTTGTGGTACTGATTTGTATTATGTGCTCTCAAATATCGCACTTTTCTTTCTTTCTTTCGTCGTTGTTTTTCTGCTAAGTAGCAGATATTTGATTTTATCAAATCATTCGACACTCCTCTCTGTGATGTCACCTGTTTGTTACCCGGTCATCCTAGCTTGCGGGGAGCAACTGAGATAAGATAGTCGCCGGCGTGTTTAGATTGAACCGCTGATAAGACGACTCGTTTGGTAACCTAGATGGGCAGACACGGAGTTTTTGCGTACTCATACAACAGATAACGAGATTACTGTCTGTATGACACATGTGGGCAGACAAGTGTGACATAATCGCTTCCGGGCCGACTTGTTTTGACAACATTACTTTCAAATACAGTAATAAGTATTACAGCTTACCCGTGTTGTCATGTGTGTCTACCGATCTGCCTGTGAGAGTGTATGCAAGGCATCAGATGTCCATTTTTGGTAATACCCGAACTTTTGCTTCACGCACCTTATTTCCAGTGGAATATTTTTGAAATCATCACACCCTATCTGCATGATTTGAAATGATTGGATCTTTCTGAATAGATTCATAACAACAATGCGTGGGAAGATAGAAATATAGTCTGATCATTTCGCAGTTTTATTTCACTGTGAATTTCACGCTTGCCAAGACAACATCAGACCTTGCCAGAGTGAAGACTATTCATGCTTCTTTTTTTTTAACCGGACCTTTTATTGGAGCACCAAATAAGACTTACAAAGCACTGGAAATCTCTTTCAAATTTTAATAAGGAACCCCGGGACTAGGAAACTGAAGAAACACGGCCAGAGGGGAATCTATGGTCAAAATTAAAGACATCCCAGACGTGTGTAAGAGAACAATTCGTCTCTTCTATTCATCTAGGCAAAAAACTCAGTATCCAAGATTTGCGTAAGTGTGCATTTTCATTCGGTTTTATTACTAACATGTGAACTAACATATATATATATATATATATATATATATATATATATATATATATATATATATATATATATATATATATATATATATATATATATATATATATATATATATATATATTACCATGTGAAGTTTAATATGTGAAACTCGCTATTGGATGTCAAAGTCATTTGAGGCTGGCAACCTCAGCGTATAGAGTGATGATTCATGAACCACCACTGCATGGGCTGGTGATTGCTTTATTGATAGTTTCGTAAAGAGAACTAAAAGCATAAATGGAGCAGGGAGGGAAAGGTGAAAGAAATGATGTACATTCTAAATATAATATTTACATTTTCAAAGCATTGTAAATGTCCCTATAAACATATTCACTTTAAAATTAATGTAAGTTGTCAAGCTTTAAACCAGTGTAAATGTCTATCTGAAAATATTCATTTTAAAGTAATGGAAGTTTTAAACTTTTCAATCAGTGTAAAACATACATGAAAATTCAATTTATATTGTGAACATTTTTCAATCAGTGGAGGTATATGTAAACAGCTTCTATCTGTATTGTTAACCTTTTCATTTAAATATAAAGTAACTATGAAAGCTATTCTATTTAAATGTAAAGGAAGTTTCATCCCGAGGGATTAAATTTAGATCTCATCGAGGGTAAAGTCTGAGTAATTGGGATGGTGGTATGGGAAGATAGAAACCCATAACTATGGGGTGGAAAACGCCATACTCAGAACAGCTTTTTCGTTCTATTCTTTTACTATAGATGGTGGTGGTACCAGCAGAAAGTACTATCTCTATAACAAGAAGAGAACCGTGGCCTAAGCTTTAAGTCGAAGGAAGCATGAGGTAGACTCTCATTGACGTTTCTGTGAAACGAGCTACCCCCGACAACCTTGATCAGAGACGAGCGCGAGCAGTGTGAAAAGAACCAACCCATAAGAAGGAGCAGAACTGTCATTGGCAGCTAAGTTCAAATATATGCTACCACCTGAACTTCTTGTAACATCTCACATTCCCTAAAGACTGTGACGATAACTTTCCTTGATCCATAACTATTCAAATTATTTTCCAACTGTTAAAACATAAAGTGATTATTAAATTTTGTTATTTGTAATGTTACAAATTTAACTTCGATTTAATCGTTTTAAAGTTACTGCATGTCTGTCTCAGTCAAATTACTACACACACTCTGAACAGAGCTATACTAAAATAATAGAATTCCACTGAGTAAATCAAGGGTGAGGGCTTAAACGAGCTGAACGTAATAAGTGCTTAAATCCTTCACAAAAGCGTCGGCAGAATTACAGAGTTAACATACTCAGCCAAAGCAGTATTGTTTTCGCTTATTCTGAATATCTTGTGAAGACTGTAATAGAAGTGTCATCACCCTTCTATCTACATCTCTACCAAGAGTAATCTTGTGCGAAGGTATACACATTTGAAGCCCATATTAGATACTCTTGAGTTTTGGCCACTGTTGGACCACTACTGCAAAGCAGGGGAGGGGCAATACCGTCACAAATGTTTTTGACATCATTTATGACTATTGGTGACTTTTGGATCTTTGTTTCCGTTTCTTCAAGGTAACTTTTACTGATCTAGATCAGGTCCTTCCACTACAGACATTTCCCGTCATTAATTAGGTGTTGATTTCCTAGATCTTTATTTTCCTGGACATGAAGCCCAACGCTAACTATTACGTGACTTGCAGAGATGGTCCTTTAATCACCTAAACTGTAATCTGTTAAGCTTCATCTCAGAAGCTTTTGTTGTGACTCTCTGGGATAAAAATATCTGAAACATATGCACAAATTATAGTATCATTTTCCTACCACAAAAGACGATCTTCCTATGATGATAGGCCACTATAGATCAGAATCCTTATTTAGACAACATAGTCCATGAGGCTGTGGTCATGTCAATCAAAGAAGTACGTCATACAATCAATAAAATACATCAATAGACTACAGATACCATTTACAGATTTTTTTCTGAATTCTGTCTTGATTACTTCACTTTGATCCTAAGTTATACCAAAATTTGTTTCCCTTTAACGATATTACATCAAGAATGATATACCAACTCTGGAGGAAACTAAAAAAGCGATTCGTCAACTGTCTAGTAGAAAGGCCCCCGGCTCCAATTCAATTCCTGTTGAGGTCAATAAAGATGGCGGTACAGTTCTGATAGAGAAATTTCACATGATCTTCCAGCAAATGTGGCAGAGTGAAACCATCCCACACGATCTCAAAGATGCGTCAATTATACATCTATATAAACTTAAAGGTAATCGCCAAGACTGTAACAATCATCGAGGCATCTCTCTATTATCAATCGCTGGGAAGATATTCGCCAGAATCCTTCTGAATCGCCTTACGGCTCATCTTGACAAAGGTCTTCTACCTGAAAGTCAGTGTGGATTCCAGAAAGAACGTGGAACTACCGATATGGTGTTCGCTGCAAGACAGCTACAAGAAAAATGCCAAGAACAGCACTGTGACATGTACACAGCTTTCATCGACTTGACAAAAGCGTTCTACACGGTCAGTAGAGAGGGTCTATGGAAGACCATGGCAAAATACGGCTGCCCAAAGAAATTTATCACAATAGTGCAGCAACTGCATGATGGAATGCAGGCTAGAGTTCAGGATAATGGTGAGCTATCGGAGCCTTTTCCCGTCTCAAATGGAGTTAAACAAGGGTGTGTACTTGCACCGACTCTGTTCAGTATCATTTTTTCTGCTATGCTGACTGATGCTTTCAGAGACGGGGACACAGGAATATCGACATCAGATATCGTATTGATGGAAAATTGTTTAACCATAAGAGGCTTCAAGCAAAAACCAAGGTCAAATCACACACCATCAGAGATCTTCTGTTTGCTGACGATTGCGCCCTCAATGCTGGCTCAGAGGCTGATCTGCAGCATAGCGTGGATAGATTCTCCGAAGCCAGTTCCAACTTTGGGCTTACCATTAACACGGAGAAAACAGAAATCATGTACCAACCAGCTCCTGGCACAATTTATACTGAGCCAATCATCAAGGTAAATGGTGAGAAACTGAATGTTGTGAACAGATTCACATACCTTGATAGCACACTATCCCAGAACATTGTCATTGATGATGAGGTGAACACCAGGATCTCCAAAGCCAGCAGCACATTTGGCAGACTATACACCAACGTTTGGCATCGAAGTGGCATTAGTCTACAGACAAAGCTGAAGGTGTACAGAGCTGCGGTGCTTCCATTGCTGCTTTATGCACGTGAAACATGGACTGTATACAGGCGCCACGTAAAGAAGTTAAACCACTTACATACTGTCTGTCTCAGGAAGGTCATGATCATCAAATGGCAAGACAAGATCCCGGATACCGCCGTTCTTGACAGAGCTGGTATCCCAAGCATCGATACTATTCTGATGCAGTCACAGATTCGCTGAGCAGGTCATGTAGTCCGCATGCCAGACCATCGACTGCCAAAGATACTCTTTTATGGTGAGATGCAGAAGGGTAAACGATCCCATGGTGGCCAAAAGAAGCGCTTCAAAGACACGTTTAAGACTTCATTGAAAACCTTTGACATAAACCCTGACACATGGGAAGCTGCTGCTCAAGACCGAACTGCTTGGCGCACATCTCTTCGTAAAGGTGCAGCGGCATGCGAATCATCCAGAAGAGCAGCAGCGGAACAGCGGAGATTAGCTAGAAAAGACCGTGTAATAAAACCTTCACATGAAGCAAACATTCCCTGCCCACACTGTCCGAGATCTTTCCAGGCCCGCATCGGGCTCATCAGTCGCCTTCGTACCCATAGACTAACCTAACATATTCCTAATAATTGGATGAACAGAGTGGTCTTCATCACCCGTGATGGACGAACAACAATTACATCAACGACATTTTAAATTGAACAAAAGAAACTAATTAAGCGAAGAGGCAGACGAAGAAGAGGAAGAAGAATGCAAACTCTTTGGCATCCAGCATTTAAAAGCTAAGCCATTACAAAGACTGTAAGCTCTTATAGCTAGTCTTGCGAAGTCATGACTAAGACTCCAATCTGCGTCTTGCTGTTCAGGATTGGGCAGGTTATGTTTAATTGGAACCAATTTCAGTTTCCAGCATAGGGATAAGAGTACCAAGATTAACTCTTTAACCCCCAAGAGCCAGTATACTGTACTTCCCGCTAGACCAATTTGGCCCAATCAACAGTATACTGGCTTTCGTATCTCTTGATCCTTTCCAGGGCTGTTTTCTAATTTTGACAACTCAAAAACGCTATTTTCTTAAAGTATAGCGATTGTTACGCACGGATCATTATTATTTTTCGTTTGTATGATCATTTTTCGTATGTATGATCATTTTTTGACTGAAGTGTGTATTATATATATTTACGGTCAAAGGGACAGAACCCGAAATATTGATACTGCTATTTTTTAGGAGTTTACCTTCTCTTGTATAGAGACACGTTCGGTCTATAATTTCTTGAACGAAGCGTGACCATATCTCCTTATTTGGTAGTATCAGTCAACTGTTGTAGATGCCTGAAACCTTTCTTAACGCTTCTTTTCATGACCATAAAAGGCGCGACTGTGTAAGACTTTTATCTCGAATGTTCTTAGAATCGTCTTATTGTGAACGGCGACTCAGAGATTGTCGTTCTGCGCATGTCTCGACTTGGTTTTCGTTTGTTGTTCCGGCCAGCTCGGGGAGTTTAGAAATGGTCTAAGTCGCGAGCAGACGCGACCTGCGTCTTGTGATTTTCTGAGGGAAATACATTGTCTTTGTGAGTTAGTTAGCTAACTAGACTATTTCCCAGTATTATTCAAGCCTGCCTGGAGGCATATGTTCATGGTTGATTTTCCGAAATAAGGTAATTCCTCTTGTATCGAACTTTATGCTATCATCTAGAGGTTCGTCATTTTGTCGCCTTTTTGCTCGCCTGTGTGATTCAAAATGGAGAGGTACTTTGACTAGGATTAAGTCACCGGTATCTTTATACCTGAACTAGTTATATATATATGGGTCGCTCTAGACCAACAAGACTATTGTCTGTGTTCCAGGATTCGTTATATCAGAGATCACGTCCAAGTCAGATGGTTAGACTTAGGAAGGTTATAAAGGTCGAGCTGACCTGTAATCCATGTATGCTATTCACGTGCAGACAGTAAACGGACTGATTGTATACATCTGATCTGCTAGCATCAGGAAGGGAATATTTATTATTGTCTATGAACAGTGATGATCTGCAGCTGACACTGTTGCAGAATTTATATATATATTATTTATACAGCTTCACGAACTAGAACTCTATGATTTTGAATGCTGAACTCGTTGAACTATGTTGATGATATAAATATCCTGACTGTTTTGTGGTGTGCAATAAATGGGAAAAATCATACAACGAAGTTACCATTTCTATGACTCTACACATCATGTTGCCTGTGTTATACTCTGTGAACTGTTCTACTACCACATACACAGCAACATCCTAAAATCAGAGAAGACACCTACATCTTGCACTTTAATACCAGGTGTCGATAGGGGTGGCAAGTGGTCGTCAATCTTATACGGAGCTAACGTACCTGGCATTGTGGCGCACCATTATGATTTAGCCTAAATCCACCCTTATCATTTTTGGTGGCCATATGTTGGTTTACTCTGATACCAGCTATCAAGGGGGTCAACAAACCCAGACATCATCATCAAGCTTTCAAAATTACAGTTCAACTCACTTCCTTCAAGAAAAGCTACTTTTGATGAAAGATTTTGAAAGTACCCGGCATTACTGACAGTTGTTGATATTTTGAAACTACCCGGCGCTGCTCGGCAGTATTGAAGTTTGTCTACAACTAGAAGGACAAGTACCGAGCGAATGGATTTCCTGATCTGTTAAGAAGAAGGACAAGTGCCGTAACAACTGTTCCGGTCTGAGAGGTACTGTTGCAGATTCAGAAGGTCAAGTTCAGAAGTTGTTTCCTGTCAGAAGCTCATTTCCCTCGTCATGGCTGTCTATGGGAGCAGATGTTAATCAACGTTGGATCTTTATCCTCAGAATGCTGACGACATCCTGTTCTGCACCGTGCTGACGTTTGGGACATATAGAAGTAAAGTGGCCTGTTTTGTTTGTGAACTGTGCCCTTATGTTCTAGCTGAGCCTTCTAAATTCTTTCACACTTTTTGCTGTTTGTTATATGTTATATGTTATTTGTATTTGTATATTTATATGTTTATATTCAGCGGGTTTTCTCGGTTGGGCGGTGTCTTTCAGTAGAAGATACCACGTCACAGAGGTTCTACTGTTAGCGTTTTCGTTAGGGACTGTGCGAATTTCCTACTGTGAAATTTGCTAGCGACAATCGTTGCTATATCTGTTTAGTTGTGACGAGTTGTGCTTTATTTTTGTTTCTTGTATATTTTTTTTTTCTTTTTCTTTTATCTCTTTCTTTGTGTTTTTTAGTTTCGATTTCGATTGTTTGTATTTGTAGGTCTCCCCTATCTATTATTCAGTTCTTTAAGTATATTTTTGTGTATACACTGTAGCGTCATTTGTTTGTCATATCTTCGCATTTTGTCATCACATTTCTTTTTAGTTTCGCTGTTTATTTATTTGACTTATGCGAATGTTTTCATATTGTTTGATCTTTGTTATTGTTTACATTGACTCTGATCTTTGTTGTTGTTTACATTGACTTTGATCTTTGTTGTTGTTTACATTTGACTTTGATCTTTGTTATTGTTTACATTGTTGGTGACCTTTGTTATTGTTTACATTGTCTTGTTATTGTTTGCATAGTTCTTGCATAGTTAGCTTTCACTATTGTTACATATATGCTCATGCACTATTGATCTATAGTGCACTTATCATAACTAACTGGTGGTTTTTGCTTATGCACTATTGTAGTGCAGTTATGATAAATAACTGATGGTTATGCACTGATTTGTGTAGTGCACTGATAATTAAGAGGTGACTTGTGATATTATTATACATTTGATAATACAAGTTGGTGTCAAGTCTTGTTGCCCACAGAGATTGGAGTAAACATATTGATTACACAAGCACTTTATTAAGTCTTGTTGCTATTAAGATTGAAATAAGATAATTAATTATTTCAGGTTCTGTACTCACATTTTAGACATCATGTCTACATTTGAGTACTTTATTGAGCAGGGTAAAGCCCTTGGGAAGACAGGTGATAAATTAGAAGAATTTGCGACTGTTCAATATGCCAAGGCATTGAAGTCGGAGGAAAAGAAAATGAAAGAACTAACTGAACAAAAGAGAATAGATGCTGAAAATTTAAAACTGCAGATGCAGGTAGATGAAAAGAGATTACAAATGGAAATGGAAAAACAAAAAAGAGAAGCAGAATCACAGGATAAGAGACTTGAAAAAGAAGCTGAAAATAAGAGACTTGAAAGAGAAGCTGAAAATAAGAGACTTGAAAAAGAAGCTGAAAATAAGAGACTTGAAAGAGAAGCTGAAAATAAGAGACTTGAAAAAGAAGCTGAAAATAAAAGACTTGAAAAAGAAGCTGAAATTAAGAGACTTGAAATAGAGGCTGAAAATAAAAGATTAGAAAAACAGGCTGAGGCTAAAGAAAGAAAGTTACAGGCTGAGGCTGAAGAAAGAAGGTTACAAAGAGAAGCTGATGAGAGAAAAGCAAAAATGGAGCATGAAGAAAAACTCTTAGCTTTGGAGTTAGAAAAGTTGAAGTTATCTAGTAATGCTAATGATGCTAATAAGGTATCATCTGCTAATAAGTCTAATGCTGTTGATTTCAAGCTTAATTTACCAGCATTCAATGCTTCAATTGATGATATAACATTTTATCTAGATAGATTTGAAAGTGCATGTAAGGTGCATAATATAGATAAAACATTATATGTTTATCATCTGTCCAAGATACTTAGAGGTGATGCTTTGACTTTATTGGGTATGGTAGATGTGCCTGACAAAAACAACTATGAGGTTGTCAGGGCGGCATTGTTAAAGAAGTACCAACTTAACGAGGACGGATATCGTCTTAAATTTAAAAACATGTTACCAGAAACTGGAGTTGAATTCTCTGAATTCATCTCAGGCATCCGTCTTACTTTTTTACGATGGGTTGAGTTGTCTAAAACAGAAAGTACATTTGAAGCTCTTATGGACTTACTACTTAGAGACAAGGTTATGTCTTCTGTTAATGAAGCTTTTCTTTCTTTTCTTCATGAGCGTAAGCCTAAAAACATAAAAGAAATGGAAGAATACTGTAGCCAGTATGTTACTGCGCATCCTCACATAACCATTAGCAACTCTAAAGTAAAAGAAGGTCTGCCAGTTGCTTCGGCAGCACCTTATGGCCCAAATTTTATGCGTAAATTTCAGGGTAGCCAGCAAAATTTCAATAAAAAGAGTAACCGTAATTATGCCCAGAATCATAGTAATCAATTCCAGGGTGATTCTTCTTCCCAGAACTGGAGACATCCTAATACTACACGTTATTCTACTCCGGTTAACTTTAGAAATTTTCACAAAGGTAATCGGTATAGAGGAAAATATTTTTCTCAGAGACCTCAATACCAGGATAATAGAGGTTCTCAACAGTATAGAGATGGTAATGACAGTTATGGAAACTGGAACTCAAACCAGGATAAAAATTACAGTAGGGACTTTAATGATAATTGCAGAGGCAATAATGGTCGCGGTAGATCGCAACATAAGAGAAAAAAATATCAACAGACAAACTCTGTTCAACAAGAATCTCAGGGAGCAGATAAACAGGTTAATAATAATAAAGACCATAATGCTATCGGATGCTCATCTTTTGATTTTGGTAGGGCAAATAAATGTATCCAATGCAGTACTTTATTTGATCCGAAAACCGTTAGTACTTTAAGCTGTGGTCATCCTTTGCCCGCTCTTCCTGCTAATGTTGCTCATGATGGGAGAGGTTCTCTTATATTACATAAGGGGCTTGTAAATAGTAATCCAGTCTCAGTGTTGTTTGATTCTGGATGTACTACTGTCGGGGTTAGGCAATCTCTTGTAGATCCATCCTGTGCTACAGGAAAGGTCATCAAATGTGTCACATTTGGTGGCACGTTGGAAAAGTATCCTACTGCTATAATACACATTGCTACTCCTTTCTTCACGGGAGAGGTCCACGCGTGTCTACTTCCAAACCCTATTGCGGACCTTATTATTGGTCGTATTCACGGAGTTAGGGAATGTACCCCACAGCAGATTGCTGTTTGGGAAGAGCAAAACATTGAAGCTACCAATGCGGTGGTCACAAGAGCACATGCTCTGGATCCACCTCAAACTTCATTAACTAATAATGATGAAGTAAATGACCAAGATAGTCACTTGACTATTACACGTGACTCATTTATCAAATTGCAAGAAGAAGATCCTTCTTTACAAAAATTCTTCATTCTAGCAAAAAAAGGTGATCCTAATCAAAATACTAATAGAAAATCTTGGATTTCTATGAAGAACGGCGTACTTGTACGTATGGTACAAGACTCGACTACGTCCACTCATTCACAAATTCTTGTGCCTAAGAGCATGAGATTGCAAATATTGCAACATGCTCATGACTCGCAATGTGCTGGACATATGGGTTTTTCCCGTACAAAGTCGAGGGTTCTTGCGGCTTTCTTTTGGCCATTTGTGAGCAAGGACATACGAATGTACTGTCGCTCTTGCAAAGTATGTCAGGAGGTCAAATCTAAAGGACCACGACATGCTGCGCCTATCCAGGCTGCTGACATTCCTATTCGCCCTTTTCAAAAAATGGCAATAGATATTATCGGTCCTTTTAGAATTAAGTCGGCTAGAGGACATCAATTTATCCTTACATGTGTCGATATGTGCACACGTTGGCCAGAGGCAATACCTCTCAAGAGCATCTCAACTGCTGATATCGCAGACGCTCTTTGGCTGATATTTTCTCGCTTGGGTTTTCCCGGAGAAATATTGTCAGACCATGGCACTCAACTTATATCAGACACTATGTCACAGGTAATGTCTATGCTACACATTAAAAGGTCTCTCAGCAGTATCTATCACCCAATGTCTAATGGGTTGGTCGAACGTTTAAATAGGACTCTGAAAACTTTACTTGGTAAAATAACTGAGGATCATCCTCAGGATTGGGACAGGGTCTTACCCGCGGCTCTCTTTGCGTATAGAGAGGTCCCCAATGAACATACGGGGTTTTCCCCTTTTGAACTTGTCTTTGGCGCGCAACCGCGCGGCCCTATGTCTTTACTTCACGATCTAATCACTGCCGATAATATTAGCGATGAGACTCAATCTTCTTATGAGTACGTCATTGCTCTTAGGCAAAAGATCATCGAGGCATGCAAACTAGCAACTTCGTCTTCCGAATTTGCTAAAGAAAAGGCAAGGCAGTTTGCAAATAAGAATAGATGTCTACGACAACTTTGTCCAGGTGACAAAGCTCTCGTTCTACTTCCTTCAAGGGAGAACAGACTTCTAATTGCATGGAAAGGTCCATATGCAATAGTCTCCAAAATTTCTGATGTCGACTATGTTGTCGATATTGATGGAAAGCATAAAACTTTCCACATAAATATGCTCACGGAATTTTATGAAAGACCTGACTATTTGCAGCCTATTTTCCAGGCAACGGACAATTCTCAAGTACCTCATGGTCAGTACTCATCTCTGTCAGTTATACAGGATGAGGAAACTACTTTTTCTGATGTCAATCTTCCTCTTTCTATGGTCCCACTTTATTCTACGGAATCTTGGAAAAACGTGACCGTTTCTCCAAATCTTTCCGCTGAGGAACATCGACAAGTTTCTTCGATGTTGCAAACATTTCAGGATGTTCTTACAGACATCCCGGGACACACACATGTCATTGAACATGACATTGTGCTAACTGATCACAATCCTATCAGAGTCAGACCTTATCCAATACCTATCCATTTCCAGTCTCAAGTCGAAAAAGAATTGGATGAAATGATACGTTTGGAAATCATTGAACCATCCACTTCAGCATACTCTTCGTCTATGGTTATTGTTCGAAAGAAGGATAATAACATTCGCATTTGCGTAGATTATCGCAAATTGAACCAAGTTACGAAGTTCGACGCTGAACCTATGCCTTCATTAGAAGAGCTACTCAATAAACTTTCTAATTCTAGATTCTTTACCAAACTAGATTTGTCTAAAGGTTATTGGCAAGTCCCGCTAACTGAACGTGCCAAACCTTTTACAGCTTTTTCTACACCTAGGGGTTTATTCCAATGGAATTTCATGCCTTTTGGTCTTATGAACGCCCCTGCTACATTCGTACGCACGATGCGGCGAATTCTCGCATATCGTACAGATGTCATAGCATACCTAGATGATATCTGTCTATTCAGTGATTCCTGGGAAGATCACTATTTGGGTTTATACGAATTACTGTCTACTCTTCGCGAGTATAACTTGACTGCAAAACCCTCTAAAGCCTTTATAGGATTTAGTGAGATTTCTTTCCTAGGTCATCGTGTTGGTCATGGTCTTTTAAAGACAGAGGACCACAATGTTTCAAAAATACTTAACATTTCGGTCCCTAAGACGAAGAAACAAGTAAGGAGTCTATTAGGTTTGATCCAATTCTACGGACGATTCATTCCGAATCTGTCCTCCATTATGGCACCGCTTTCTACTTTATTGAAGAAAGGGTCGCCTAATCTGATCCGCTGGTCTAAAGAATGTCAATCCTCATTGGACCAGGTTAAAGCCCTATTTTCATCTCCACCTATTCTTAGGTTACCTACTATTGAGAAGACTTTTGTTCTTCGAAGTGACGCCTCGTCAACTGGGATTGGGGCAGCACTAATGCAGGAGTATTCTGATACTCTGCATCCGGTGATGTATATCTCTAGGAAATTAAATGCTGCAGAAAAGAATTACTCGGTTTTAGACCGTGAGTTATTGGCTATGGTATGGTCTATTCTGAAGTTACAAAGATTTCTTCTAGGCGCACATTTCATTGTGGAAACCGACCAGAAAGCGCTTACTGCTATTCAGAGCAAAAACTTGAAGAGCTCGAGGTCCACTCGTTATGCCATAGCTCTTCAACCATTTCATTTCTCGGTTCGAGCTATCCGTGGTTCGGATAATGTAATGGCAGACATTCTGTCCAGATGCCCACACGATTCCACATGATTCTTCTGTCATATATATATATTTCCTGATATACAGTCCAATGTTATAATGACATGTTAGTAGATTTTTTTTTTCTCACTTTTTTGAGGGGAATTTATAACATTGTACCATGTAATTATCTAAGAAGGCTTAGTTAGTGATATACGGGCCAAAAGATCACTCGGCCACATTTAAACAATATATTTTCATAATTGTATTGAGAGATTTACCAGTTGTCTTTAAGATTTGTGTTATTGATATTTTCGCAGCACATCATTGAAGATGCGAGATTGTGTCCATTGTGGAACTTTGAGTATATCAAGTCCTGTCCTAGATTGGGAGCGGATGATGTCCACATCTTCTTCTATTGAATGTTTTATGTCAACGAAGATCAACACATGTATTACTTATTAATTACTGTTGCTTTATATAATGTAATAAAATAGTGCGGTATATTAATATATTACACCGCTGTTTGCACAACACATTGTATGATATCATAATAATATATTTAATTTCATATATTGGTATGAGAATAATTTGATTTTCATTATGATGTTGCCATCATTGTGGCGTGTGTTGGTGGCACCTTCCTGGAATATATAAGCGTATACTTAGATAAATTTTTTCTCTAAGGATCTGAGATATGATCTCAGTGTCGCTCCATGCGTTGAGCTAATTTGTTAGGTATATATCCGCGCATCATACGTGCGTTAGGAGCCTAGATTTTTCCGGCTCCAGGATTTAAAAAAAAAAATGTTTCATTTTTTTTCCCGGGAGGGTGCGGTAATGTTACGCACGGATCATTATTATTTTTCGTTTGTATGATCATTTTTCGTATGTATGATCATTTTTTGACTGAAGTGTGTATTATATATATTTACGGTCAAAGGGACAGAACCCGAAATATTGATACTGCTATTTTTTAGGAGTTTACCTTCTCTTGTATAGAGACACGTTCGGTCTATAATTTCTTGAACGAAGCGTGACCATATCTCCTTATTTGGTAGTATCAGTCAACTGTTGTAGATGCCTGAAACCTTTCTTAACGCTTCTTTTCATGACCATAAAAGGCGCGACTGTGTAAGACTTTTATCTCGAATGTTCTTAGAATCGTCTTATTGTGAACGGCGACTCAGAGATTGTCGTTCTGCGCATGTCTCGACTTGGTTTCGTTTGTTGTTCCGGCCAGCTCGGGGAGTTTAGAAATGGTCTAAGTAGCGAGCAGACGCGACCTGCGTCTTGTGATTTTCTGAGGGAAATACATTGTCTTTGTGAGTTAGTTAGCTAACTAGACTATTTCCCAGTATTATTCAAGCCTGCCTGGAGGCATATGTTCATGGTTGATTTTCCGAAATAAGGTAATTCCTCTTGTATCGAACTTTATGCTATCATCTAGAGGTTCGTCATTTTGTCGCCTTTTTGCTCGCCTGTGTGATTCAAAATGGAGAGGTACTTTGACTAGGATTAAGTCACCGGTATCTTTATACCTGAACTAGTTATATATATATGGGTCGCTCTAGACCAACAAGACTATTGTCTGTTTTCCAGGATTCGTTATATCAGAGATCACGTCCAAGTCAGATGGTTAGACGTAGGAAGATTATAAAGGTCGAGCTGACCTGTAATCCATGTATGCTATTCACGTGCAGACAGTAAACGGACTGATTGTATACATCTGATCTGCTAGCATCAGGAAGGGAATATTTATTATTGTCTATGAACAGTGATGATCTGCAGCTGACACTGTTGCAGAATTTATATATATATTATTTATACAGCTTCACGAACTAGAACTCTATGATTTTGAATGCTGAACTCGTTGAACTATGTTGATGATATAAATATCCTGACTGTTTTGTGGTGTGCAATAAATGGGAAAAATCATACAACGAAGTTACCATTTCTATGACTCTACACATCATGTTGCCTGTGTTATACTCTGTGAACTGTTCTACTACCACATACACAGCAACATCCTAAAATCAGAGAAGACACCTACATCTTGCACTTTAATACCAGGTGTCGATAGGGGTGGCAAGTGGTCGTCAATCTTATACGGAGCTAACGTACCTGGCATTGTGGCGCACCATTATCATTTAGCCTAAATCCACCCTTATCAGCGATCCATTATGGACTTTTGTTATTTATGAATATGAACATTTAAAAAAATTATTTCCAAACAAAAACAATAAAAACATACTGGCATGGCCATTTTTGTTTGGGCCAAACCCACTTTTTTGCTTGGGACTGAAAGAGTTAAGATATCAGCAGGTAATTCAAAGTCAATGCTAACATTAATATGAAATATTACAATAGTTAAAACAAAATTACTTGTAACTCAACGGTTAATACAAGTTTAACATACCTTTTAGACATAGTTTTACGGATCTGAACTTATTACGTATGCAATTCTTCTCATATGAAGGTCAGCTTTGCTTTTCTCAGCTATGTGCTGAGGCTATGTGACTTCGAGAAGCGTGTGTCAGTCCGCTGGACGTCTTTTCAGCTATGAGTGAATTTTTTGAGAGTCCAGAATTGAATCTGAGCGAGCTTATATACCCAACCTAGATCTAACCTTTTCCTTCTCAGAGGTCCATGCTTAAGTTCACTTTTCCGCTGGTAACTTTCGGCGGTATTTCAAGGCGATTGTACTAATTTTCCGACAAAATCCTAACGTTCTCGTCAATTACCAAAGATAATGATTTTCCACTGTCATTATTACATGAATTTGTAGTTGCTGTTCAATTGAAAAAAAGAAATATATCGTTTGGAGCATTAATCATAAAGTTATAGAAGTATTACCGGTGTGCTATATAGAATTTATCATTAGTTAACGTGGCAATTCGAGAGTGTCTTGCCCGTGTCGTTACACGTCCACTATGATACATGCAGCAATTAGGAACATTTTGAACGTCGATGAGTTTTATAACTAATCAGGCAGTCGGAAACTAATAAAATAACTACTAAACTTTACCAGATGTATTGTACAGGTGATGAAGACGTGATGTGGACAGGGTTACAACCTCACTGTGTAAAACAAATGTTCGCAGACATTATCCCTGGAAGAGGACATTTATACGACTTTTCTTCTCAGCTTCCTGCAAGGAAACTGATGTCATGCTTCTTAACGGAAAAAGGGGGGACAAATCATAAAGAAAATAGTATGCGAGATCACCTGTTCAGGTGAGAATCCAGGCGACAAACGAAACCATATGCTAATGTATTGAGGATGCTTGAAGCAACACAAGCTATTATTGATCGTATCAATCATCTCTTGCTCTTCCTGTTTTAATTCATTCAGGAGCACAAGTCATCAACCGATAGCTGCCTGTGCAGGTATATTGTCTCAGGTAAGTATGTCATTTCGCAGGCGCTGCATAGATATATATATCACGGTTTTGTCCGTTCATGCTATCTCAGAAACTCCACAGTCATATATATATATATATATATATATATATATATATATATATATATATATATATATATATATATATATATAGTGGTAAAGTGGGATGTTATAAATATTTATAGGGGACTTAGTGTACTGACTGAGATCAGCTGTGAAGGTATCTGTATCTAATAGGTGTAGTGTTTTACAGATAACCTTACTTGCTACCACATTATAACTCAGTCAGAATTATTCTGGAATATTGTGATGACTACGTTAAATGTCTAGGGTATGTATATGATGAAGTGTAAGTCACAACAACAACAGACAGATAAACAATTTAATTTATTCCACCACACTTGACAACACGGTGACACTCACACACATTTAACACTCTATAAGACTATCTTAAATGAGGCACTGGTAAATTTTCAAATATAAATATGTATTAATTACTTTTACTAATATATGTGTCCTGATTCAAATACAAAGTGAACCAGGAATCACAATCAATTGTAATTACAATTTATATGTACAGAATTTATCAATATGAACCTTGTAGTGACATATTTTATTAATATTATCCTATGTGTGTCAGTTGTGTAGTAGTAATATGAGGTAATACTGGTTTTGTTTTTTCAAGCTATGTTGTTATTTGTCATCATGACTTCAAGTGTTTGTTTAACTTGGAAATAGTATGGGGAAAAGTTCACAGTTCCTATCAATTTAAACACTGTATTTTCCCTCTGTTTTATGATAAAGTCAGATTTTGAGGGGGGCATAATGTTGAGCTCCTCTGGCCACAGACGCTTATCTTTCGTGATGGCGGCAGGAAAAGACTCCTCTGCTCGATAGCCTCCCTGTGTTCTGGAGACACCTCACTGGTCACTATCTGGACCCAGGAGTATGCTGTCAGCCTCTAGGTTCAGCAAAGCTCAGACCAGGTGCTGCTCAATAACTTTAGGACCACGGTCCCTGAAACAAGAAGGTTGTACCTCCTATTTCAGAACTAATTTATAATAAATTTCAAGACTGAACACAATACATAACAAACACTGAGTTCAGAGCGGTAGGCCAACTGCTATCTTCATCTGAAACAATTTTCAACAGTATACTCCTCCCTAATGGTTACTACGCCTCTGCAATTCCAGCATTATTTCTTTCTAGTCAATAAGATAGGTGTCAGTGTACTGTTTGGCAATTCCATGTAGTTTTACTTTCCTCCGACACCTTCTGTTCAGGTTGGAGCACTATATAGGCTTTACCTCATGTTCGCTACTGAACCACACATATATACAGACATAAATTATCAATTTACATTCAATTTTCATTAAAAAGATATCAAATATTTCAAGCTTACCACAATTCATGGAATAATACACAGTTACGTTGACTGGCAATGAATATAGCACAATTTCGATCTGCCGATGTCCCAGGCTTTTATTTAGAAAAATATGCACTGGCGCTCAACGCACTGGTTCTTTAGTAAGTTTATTTGAAAATGTGGTGCTGACCTGACGCCTCTGATTGACTATATTGGCAGGTCTAACCAATCGTGCCATGTTTACACAGCTTTTCAAAAAAGTACTCCTACTCACGTTTCCCCTAACAACAAAAGATAGTATTTATAGTCCGACTAATCGTGTTTAGCCTTACATTTACTTTCCGCCAATCAAATAGGAGGTAACATGTCAGCCTATTTCCCGTACAATGGTGGTGTGAAAATCTGCCACTGAGCGATTCTGATTTTGGTGTTGTCTGACATCCCTCACTATTTCTTTTGGCTATAATTTGTTAATTCCTAGACTATTTGCGTAACGTTTAACATATTCTTTGTCAGCAAGTCCTAAGGAACCCAAATATATAAATTTAATGGGGCTAAGGGGCTGCGTTCAAAATATGCATTTTCAGGATTGTCGTGTAGTTTTTATTTTATTTTTTATGTTTAGAACCGCCACCTGTCCTGCTGTACTGTCAGACTAATGTCAGGATTTTAGACATAAAACAGTAGAATGTCATGTTTCCTAATAAGCGTTTTGTAAGTTTTTAAAACCTAACTCGTATGGGTAGTGTTTTTTATCACTGTCGATTTGAAAAAAAGCTAGTGCTTGTGGCCTTACACGCGTGATGGTAGTAATTGTGTATCGCGAGACTGTGGTAGTATTGCCTGCGTTCCGGCTTTCAGCCCCTCCCTTTCTTTCTATCCTTAGTCCATCTGTCTTTCGTTTATGGTAACGTAGTGTATAAAATGACATGAATGGAATATTAAATATAGGTCAGCTTGCGTATCTCAAGGTTTTTCTTAGAAAGGCAGTACACGTTTTATCGTAGAAAGCGGGTATTGAAGCAGTAGGCTTTTACTATCAACGTGAAACGTTACAATTTGCAGACGAAGTAGAAAACAAGGGGGATTTCGAGTACAGTCATTGTGACAGCACTGTTCTTTACCATTCTTCTTTCCTTTTATAAAATTTATTTGTTAGGCTTTACATTTACTTTTTAATTTATATATGTGGATTAGAATTTCTCACGACAAATTCTCCCCACTTAAAACAGACGTTATATGTCAGTCTATAATTCTATATACACATAGAGAAATTTATTATTATTCCTGGGGTTTAGGGTGATTCTCATCACACGGATGGCGGCTTAAAAAATCCGCTCCCAGATTTGTTTTTCCACTTATATACTCTATGCTAAACTCAAATGGCTGCATCAATAATGACCAACGGAGTAATCTAGAATTTTCATGTCTAGCCTGTGCTAGAAACGACAAAGGTTTGTGATCCGTTTGCAACTTAAATGCCTTCCCATACAGATAAATATTGAATTTCTTTATCGCCCATATTACTGCAAGACATTCTTTTTCGCTAGTTGAGTAATTGGTTTCAGCTTTATTCAACTTTCTGCTAGCATATGCCACTGGGCTTAATTCCCCATCCAATGCATCTGATTTCTGTAGCAGAGTCGCACCTAACCCAATATTACTGGCATCCGTCCTTACTATGAATTCTTGACTTAAGTCAGGTAATTTCAAAATAGGTGTACTTGTGAGCTTTTCCTTCAATTCTTGGTAAGCCATTTCACATTGTGGTGTCCATGTAATTCGATCTGGATGTCCTTTACGTGTCAAATCAGTTAACGGTGCACATATGGAATTAAAGTTTTTGATATACTTTTGGTAGAAACCACATAATGAGACAAAGGATCTCACGTCTTTCTTGGTTTGTGGTCTCGGGGCTTTCTTTAGTTTCTCTAAATTCTTTGGGTCAGGGGTCATGTTTCCCTGATAAACTGTGTGTCCCAAGAATTCCAATTCTTTACATCCAACGCAACATTTGGTTGGTCGGGCTGTTAAATTCGCTTCCCTAAGTCGATTAAACAGCATGTTCAGAGAGTCAATGTGTTCCTCAAATGTTTCTGTTGCTATAAGGATATCATCCATGAAATTTGTGATACATGGATTATTCAGAGGGTCCAATAATTTTCTCATCATTCTAGAGAAGACACTAGGCGCATTCTTCAATCCAAATGGCAATCTATTAAACTCATAGTGTCCTTCTGAGGTACTAAAAGCTAGGTATGGTCTAACCTCAGGCTTTACTGGAATCTGATAGTATCCTTTACTCAGATCCACTTTTGAGAAATATTTAGCTTTATTTAGTCTGGCAAACAACTGATTTGTATCCGGCAATGGATCCACCTGTCCTTCTGTAATAGCATTCAGTCTCCTGTAATCTATACAGAGTCTATGTTCTCCAGAGGGTTTCCTTAAGAGTACAACACCGGAACTATACGAAGATTCACTGTGTGAAATAATTCCTTCCTTCAACAAATAGTCTATCTCTTCCTTCAAAGCTTTCTCCTTAGCAAAAGGAATCGAATAGGGTTTCATACAGACAGGTGTGGGGTCTATCAGTTTCATATCATATTCCAATAAGTTTGTATGCCCTGGTCGGTCTGTTAACACCTCTGCATGATTATCTAGAACCTGTTGCACTCTCTCTTTCTGAGTTTTCGTTAAATGTGTACTGATTTTCACCTGTGCCGCTGTCTCACAGGGGTGTAATGGATATTCAAATGATGAAAGTGGTTCCTTTTTCATCTCCATGGCAATGGACAAGGTCAACAAGTGTGTCTCTTCCTGATGTTCTCTTTCCAAATATTTCTTCAGGAGATTCACATGATAGATTTTTTCTTTCCCCTTCTTATCTATCTTATAATTTGTTCTAGACACCTTCTCTAGAACTGTATATGGACCTTGCCATCCAATTTGTAACTTATTCTGACTACCGGGGAGAAGAAGCAGTACCTTCTCTCCCACAGCCAAATCTCTGTCTTTAGCTTTCCTGTTATAATAGGCAGCATGTTTCTTCCTGGCTTGTTTCAAATTTTCATTGGCAAGTTTCCAGCCAGTTTTTAAACGAGTGGTCAGCTCATTCACATATTGGTATGAGGATGTAATATTTTCCTCTGCCTTTTCATCAGTCCACGTTCTTAACAGAGCTTCGAGTGGACCTTTTATTGGCCTTCCAAACAATAATGTTGCCGGGGCCATACCGGTTGAACTATGGGGTACCTCCCGATAAGCAAAGAGGGCGGCGTGAAGGTACTGGTCCCATGTATCTGGTTTTTCGTGTGCCAACTTTCTCAGGATCGACATCAACGTGCCATTAAATCTTTCCACTTGGCCGTTCCCTTGGGGGTGGTACACACTACAATGGAAGTGTTTGGCCTGGAAGATCCTGAAAACTTCTTCTGTTAGTTTCCCCTTGAACTGAGAGCCATTATCAGTCAAGATTTGATTGGGAAAGCCTAACCTTGTGAAAATTGTGAGCAATGCCTCTGCCACATGTTTAGAATCAATCGATGACAGGGCTACCGCCTCTCCCCACATAGAACAAGTGTCCACCAGAGTCAGAATGTAGCTGTTCCTTCTCTTGGTTCGGGTGAGAGGTCCCACAAGATCCACGGCAACTCTCTCAAAGGGTGTTCCCACTATGGGCATTTCCCCCAGAGTTGCTGGTGCAGTCCAATGTTTAGGTGCTACTCGTTGGCACTCTGGACAGGATTTTACATATCGTTTGATATCTTCAGCTGGCCAGAAATAGTGACAAGCTATACGCTGTCCTGTTGCGCTGATCCCCATATGACCACTGAAGGGAATCGCATGCCCTAGTTCCAACACTTTAGTCCTATATGAAGTGGGAAGGACCAGCTGTCCGTGACCATTGGATTCAGATCCAGCCTTCCTATATATCAGCTTGTTCTTCATATAAAATTCTCCCTTGCCTGGAGGTGTATGAGATTTGGGCAACTTCTTGAAACACGGCTTGAGTGTTTTGTCCTCAGCCTGTGCCTTCCTCATCTCATCTGGATGAGTATTTATTGGATTATCCTCCTCCTTTTTAGACTGTGATCTGGTCTGCACTGTTGCCAATATCACAGGTCTCTTGGGATTCCCCAAGAAGACATATCTACACCCCAATATCAGAGGGTAGATTGGCTCATTTATCACTGCTGCTTTTATGATTCCTTCCACATATCGCGTTTTCACCTTTATCCGGGCGACGGGAAGTGTCATGGTAGCTACATCCTTGGTTGCAGTTTGAATCTCCACTGTTTCTGTGGTGTATTGATCGGCCTGCACCAGGTGAGAACTCACAACGGAATCGTAATCTAAACCGGTATCATATAAACACCTTATAGTGACACCATTACAGATGACATCTTCACACACTGGGGGGTGGTATGGTTCCTGTAGTTCTGCAGGTTTGACCTTTTTCCCAGATGTCATAGCAGCACAATGAGGAGGTTTCCTTCTACAATGGTCAGTGTCATGATTGTTCATCTTACAATTTTTACACCACCTTTTCCCTTGGTTGAAAGATTTTCTTTCATCATATTTCCTTTCATCGAATTGTGGGGTTTTATTTTTATTGTCATACCGTGGCCTATCAAATTGGTGCTTACCTTTGTTTTGATCTCTAGGATCAAATTTATTAAAGTTCTGTGGTGCCCTAAAATTTCCAGCTGTTTCTTTTTATTACCTGATACCTCTGCCTGAGCTGCTTGATACCTTTCAGCAACATTTAGCAACTCACCCAGCCTCTCTGCACCTTGTTCCATGAGAAACTTTCTCAGGTCTGGAGCCATGGACTCTCTTAATTGTTCTATAAGGACCATTTCCTTAAGATCTTGGGTTTTCCCCAGAGAAGTCCATTTCTCCAAGTATGTCTCTAACCGTGCAGAGAACTGGTGATAGGTTTCACCTGACAGTAGTTTAGCATTCCTAAATTTTTTCCTATAAAATTCTGCGTTCTTTTCATATCTTAACAAAAGAGCCTGCTTTAGCATGTCATAATTTTCCTGATCACCTCTGCTCATTTTGGCAAAAACTTCATAAGCTGCCCCACGAAGACCTTGAGATAACTTTAAGCTCCACCTTTCTCTCTCTAACCCATATGTGGTAGCTAATAGTTCATATCTATTTAGATAGCTCTCAATATCATCGTCTTTCTCAACAAAATGATCTAAATGAAAATTCATAGCTGAGGTTGAGGCTCCCTGGCTAGCAGTGGCATCAGAGGTAAAGGGACTGGCACCATTTTCAGGAGCATGGCCTTGAAACTCAAACTCCCTTAGTCGTAACTCATGTTCCCTTTGTAATCTCTTCTCCTCCTTTTCTGCTTCCCTCTCTGCAGTCAATCTTCTTTCCTCGGCTTCCCTTTCTGCAGCCCGTCTTCTTTCCTCGGCTTCCAAGGTTTTAGCCTCTTTGTCAGCCTCAATCTGCAACCTCTTAGCCTCAGCCTCTAACTTTCTTTCGGCCTCTTTTTCTAATCTTCTTTCTTCCCGTTCAATATATTTGTCACATTCAGCAGTGACATAAGCAATCATAATTTGCCCGTCCATTCCTAACTCTTTCGCAGTCTGTACAGCAGCAGATCGAAATTTTGCCAAGTCGGCCATTGTCTAACATGCAATTGTA
The DNA here is from genome assembly GCA_024509875.1 of Oreohelix idahoensis. Classification (NCBI taxonomy): domain Eukaryota; kingdom Metazoa; phylum Mollusca; class Gastropoda; order Stylommatophora; family Oreohelicidae; genus Oreohelix; species Oreohelix idahoensis. The sequence goes on from JAMPIV010014266.1 coordinate 623,969, forward strand.
AACAATTCAATCTTTCAATAATTATCTAAGGACACTACAGGCACTGAGAGCTCAACCTTATTTATTTCCACCCAAGGATACCTTTTAATTCTTATTATTCCCAATATCTATAACAGGAGAAAGTTCAATATCCCTGGAGCGAGACCCCAATATATGTGGTAAAGTGGGATGTTATAAATATTTATAGGGGACTTAGTGTACTGACTGAGATCAGCTGTGAAGGTATCTGTATCTAATAGGTGTAGTGTTTTACAGATAACCTTACTTGCTACCACATTATACCTCAGTCAGAATTATTCTGGAATATTGTGATGACTACGTTAAATGTCTAGGGTATGTATATGATGAAGTGTAAGTCACAACAACAACAGACAGATAAACAATTTAATTTATTCCACCACACTTGACAACACTGTGACACTCACACACATTTAACACTCTATAAGACTATCTTAAATGAGGCACTGGTAAATTTTCAAATATAAATATGTATTAATTACTTTCACTAATATATGTGTCCTGATTCAAATACAAAGTGAACCAGGAATCACAATCAATTGTAATTACAATTTATATGTACAGAATTTATCAATATGAACCTTGTAGTGACATATTTTATTAATATTATCCTATGTGTGTCAGTTGTGTAGTAGTAATATGAGGTAATACTGGTTTTGTTTTTTCAAGCTATGTTGTTATTTGTCATCATGACTTCAAGTGTTTGTTTATCTTGGAAATAGTATGGGGAAAAGTTCACAGTTCCTATCAATTTAAACACTGTATTTTCCCTCTGTTTTATTATAAAGTCAGATTTTGAGGGGGGGCATAATGTTGAGCTCCTCTGGCCACAGACGCTTATCTTTCGTGATGGCGGCAGGAAAAGACTCCTCTGCTCGATAGCCTCCCTGTGTTCTGGAGACACCTCACTGGTCACTATCTGGACCCAGGAGTATGCTGTCAGCCTCTAGGTTCAGCAAAGCTCAGACCAGGTGCTGCTCAATAACTTTAGGACCACGGTCCCTGAAACAAGAAGGTTGTACCTCCTATTTCAGAACTAATTTATAATAAATTTCCACACTGAACACAATACATAACAAACACTGAGTTCAGAGCGGTAGGCCAACTGCTATCTTCATCTGAAACAATTTTCACCAGTATACTCCTCCCTAATGGTTACTACGCCTCTGCAATTCCAGCATTATTTCTTTCTAGTCAATAAGATAGGTGTCAGTGTACTGTTTGGCAATTCCATGTAGTTTTACTTTCCTCCGACACCTTCTGTTCAGGTTGGAGCACTATATAGGCTTTACCTCATGTTCGCTACTGAACCACACATATATACAGACATAAATTATCAATTTACATTCAATTTTCATTAAAAAGATATCAAATATTTCAAGCTTACCACAATTCATGGAATAATACACAGTTACGTTGACTGGCAATGAATATAGCACAATTTCGATCTGCCGATGTCCCAGGCTTTTATTTAGAAAAATATGCACTGGCGCTCAACGCACTGGTTCTTTAGTAAGTTTATTTGAAAATGTGGTGCTGACCTGACGCCTCTGATTGACTATATTGGCGGGTCTAACCAATCGAGCCATGTTTACACAGCTTTTCAAAAAAGTACTCCTACTCACGTTTCCCCTAACAACAAAGAAGTAGTATTTATAGTCCGACTAATCGTGTTTAGCCTTACATTTACTTTCCGCCAATCAAATAGGAGGTAACATGTCAGCCTATTTCCCGTACAATGGTGGTGTGAAAATCTGCCACTGAGCGATTCTGATTTTGGTGTTGTCTGACATCCCTCACTATTTCTTTTGGCTATAATTTGTTAATTCCTAGACTATTTGCGTAACGTTTAACATATTCTTTGTCAGCAAGTCCTAAGGAACCCAAATATATAAATTTAATGGGGCTAAGGGGCTGCGTTCAAAATATGTATTTTCCAGGATAGTCGTGTAGTTTTTATTTTTATTTTTTATGTTTAGAGCCGCCACCTGTCATGCTGTACTGTCAGACTAATGTCAGGATTTTAGACATAAAACAGTAGAATGTCATGTTTCCTAATAAGCGTTTTGTAAGTTTTTAAAACCTAACTCTCTGTATGGGTAGTGTTTTTTATCACTGTCGATTTGAAAAAAGCTAGTGCTTGTGGCCTTACACGCGTGATGGTAGTAATTGTGTATCGCGAGACTGTGGTAGTATTGCCTGCGTTCCGGCTTTCAGCCCCTCCCTTTCTTTCTATCCTTAGTCCATCTGTCTTTCGTTTATGGTAACTTAGTGTATAAAATGACATGAATGGAATATTAAATATAGGTCAGCTTGCGTATCTCAAGGTTTTTCTTAGAAAGGCAGTACACGTTTTATCGTAGAAAGCGGGTATTGAAGCAGTAGGCTTTTACTATCAACGTGAAACGTTACAATTTGCAGACGAAGTAGAAAACAAGGGGGATTTCGAGTACAGTCATTGTGACAGCACTGTTCTTTACCATTCTTCTTTCCTTTTATTGAAGTTATTTGTTAGGCTTTACATTTACTTTTTAATTTATATATGTGGATTAGAATTTCTCACGACATATATATATATATATATATATATATATATATATATATATATATATATATATATATATATATATATATATCTATCTATATATATACGGTAGTCCTATAGCAGATACTGCCGTAGGGGAGTGAGATGTTAGAGACTTCGCCATACTAGGTCCAGCATCTAGAGGTGGATGTGACCATTTCCCTTCCTCGTTGCCTTTTCCTTACCTAATTCAAAGTCAGGTACCCATTTACAGCTGGGTAGACTGGAGCGTGTCGATACCATGATTCGAACCTGGCACGTTTGCCACCGTCACAAAAGATTTTGTGCATATACTTTTCCGCCCTTCTTTCTCTCCTTCATCGTCCTATTATTTGACATATTTTATGATCTTACATTTTTACCTAGCCGCTCCCATAGGTATTTAAATTCACCAGGTTAACTGTAGTATTATCGAAGTTAATTAGACGGGTCAGCGGATAATACGTTTATCACTTTAGTCGTCTAGCCACCTTTGATAGAGACGATCTGTGTTGACGCAAGAAGGTGGCGCAATATCGATGAAAAGAAAGCCATATTGTCTGTCTGAGAAATCCTCTGAGGGATTTACGCAAACACAGGTGATAATACGTAATCGCTTCCGCTGGTCCATCTCTGTGTAATTATTACAGATAACCTGTCAGGGAAAACAATATGGGCACAACGTATCGGCCAGGAAATAAGTTCACAGATTTGTTTGGGATTTTGCATAAAGATGAACTCGGAAGTATTACTGACTTATCAGAAAGAGATCACGCGTTGGAATTTTAAAATTTGATATTTTGAAATACGCGGTGGATAGTTTGATTTAACACCCCGACCCACATAGTTCTAAAGAGCTTACAATCGGCTTGATTTGAGAACCGGAATAGAGTTTAACTTTCATTGGCAAGTTGGTCTAAAAGTACAATCTGGGACTTGACCTGAGAAATGGCAATATAATCTAGCGAAATTGGAGTCACGTCAAGATAGCAATTCACCAGAGCCAGAGAGAAGGATCGGACAAAGAATTCCTAAATTTTAAGTGACAGATCAAAGAATTTGGTCAACTTTGAAACTTAAAAGTATACCCGCATTTTTAAATACAAAGACTGGACACCTAAGGAATCAGATCACCCGTCATAAGAGGAATACTAAAATTTCCCAGACCAAGTGATTCGAAAGCTTCTAACCTAAGTTGCTGTGTCCATTCTAACTGTGGCAGGAGATTGTAGATCCCAACTGGGTTCGTGGAACGAAGCTATCAGACTGCTCGTGGTACGAAGCTGCAAGACTAAAGTTTCGACGTCACTAGTTGTGAGTTAAAAGCAGGGAATCAACACTAACCACCTACATTAGACGAGTTGTGTGGAGAAGGACCCTCGTCACAGAAGAATTGACGAAACCACGGCTGCAGGACTCCCTTATACCAGCTACGTTCTTGTAAAAGGTACCAGCAAAAGGTCAATTGTTTTTATCAATCCTCTAACCAAGTCTCAGTGAAGATAATTTTATTTTCATCTAAAATCATTCTATCGCTATATTATCCTGTTTAGAACTAATTGATTATTAAATTTGTTACATGTTATTTTAAAACTAAACACGCCTAGTTGATTCAGTCATTATAGGTATGAAAGCAAACGTATGAGCAGGACACTTTAATATATACATATCTAGACATATATTTACATCTATAGAGTAATATTTATAAAAGAATTTCGCTGGATTTACACCAGCTGGGGGCTTGAACGGGCTAAAACCATTCCTTTTTCTTCACAAAAGGCGACGGATCAGATATAAGTTAATAGTGCTCTGCCCTATGCAGCGTAGTTCTTGACTTCTGAAAACATCTCGTGAAGATGTGACGATACGTTTGTGCGATCTCAAGTCCACTCCGGCAGGATTGCATTACATTCCTGTGCGAGTGATATTATCTTATTTTTCTCTCCACTGTCTTTATTATGTGGCATATTGTATGCACACATTTGTACTCTCTCTGCTGGATCTACTATGGTGAAGTCTCTAACACTCCACACCCCTACAGAGGTTTCGGCCACGCGACTCTCTTTAATTTTCACATGTTTGCTCTGAGCCGATCCCAGACAGAACTGTAATAACGCCAAGTAATTTGACAGATCAGCGAATGATAAGTTTTTGCTTCATGCGTCTGACCACATTTGATAGAGACGGTCATCTCTATTAGTCCCTTTGAACGTGACGGTCCGTAACTGAACTCCAGGTGGCTAACGACTATCCCTATGTTTGCACAAGACGGAAGATAATGAGGTAATCGCTTCCGATGTACGTTCTGTATCGAGATTACAGATAGATCTGTCTGGAAACTCAAGATTTGCAGACGATAGCATCGGTGCAGCATCAGTGCACAACATTTGTTTGTGAAGAATGCACAAGATGCCGGCGGAAGTCTGACGCAACGATATGAAGAGGTCACGCGTGAATATTAAAATTAATATTTTTGAAACACGTGAGGGTATTTTTAAATTTAAAACACTGTCACGTAGCGTTTAAAGGATAAGAGAATTATTTAGAGGAAATAATAGATCTGATGTGGAAGATTTGGCTCAAGGAATCCCTGCTGGGTTTTCCCACTTCCGAAGGGTGACGAAGAGGGTAAATTCTCCTAACTCGACAGGTCTGGAAAAGATTGTAAGGAGATATTTGGTCTCTCGCTACCGTCGTCCCCTTCTCAGTTATCTATTATTATTATTCTTTAAATTATATTATATTTTACGAGCCCCCCCTCCCTTATAAAGGAAGATAAACATAGACAATATTCAACATCTAATGGAAGGAACAAAGCGTGGGGTACAGTATATACACCCAATTGGTTTATTGCAATAAAGTGAATAGATGGTGAATGATAGTATTGTCGATGGAATTAGTGTCTGCTGTATGTATTATGTGTCTCACAATTCACGTGTTTTTCATCATGGATGACTAAACTTTGTGGCATTGATTAGGTGAGTTTCCTGTGTCGTGGACTTAGCTTTTCAGCCCCCGGCTGATAGTGAAGTGTGGTTAGTTCTCCGGTCTCCTGACGTTGCCCCGGTAGGTCTTGAATGGTTCGGATTTGCCTTCTCTGTGCTCGACTCCGTATTCTGCGCTGAGATTGGACTGTCGTGCAAGGCTCCACCATAGACTGAAGACAAATACGACGGCTTCATTAATTTTCTAGCTTTAGAAAGCAGTCTTTCCCTAAGCCGTCCCTCTGCCTGTCACCTCAGATTTTAGTCTCTAACATCATATGTCTAGAGTCTAATCTTGAATTCAAGTTTCTCCTGTCTGTCCTTTATTATATTTCTCTGCCCCAGTGGCAGTATTATAATTCTTTAGACTGATTTATCGTCAGCTTAACCCGATGAATTATTATAAATGTCAGTTAAACCCACCAAATTTATCATAGAAATGTCGGCAACAGTATTCTAGTTCTGTGCCTCTAGCCTAATCGTCATGTCATTATGATGAATTTAACAAATAATTGGACATCCGTGTTTTTAGAATTGTCTGACAACATTATCACACACTTCATGTCTGGTCGCATCGTCATATAATTTATAATGAATATATGTCACGGTCGGTCAACATTATCGTTAATATTAATTTCCGTTAGTCTAAACGTCGGGTCGAAAATAATCAAATAATATGGAAATTAATAGCTATATATATATATATTCCCGTTATACATTATTATGAACATGTACATATCCCGTGGGATCATAAAATATACCCGATCACATGTGGCTGGATGTGATCGTAAAACAAAAATATGAATAAAGTAAACATACCAATCTTGCGTCGATTTTGCAATGTACTACACATTTCATCACATTATATTCTAGCGAGATTTCACTTACCTACTCAAAGATGGACGCTAACCCGCAATTAGACACGTGGCTTCAGTGCTTTTAATGCGAGAATTCGCCGATAATTGGGTTAGACCTAGCTGTCTCAAGGGTTCCGGGCAAGTGAAGATTGCCCGTGTTTGGCGCACTTTTAGCGGGACATTTCCGCTTGGACACGTGATCCATAGCGTGCATCATGTGACATTAGCGTCAAATAAACGCTCCAATCAATAGCGTTAAAAGTCACGTGGGGTCTTCCTAAAGTGGCATAAACTGGTTTTATCAGCTTAAGCAGTCTTAAATTAAAACAGGTTCCTAGCTACCGAGGTCATTGGTCAACAATGACGTCGTATCTAAAAATAGCGAGAAAATACTGAATACTAGGAGAATTTCCGCAAGTGACAATTCCCGGGACTTTGCGATCATGCATTGAGGATGAGAAAAAAACGATGTCCGTAAATAATAAAAAAAATGAAGAGAAGATTGGGCAAGTTGTCACACAAGCCCCTCCTCAAGTTTGACGTTCCGTCCAACTCCTCTTGTCCTGTCTTCCTCTTCTTTTCCAGTTTCTCATATCTCCTCGGTTGCGTCCGGATGTCTGCTCAAAAAATCTGCCCCTACGTTGTTCTTCCCAGGTATGTATTCTATGTGAAAGGAATATGGCTGCAACAGGAGTGACCATCTCATAAGCCGGGCATTAAGGTTCTTCGACGCTGCAAGAAATATCAACGGTTGGTGATCACACTGCACCGTGAACTTTTTCCCGTATAAATATGGTTGAAACTTCTGCACAGCCCATATTAGCGACAGACATTCTCGTTCGATGGTAGAGTAGTTCTGTTCAGCAGGGTTCAATTTCCTACTAGCATATGCGATGGGGAATAGAGTTGCAGAAGGTCTATCACTAGGCTGCAGGAGAGTGGCTCCTATCCCTATATTGCTAGCATCTGTTCGCAGCGTAAAGTTCAGAGTTAAGTCAGGCAGTCGCAGAATTGGCCTAGCTGTGAGTTTCTCCTTCAGCAGCGTGTAGGCATTTTCGCACTCCGCTGTCCAGGTTACTTTGTCCGGGTTCCCATTCTTGGTTAATGCGGTCAATGGCGCACTCAGGGTATTAAAATCTTTAATATATCTCTGGTAGAAGCCACATAGAGACACAAATGACCTTACATCCTTTTTAGTCTGGGGTCGTGGGGCCCGCTGTAACTTCTCAATATTACGCGCATCTGGGAACATGCATCCATGCGAGATAGTGTGTCCCAGGAATTCTAGTTGCTCGCAGGCAATTTGACATTTTGTAGGGCGAGCGGTGAGTCCTGTTTCTCTAAGTCTTTCGAAGAGTAGGGAAACTGCGTCCAGGTGCTCCTCAAAGGTGTTCGTGGCAATAAGTATGTCGTCCATGAAATTACTTATCCCAGGGTGGTTCAGGGGTTCCAGTAGCTTCCTCATCATACGAGTAAAGACGCTTGGGGCGTTGCTTAGCCCAAATGGCAATACATTAAACTCGTAATGGCCTTCAGAAGTACTAAATGCTAACATATGTCGAATTTCCTCTTTTACCGGGATCTGGTAGTACCCTTTGCTAAGGTCTATCTTCGAAAAGTATCGTGCTCTACTCAGCTTGGTGAAAAGCTGATTCTGATCCGGTAAGGGCTCCGCTTGAAATTCCGTTACAGCGTTGAGCCTTCGGTAGTCTATGCAGAGGCGATGTTCTCCTGTGGATTTTCTAAGCAACACTACACTCGCACTATAAGGCGACTCTGATTTTGAGATAATATTTTCCTTAAGCAGGTACTCGATTTCCTCACTCAATGCCTTTGCTTTAGCATAAGGAACAGGATAGTTCTTAACTCGTACCGGGGCGAGGTCTGTTAGCTTCATATCAAATTCTATCAGGTTGGTCATGCCAGGTTTATCCGTGAGTGTACTAGTGTGTTTTCTCAACAACTGTTGAACCCGTGCCTGCTGATCCTCCGTTAAAGTTGAACTAATCTGAACATCTTGATGAGTTTCGCACTGACGAAGAGGGTATTCACAGGAGGTCAGGGGTTCTGCCTCAGTTTCCGTCGCAATAGCCAGTGTCAGGAAATGTGCTGGTTCTGCACCTGGTCTTTCATAATATCGCTTCAGCAGGTTTATGTGGTAAATTTTCTGCTTCCCCTTTATGGCAATCTTGTAATTGGTGCGCGACATTTTCTCAACAATTTTATATGGACCTCTCCACCCGATTTGCAATTTATTATTGCTACTGGGCAGGAGTAATAATACCTGTTCTCCTACTTCTAGCTCCCTATCCTTCGCAGTGCGGTTGTAGTAACGCGCATGTTTACGACGGGCACGGCGTACATTTTCCTTTGCCAGTTCCCATCCTGTTTTAAGGCGTTGGGTCAACTCCTTCACGTATTGGGATGCAGAGGTGACCGTCTCATCAGCTTTATCATCTGTCCAAGTACGTAACAGTGCCTCTAAAGGTCCTTTTATAGGTCTACCAAACAGCAATGTGGCAGGAGGCATCCCAGTAGAATTGTGGGGTACTTCGCGGTAAGCAAATAGTGCTGCGGGTAAGTATTGATCCCAGCTCTCTGGTTTTTCCTGCGCAAGTTTCCGAAGGATGGAAATAAGGGTCCCGTTAAACCGCTCCACCTGGCCATTTGCCTGGGGGTGGTAGGGAGAGGTGTGGATATGTCGGGCCTGAAATATCCTAAACACTTCCTCGGTGAGTTTTCCTCGGAATTGGGAACCATTATCTGTCAGGATCTGTGACGGAAACCCTAGCCGAGTAAATATGGTGAGCAGAGCCTCAGCAACATGCTTAGAATCACAGGCGGGCATAGCAATTGCCTCTGCCCACATGGAGCAACAATCCACTAACGTGAGTATATAACTGTTTCTCTTTTTGCTACGAGTAAGTGGACCCACAATATCCACCGCTACTCGTTCGAAGGGTGTGCCCAAGATTGGCATTTCTCCCAGAGTGGCTGGGGCCGTCCAGTGTTTCGGCGCTGTCCTCTGGCACTGCGGGCATGATTTCACATATCTCTGGATATCGGCGTTGATACCTGGCCAATAATAATGACATGAAATACGCTGAATCGTGGCACTTATGCCCATGTGGCCACTAAACGGAAGGGCATGGCCCATTTCTAGGACCTGGGCTCGGTATGCTGATGGAACCACAAGTTGCCCATGTTCCTGTCCTCCATTTCCTGCTTTCCGATGCAACAGCCCATTTTTCTTGTAGAAGTCTCCCTTTTGGAGAGGAGTGTGCGCTCTCGGTAGTTTTTTGTAGCAGGGTGCTAGAGATTGATCCTCCGTTTGTGCCTTTTTTAATTCCTCAGGAAGGATGTTGGGTGGGGATTCCAACTCCGTATTCCGTTTGGCCTGTCCTCTAGTGGTGACAGCCGCCACAACCAGAGGGTGAATGGGTTCTCCCAAGAACACATACCTACACCCTAAGATCAAGGGATAAATAGGGTCGTCCAAGATCGCTGCACGGATTTCCCCAGTCACATATTTTGATTTGACCTTAATCTTGGCTATGGCCAAACGCATAGGTGCTGCACTTTTAGTAGGTCCTTGTATTTCTATAGTGTCTTCTGTCATCTGGTCAGGCTTGACTAGGGATGCACAGACAACTGCGTCGAATGCAAGGCCTGTATCATAAAGGCAGGTCACCTCTTGGTCATTTACGAGGACTGTCTCAACGACCGGGGGATGTCGGGGTTTGTCCAGAGGTTCTTCCGGTCCATTTCCCCTTGCGGCACTTTTACGTAAGCAGGCAGCATGATGAGGTGGGTTTTTCCGGTTGCACTCCTGCGTATTGTGGGTGATGGTTCTACAGTGCTTACACCATTTTTCCCCTTGCCTCTGCTGCTGGAAATTAGATCTCTGAGTAGTCTTGTAGTCTGGCTTGTCATGCTTTTTGAAGTTAGTATACGGTGGTTTCACTTGGGGGTCCATGTGTGACTGAGCTGTCTGTCTAGGTACGTAATCTGGTTGTTTCCGTCTGGGTGGTGGATTCTCTGATAGTGCTGCCTGATATCGTTCCGCTAACTGGACTATGGATTCTAAAGTGCTGGCCCCATTCTCTGTCAGGAATCTTCTCATGTCGGAAGTCATGGTGTCCTTCAGTTGTTCGATCATGACCATTTCCTTCAGGCCTTCCCAATCATGAGTAAAATTCCCTAGGGCACCCCACTTCTCCACGTAGGAATCCAGTCTCGCAGCAAACTGAGCAAAGTTCTCTCCGACTTCCCTCCTAGAGTTACGGAACCTCTTCCTATAGGCGTCAGCATGTAGCTCATAACGAACCAATAGTGCCTTTTTCAAAGAGTCGTAGTCATCCTGTAAACCTGGAGGAAGCTTGCTATACACGTCATAAGCAGTTCCTCTAAGCCCTTGCGACAGTTTCAGGTTCCATTTGCTCTTCTCCAAACCAAACGTGGTGGCAAACTTCTCAAATTTGTCGAGATACCTATCGATCGAGTCGGCTTGTTCCGAGAAAGCTTCAAATGGAAACGTCAAAGGTCCCAAAGTTGACATGAGTGAGGATGGCAAAGGTCCGGTGCCCCCTGCGTGCAAGGAAGGCATATCATCTGACCGTGGCGATAGGTTGCCTGAGGAGGTAGATGCGGTCGCACCGGCTACTGGTTCAACTCTTTGAGCTTGTCCCTGCATCTCTAACTGCTTCATCTTCAATGCATGCTCGCGTTCATCTCTCTCGCTTCTTTCTCTAGCGTCTACAGCTTTTATCCTCTCATCTATTTCTGCTAACTTTATTCGCTCTTCTCTTTCAGCTTTCGCTGTTTCTCGAGCGTAATACTTATCAGTCTCGACACTGACATAATTTGCAAGGTCCACCCCACTATAACCTAGATCTCGACCGGCCTCCCCTAGTGCTGCCTTAAGCTTAACTATTTCAGCCATCTTTTGCAGTTAAAGTCCACACTGAGTAAGCTAGTGCTACCTTCCAATAGTATTTCTAGCAACAAGTAAATACTAATTATTTATCCGACTGCTGTAGAATGAAATTACTACAGTTATGGAGACTTAAGGTCTGTAATTCAATGAAATACAAAATCAAGAACTAACTTAATTAAACACAACATATATAAAGGGATTCACCAATCAATGCCTGAATTTCTAGAAAAAATGTTTTCTGTCTTTCTAGAGCTCACTGTGTGAAAATACATGTGTTAAAATGGTATACTGTAATGACTGAATGGATGATACTATCCCAGAGGTATGATAAAATACATAAGTTCAAATCCCGGACCGAGACACCAGTGTCACGTAGCGTTTAAAGGATAAGAGAATTATTTAGAGGAAATAATAGATCTGATGTGGAAGATTTGGCTCAAGGAATCCCTGCTGGGTTTTCCCACTTCCGAAGGGTGACGAAGAGGGTAAATTCTCCTAACTCGACAGGTCTGGAAAAGATTGTAAGGAGATATTTGGTCTCTCGCTACCGTCGTCCCCTTCTCAGTTATCTATTATTATTATTCTTTAAATTATATTATATTTTACGAGCCCCCCCTCCCTTATAAAGGAAGATAAACATAGACAATATTCAACATCTAATGGAAGGAACAAAGCGTGGGGTACAGTATATACACCCAATTGGTTTATTGCAATAAAGTGAATAGATGGTGAATGATAGTATTGTCGATGGAATTAGTGTCTGCTGTATGTATTATGTGTCTCACAATTCACGTGTTTTTCATCATGGATGACTAAACTTTATGGCATTGATTAGGTGAGTTTCCTTTGTCGTGGACTTAGCTTTTCAGCCCCTGGCTGATAGTGAAGTGTGGTTAGTTCTCCGGTCTCCTGACGTTGCCCCGGTAGGTCTTGAATGGTTCGGATTTGCCTTCTCTGTGCTCGACTCCGTATTCTGCGCTGAGATTGGACTGTCGTGCAAGGCTCCACCATAGACTGAAGACAAATACGACGGCTTCATTAATTTTCTAGCTTTAGAAAGCAGTCTTTCCCTAAGCCGTCCCTCTGCCTGTCACCTCAGATTTTAGTCTCTAACATCATATGTCTAGAGTCTAATCTTGAATTCAAGTTTCTCCTGTCTGTCCTTTATTATATTTCTCTGCCCCAGTGGCAGTATTATAATTCTTTAGACTGATTTATCGTCAGCTTAACCCGATGAATTATTATAAATGTCAGTTAAACCCACCAAATTTATCATAGAAATGTCGGCAACAGTATTCTAGTTCTGTGCCTCTAGCCTAATCGTCATGTCATTATGATGAATTTAACAAATAATTGGACATCCGTGTTTTTAGAATTGTCTGACAACATTATCACACACTTCATGTCTGGTCGCCTCGTCATATAATTTATAATGAATATATGTCACGGTCGGTCAACATTATCGTTAATATTAATTTCCGTTAGTCTAAACGTCGGGTCGAAAATAATCAAATAATATGGAAATTAATAGCTATATATATATATATTCCCGTTATACATTATTATGAACATGTACATATCCCGTGGGATCATAAAATATACCCGATCACATGTGGCTGGATGTGATCGTAAAACAAAAATATGAATAAAGTAAACATACCAATCTTGCGTCGATTTTGCAATGTACTACACATTTCATCACATTATATTCTAGCGAGATTTCACTTACCTACTCAAAGATGGACGCTAACCCGCAATTAGACACGTGGCTTCAGTGCTTTTAATGCGAGAATTCGCCGATAATTGGGTTAGACCTAGCTGTCTCAAGGGTTCCGGGCAAGTGAAGATTGCCCGTGTTTGGCGCACTTTTAGCGGGACATTTCCGCTTGGACACGTGATCCATAGCGTGCATCATGTGACATTAGCGTCAAATAAACGCTCCAATCAATAGCGTTAAAAGTCACGTGGGGTCTTCCTAAAGTGGCATAAACTGGTTTTATCAGCTTAAGCAGTCTTAAATTAAAACAGGTTCCTAGCTACCGAGGTCATTGGTCAACAATGACGTCGTATCTAAAAATAGCGAGAAAATACTGAATACTAGGAGAATTTCCGCAAGTGACAATTCCCGGGACTTTGCGATCATGCATTGAGGATGAGAAAAAAACGATGTCACGTAAATAATAAAAAAAATGAAGAGAAGATTGGGCAAGTTGTCACAAACACCCCAACCCACGTAGGGCTGAACGAAATTCGATTGGATTGGTTGGTTTGAGAGGCCGGAATATACCATGTATCTCATTGGAAAATTAGGCAGAAACACAGCTGGAATTTGAACTGAGGATTGTGAGATATAATGTAGTGAAATCAAAGTCAGTAGACAGACAGCTTCGCAACTTCATACGAGCAACTCCCAGAAAGCCAGAAAGAATAAAGAATAAAGAGACATTGGACTTTAAAATTCCACAACTATAAGTAACAGATCGGGTATTTGGCAACTTTGGCTTTAAAAGTAAACCCGCATTTTTAATACAAGACTGTAAACGTAAAAAGACCAGGACTTCAATTACCAAGACTGGAACCTAGGAATTTATTCACAAGTCATAGCGGAATTGAACAAAAGTTTTCCCAGGCCAGTGATTTCGCAGAATATCCGCCGTCAGAGAAATTAACTGTAATTTTCCAGACCAAGTCATAGAGGAATTAAACACAAGTTTTCCCAGGCCAGTGATTTCACAGAACACCCGCCGTCAGAGGATTTAACTCTAATTTCCAGACCTAAGTGATTTCGAAGCATCTAATACAGAGCTGTGTCCAGACTAAATCTGTGCAAGGAGATTGTGTATTCCCAAAAATTTTGGGGGTAAGTGTTAACAATTTATTTACTAACGTAAATTTTACAGGTTTCTTGCTAAGTGGTTATATACGAGGCTGGCAATCTCAACATATGAAAGAAATATATGCATAAACCACTACTGCAAGAGCTGGTGATTGTCTCTGACTAGTTGTGCGGAAATCCGATAGCAGAGGTGACCCCAGGAGCAGTAATGAGTGATGATTACATCATGTATGCCTCAAGTGTAGCAAATCATTTTTGAGATGTATATAACTCGTGAAAGTTAGTTCAGGTGCTGTCCAATCACAATTTTCCAGTTAATCCCCAGATGAATAGTGGTGATTTCTATTCATCTGTCCTGAGTTACACTGTGTATACTCAATAATGTAATTCTTCTGAGAGATTAACATTGGTGGGGGGGACAATGTGAAGATGCGCCTTTTTAAGCTTTCAACTCAGTGTACTTAGCAGAGGCATTTTGTTCTTTCTATTTTGTCCAAAAGTTCGTAGTTACAAGCCATCAGACGATTTGTGGTACTAACGCCACTAGTGTGAGAGAAAAGCATCCACCCTAACCGCCTACAGTGGAAGAGAGTGTGGAGAAGGCTTTCGTCGTCACAGAATTGATGAACCACAGCTGCAGGACTCACCTAGAGTTAAGTTTCTTGTAAAATAGGCGAAAGCGACGGACTTTTTATAAATCCTCACCCACGTCTCCGGGACGAAAACATTTATCTAAATTTCACCAATCTTTCCATATTTATTTTAACTGTTAAAGACTGATTCGTTATTAAAATTGTTACATGTTGTTTTAAAACTAAACAATCATAGTCGCTTCAGTTTTATATGTATGAAAGAAAACGTATGAACCAGCATATTTAATATATTTACCTCTAAACAGAGCTATACCTTATTAGAGGGATTTCGTTGGATTACACCAACTGGGGGCTTGAACAGGCTATAACATTGCTTAAATTCTTCACAAAAGGCGACGGACCAGATATAATGCGTTAACAATTGTTCAGCCCAATGCAACATTGTTCGTGACTTCTGGAAATATCTTGTGAAGCTCCCTTAAGGTAGAAGTGTCATTAATCTTCTATCTATATCTCTACCAAGAGTAATCTTGCGCGCAGGTAGATACCGTGGAAGCCAATATTAGATACTCTTGAGTTTTAGTCACTGTTGGACCACTACTGCAAAGCAGGGGAGGTAATCCGTGACCGAAAATACCCTTGAGATAGAAGCATCGTTATCGTTATATCTACAACTCTGCCAAGAGTAATCTTGTGCGAAGGTAGACAAATTTGAAGACCCATATTAGATACTCTTGACTGTTGGCCACTGGTGGACCGCTACTGCAGAGCTAAGGGGAGGCAATCCGTGACAACCACGAGAAACCAGCGCTATAACCACTCTCTCAATCGGACGCTCGTATATATATATATATATATATATATATATATATATATATACTGAAGCACATTAAAAACGCACCACCTGTATAATCCAGGAACAGAGTGTGAAATGTAAATATAAGTGTGTACAAGTTTACATATTTGGAATCTTTATTCATTTTCCTATGAATCCATGCTGGTCATTAATTTGTACATTTGATTGTTATGAAATTCATTGCATTCTGTGCAGGCAAGGGAGAAAACCAAAAATACAAAAAAATGCACGTGCGTTATCCTGCTGAAGAAGCTGCAAGTCTGGATAAATTGTGAACGCAGAGCAACCAGTGCATCCAGAACCTCATCTCGATATGTCACAGCATTAACATTTCCACGGAAGACGTGAAGAGGCAAGCGATGGTGAAAACTGAATCCTCCCCAAATGTGAATACTGCCACCTCGAAATCGGTTGACACAGCAATCTGCAAAGCGCTCTTCACACCGTCGCTAAATCCGCATACGTCCATCTGCAAAGGATATGTTGAATCTGTTCTCTTCTGTGAATAGGACAGCATTCCACTGCAGTCTAGTCCATCTGATATGTTGCTCTGCCCATTGCAGGCGCTGCTAACGATGTCTGTGAGTCAAGTTTGGCCCAACATAAGGTCGTCTTGCAGTAAGGCCTGTATCTCTGAGTCGTCGTATGACTGTCATTCGAGAGACTTGCTCATGTCTACCCACTATTGCTCTTGCTGTTTGACTTGCCGTGAGAGTACGATTCCCTAGGTGACTCAGCACAATATGACGATCTTGCGCAGGGGTAGTAACTCGTGGTTGGCCACTCCGAAGCCTATCCCGGGCACTGCCAGTGGTTCCGTAACGTTCATTGAGACGTACAATAGTGCGGTGGTGGCAATTCATCCTTCTGGCAATGGCCCGCGAGCTCATTCCGGTCTCCAACATACCAATGGCTCGTTGGCGGTCGTTTTCAGATAGTCGTGGCATTTCAAGCACATGTACTGGGTGTTTTGTCTCAACGGCCTTTTTATACCGAGTATACTGCCAGAACGCGTACACATTTTCAGGGTCATAGCTGTTGGGAATCGTGTTGCACGTGTAACTGTCATCGTTTTCATGTAGTCTGTACACTGTAGTGGTGTTGATGGTATTGTATGATGTTGATATTACTAAATGTAATTGTATGAGGCCAGCTGTGAAGGCTCCTGAGATAAAATGTAGTTGAGAATTGTCAGAAGGCCTTTCTTGCTACCACTACGACCTCACGTGTGTAAAATTTTTGATAAAATTATATTACATTTATTTTGTTCTGGATCAATTTTTTAGGTTGACCAGAACTTAAAAGGATTTAGAGATTATGAAAGAAATGCATGGAATATTATATCATAAATGCAATAGTGTACATATATATATGTACTATACTAGTAGTTTTATTAAAATGTTCTAGTAGTCATCTACTTGGGAGGATAGTTAATGTTTGTGCTGTTGGGGTGCCCTCATCACACCTGTCTATATTGACTACACAGTGTCCAGAAAATGGTGGGAATTTTTATGAGGGTATTAGTAACTAAACGGGGTTGGTGAATGTCCAGCAGACCAGAGGCTCACTCATCTTTTAGTTGTAGCTCTGGTGCTGAAATCTGGTGGTCCCACCTCTCTGTGCTGGCGGGCAATAATGGTGGTCTCTGTCACAAGTACTGCACAGATACACTCGAGTAAAGTCACCAACTGAATAGTCACTGCTTGGTTGACAACAGAAACTCGCAGCTCTGCAATCAAAGTATGGGCCATGTGTCAAAATCTATTCTCTACCCACGTCTGGACACAACACTGACACAACAACCACATCATACAGACAGGTCAGATCTCTCTGACCAAACAGCACATTTACCATGGTGGTTTTACATCAGATAGATCCTCCCAGACTATAGATTCTGAAAAATATTTATTAGTTTTCTGCTCTAAAAGAGGATAGGTAATATGTTTCATTATTCTCAACACTTGATCTGTCTTGCCTAACCCTTGCTGGAGTTTATGTACATTGTTGGTCCCTAGACCCTGACTAGGGCGGGGGGTCTAGAGCAAATCCCTACTTGTTTGTAAGGCTAGATTTCGATATGGCAGTATCAAATCACTCAAACATGAAACAATATTCAAAATATATAAGGAAATAATTTCAATCTTACCAGATTATGAATAAATAACACAGAACTGCTAGCAAAACTCAGCTGAGCTGCTGGCTATAGTATGGCGTCCCTAAATTTCTTACACTTTCTTTCATATGGAAATCACCACACTTTAAAATCTGTGTCTATCACTGAACAACTATTGAAGAATGGCCCCACTTTCGCGTCTGAGCGCTAATGATATGATTGTCTGTGGCCAATCACTGCCTAGGTTTATTTTAAATTCAAATTTCCTACCATAAAGTCATTTCAGTCATGCTTCAGTCAAGTATGGATGGTTATCTGTTAGTCTGTCCGTCTCTACTTGTGTTTCTACAAAATGTACTCGATTTTTTGAACCAACCTTTCTCTCCCCTCCAAAATTTTGTCGTTAAAAGTTATTTTTAGACACAGCCACCACAAATATCCCTTCTCTTCCATACTACGTAGATTTGAACACCTGCGTTTCGAGGTCGTGTTTTTTTGTGCAATTAGCGACACTTTTAGATTCAATACAGTCTGTCGATGATGTGAACAACACTGTCTTTTGTCATTATCTTCAATATTATCTATCCGTCTGTAAAAGTAAGAACATATTAGTTCACTGCTCAGAATAGGCCATCCGGCCAGCTAATTTTTATATTCCTAACATTAATATTAAGAAAAAAGTACTTTTTAAATTTTGTAATATTCCAAACATCTGCGTTTTAGCCGCTGAATTCAAATCAAGGGCTTGGTATTGCAAAAGCGTCCAATAAATGACTGTGGCGTATTATATCTAAGGTCCCTTCTGTCGAGTTGCTTACTTTTTATGTCAACTTGGGAAAAGTGACTTTTCTCCGTTTCCCCCCCAATTGCGTCTCCTTAGCCTTTCTAGTCTCACGCAATCTTTCCAGTCATATTTTTTTCCTTTTTGATCCGCCGTTCCCCTCCTGTTTAGCAAGTCAATTATTATGGAGGATGATGACCCGCGGTCTAGGCGATCATGTACTATTCGCAGCCTACGCATTATGTTTTTATCCTTAAATGTTATCTTTGGGGGATTTTACCGTTGTATCTCTGTCAATTTCACTACACATCTCCCCACTTGAAAACATGCCTATGGCAAGTTCCAAAACCAGCGATACACATAGGTAAAATTACTCCTCACGTCTGCCACTACTCTAATTTTGATCACAGGGGTGCCGACTGAGGAAATCTGCACCGACTTTCAATTTGCCTGGGATATATTGGATACTGAACTGATAAGGTTGAAGCAATAAAGACCACCTCAGCAATCTTGCGTTTTCCATGCTTAGCCTGAGACAAGAACACGAGAGGCTGATGGTCCGTCTCCACCACAAATGTCCTACCATACAGATAGATTTGAAACTTCTTTATTGCCCAGATTAATGCTAAACATTCCTTTTCGCTTGTGGAGTATCCTTGTTCCGCCTTATTCAATTTGCGGCTTGCATAAGCGACTGGTTTCAGTTCCCCATCAGGTGAAGATGATCTTTGCAACAAAGCCCCTCCTAGTCCTACATTACTTGCATCGGTTCTTAAGACAAAGTCCTGTGTCAAATCAGGCAGTTTGAGAATAGGCTTGCTAGTGAGTTTTTCCTTTAACTCTTGGAACGCTAGTTCACATTGTGCAGTCCAAATAATTTTATCTGGAAGTCCCTTGCGAGTCAGATCAGTCAGAGGAGCACAAATAGCGTTAAAATTTTTGATGTATTTCTGATAAAATCCGCATAACGACACAAATGATCGCACGTCCTTTTTTTGTTTGCGGCCTAGGTGCTCTCTGCAGTTTTTCCAAGTTCTTAGGATCAGGGGTCATATTACCCTGATATACAGTGTGTCCCAAGAATTCCAACTCTTTGCATCCAATACAACATTTTGTTGGCCTAGCAGTTAAATTCGCCTCCCGAAGTCTATCAAACAACATCTCCAGAGCTTCAATGTGTTCTTCAAATGTCTCGGTGGCGACGAGAATATCATCCATGAAATTCGTGATACATGGGTTATTCAGGGGATCCAACAATTTTCGCATCATCCTTGAAAACACACTCGGAGCATTTTTCAGTCCGAATGGTAGCATATTGAATTCATAATGTCCATCCGAAGTGCTAAAAGCCAAATAAGGTCTCACTTCAGGCTTCACTGGGATCTGGTAATAGCCTTTACTAAGATCCACTTTTGAAAAGTATTTTGCCTTGTTCAGTCTGGCAAATAACTGTTTTGTGTCTGGTAATGGATCCACTTGTCCTTCTGTGACAGCATTCAGTTTCCTGTAATCTATGCACAGTCTGTGTTCCCCAGACGGTTTTCTCAACAAAACGACACTAGAACTAAAAGATGATTCACTGTGCGAAATAATCCCCTCCTTCAACAAATACTCTATTTCTTCCTTCAATGCCTTCTCCTTCGCGAACGGAATAGAATAGGCTCTCATACAGATTGGGTTTGAGTCTACCAGTTTCATGTCATACTGTAGCAAATTTGTATGGCCTGGTTTATCTGTTAATACATCTGTATGTTCCTCCAGAACTTGTTGAACTCTCTCCCTCTGGTTTTTAGTCAGGTGCTTACTGACTTTTACCTGTGCTGCTGTTTCACAAGGATGTAATGGGTATTCATGTGAGGTGAGTGGTTCTTTTTGCATCTGGGTTGCAATAGCCAAGGTCAATAAGGGGGTGCTTTCCTGGAGTGGTCTGTCCAGATACTTCTTTAACAGGTTTACATGATAAACTTTTTCCTTCCCCTTTTTGTCAATTTTATAGTTTGTTCTAGACACCTTCTCTAGAACCGTATATGGACCTTGCCAACCAATTTGTAATTTATTCTGGCTTCCGGGTAGTAGAAGCAGCACCTTCTCTCCGACTGCCAGTTCCCTGTCCTTTGCCTTCCTATTAAAATATGCTGCATGTTTCTTCCTGGCTTGCTTCAAATTATCATTTGCCAGTTTCCATCCAGCTTTCAAACGAGTGGTCAGTTCGTTCACATATTGATAAGATGAGGTAACAGTCTCTTCCGCCTTCTCATCTGTCCAGGTCCTTAATAGGGTTACATCTGGATCTTTAATTTATCATACGTATTTTTCATGGAACCCGTCTGGTCCCGTCCATTAGAAGCCCTATAGTGAGGACTTTTCTTCCTAGAATCATCACTCACAAATCGACCACTACCAATTTTTCTCTGGGGTTTGTCTCCCCACTTAAGATTGTTTCTGAGAGATCTTCGCTCTCTTGTCTGTTCTTCCAGTTTATATAAGTCTGACCGAGGGATTGTCATCCTATCCTGGGTAAAATTTCTTCTTTGTACTCTTCGCATAGTGGCCATGTTAATCCATTCAAGTGAAGACTGGGTGTGAAAAGGGGGGCTCCCATTCCACTTTGTCTACCCGAGTATAATTAGTTTTCCTTTCAGGCCTAAAGTTGCCCCGTGGCGTTTCTAGGTCCTGCACATATTTTCCCTTTGTGGGTGTTCCCTCATGAAATACGCCACATGCTTCTACAAAGTTTTCAACATCGACATTTACGTCGGGCCAATAGTATCTTCGAGCAATCTTTTGGCAGATGGTACCGACTTTCTCATGGTCACCATCTTTTCCAACATGTAAGCTCCTTATTAAGTTTGCCCTATATATCTTGGGAAGAACTAACTGTCCGTGACCAGTGGATCTAGTTCCTGTCTTCCTGTATAATAGTTTGTTCTTCATGAAATATTCCCCCTTGCTCGGAGGTGTGTGGCATTTGGGCAATTTTTTAAAACAGGGCTTGAGTGTCCTATCCTCAGCCTGCGCCTTCCTCATCTCCTCTGGATGAGCATTTATAGGTTCACCTTCTTCCTCCTTCTTCTGTGACCTGGTCTGCACTGTCGCCATGATCACAGGTTTTCTCGGGATTCCCCAAGAAGACGTATCTACACCCCAATATCAGAGGGTAGATTGGTTCATCTATCACTGCTGCTCTGATTTCTCCTTCCACATAGCGAGTTTTCACCGTTATCCTTGCGATGGGAAGTGTCATGAGTGGTATGTCCTTAGTCGCCCCTTGTATTTCCACTGTTTCTGTGGTATACTGACTTGGGTCCACTAGGCTAGACTTCACAACTGAATCATAATCCAAACCTGTATCATAAAGGCACCTTATGGTGACCCCATTACAAATAACATCCTCACAAACTGGGGGGTGATAAGGTTCCTGTTGCTCCTTAGGATTAACCTTTAATCTTTGCGTCCCCGACTTCATTGCAGCAATGTTTGAAGGTTTCCTTCTACAAAATTCGGTGTTATGGTTATCCTTCTTGCACCATTTACACCATCTTTTTCCTTGGTTCAACGGTTTTCTTTCATTGAACTTTTGGTCATTGAACTGTGAGTTTCTGTCGCGATAGTCATTTCTTGGCCGCTCAAAAGTTGTCCTACCTTTATTTCCCTGCTCTCTATTATCAAATTTATTAAATTGCTGTGGAGCTTTAAAATTGTCTATGTGCTTCTTTTTAGCACCACTTACCTCTGCCTGAGCTGCCTGATACCTCTCAGCAACATTTAAAATTTCCCCCAACTTCTCTGCACCTTGTTCCATGAGAAATTTTCTCATGTCTGGAGCCATGGACTCTCTCAATTGCTCAATCATGATCATTTCTTTAAGATCTTGGGTCTTCCCCAGAGCCGTCCATTTCTCCAAATAGGTTTCTAGTCTGGCAGAGAATTGGTGGTATGTCTCCCCAGACAACAGTTTGGCATTTCTAAATTTCTTACGATAAAATTCACCATTCTTCTCGTACCTTAATAACAAAGCCTGCTTTAACATGTCATAATTGTCTTGGTCTTCCCTGTTCATTTTGGCAAATACTTCATAAGAAGTACCTCTCAATCCCTGTGATAGCTTTAAGCTCCACCTCTCTCTCTCTCTAACCCATATGTAGTAGCTAATAACTCAAAACGTCCTAGGTACCCCTCTATGTCATCGTCTTTTTCAACAAAATGGTCTAAATGAAACCCCATAGCTGAGTTTGAGGCTCCCAGACTGGGCGTAGCATCTGAGGCAAAAGGGCTGGCACCATTTTCAGGAGCCTGGCCTTGTAATTCCAGCTCCCTTAGTCGTAATTCGTGCTCCCTCTGCAACCTTCTATCTTCTGCCTCCCTTTCGGCCTTTTTATCTTCTGCCTCCCTTTCGGCCTTTTTATCTTCTGCCTCCCTTTGCTGTCGTTTTTCTTCTTCCTCAATCTGCAGCCTCTTAGTCTCAGCCTCTAACTTCTTCTCTTCAACCAACCTGTTAGACTCCAATTTTCTTTCAGCCTCTTTTTCTAATCTCCTTTCTTCCCGTTCAATATATTTATCACATTCAGCCGTTACGTATTGAATTAAAATTTGACCATCCATTCCCATCTCCTTCGCGGTGAGCACAGCAGCTGATCTAAATTTTGCCAGCTCCGCCATACTTTTTAGACAATATAATAATATACAAGCTAAATCTCTAACCAGTAAATACACTAAGTACTTCTTATGACTATAGTCTAACTAATTCTAACTAACCAGTTAACTAATTAATTATTACTGGCTGTGAAGATTCACCAACTTTTATCTGCAGGGACACTTTTAATGTTAAAGGGAATTTTACAATTTATTTCCCTACTTTTATTTCTCCCACCAGGAGATCCTAATATTACTGTTGGGCTAATTATCCCTGGACAAGACCCCAATATATGTAGTGGTGTTGATGGTATTGTATGATGTTGATATTACTAAATGTAATTGTATGAGGCCAGCTGTGAAGGCTCCTGAGATAAAATGTAGTTGAGAATTGTCAGAAGGCCTTTCTTGCTACCACTACGACCTCACACTTAATTTTTTTTTAATGAATGTGGCTACGTAAAGTGTCTAGGGTTATGATATGTAGTGTGGTGTAATAGGTTATAGATATACCCACAGATATTTAACAAGACTAATAATATTAATAAATGTTAAAATACACTGAACTAACTCACGTGTGTAAAATTTTTTGATAAAATTATATTACATTTATTTTGTTCTGGATCAATTTTTTAGGTTGACCAGAACTTAAAAGGATTTAGAGATTATGAAAGAAATGCATGGAATATTATATCATAAATGCAATAGTGTACATATATATGTACTATACTAGTTAGTTTTATTAAAATGTTCTAGTAGTCATCTACTTGGGAGGATAGTTAATGTTTGTGCTGTTGGGGTGGCCTCATCACACCTGTCTATATTGACTACACAGTGTCCAGAAAATGGTGGGAATTTTTATGAGGGTATTAGTAACTAAACGGGGTTGGTGAATGTCCAGCAGACCAGAGGCTCACTCATCTTTTAGTTGTAGCTCTGGTGCTGAAATCTGGTGGTCCCACCTCTCTGTGCTGGCGGGCAATAATGGTGGTCTCTGTCACAAGTACTGCACAGATACACTCGAGTAAAGTCACCAACTGAATAGACACTGCTTTGTTGACAACAGAAACTCGCAGCTCTGCAATCAAAGTATGGGCCATGTGTCAAAATCTATTCTCTACCCACGTCTGGACACAACACTGACACAACAACCACATCATACAGACAGGTCAGATCTCTCTGACCAAACAGCACATTTACCATGGTGGTTTTACATCAGATAGATCCTCCCAGACTATAGATTCTGAAAAATATTTATTAGTTTTCTGCTCTAAAAGAGGACAGGCAACACGTTTCATTATTCTCAACACTTGATCTGTCTTGCCTAACCCTTGCCTGAGTTTATGTACATTGTTGGTCCCTAGACCCTGACTAGGGCGGGGGGTCTAGAGCAAATCCCTACTTGTTTGTAAGGCTAGATTTCGATATGGCAGTATCAAATCACTCAAACATGAAACAATATTCAAAATATATAAGGAAATAATTTCAATCTTACCAGATTATGAATAAATAACACAGAACTGCTAGCAAAACTCAGCTGAGCTGCTGGCTATAGTATGGCGTCCCTAAATTTCTTACACTTTCTTTCATATGGAAATCACCACACTTTAAAATCAGTGTCTATCACTGAACAACCATTGAAGAATGGCCCCACTTTCGCGTCTGAGCGCTAATGATATAATGTGCCCTTTTTAATAACTTCAAATGTTAACTTCCTACATCACAGAAACCGGCGTCACCTCAGGCCAATTTATTTCAAATGATCAAATTTACCTAAGAACATCTTCATAAAGTTCTTCCCATTTCAGAAAATTGTCGAAAAACCCTCCTCCATTGCTAGTCTCAGTCGAATTGCATTAAAATGGACAAACCCACTTTAAATCTAACCCCTGGTTTATCTGTGGTGTTAGTCTGTCCGTTTAAATTACTGCCACAACTGCACCCCCAGAATGAAAATCCGAAGGTGTTCTAACCGATGAAAGAACTTTTCACCCACCCCCCAAACTTTTCCTAAACCCCACCTGCCCCAACCGCAACGCCATCAACAGCCCCCCCCCCCCCCCCACCAAAAACCCCCCCCCAACCCCACCAGACCCCAACAAACCCAACCCCACCCACACCTAACACAATCAGATTACCGTTCACCCCCACCCACCAACACCTTATGCCTTTAACAGGCCACCACCTAAAACTATGATTTATTTTCAGTTTATTTCCCCTCACGTCCTAAACGGGGGAAATTCTTAAAATAACACCGCTCTAGCGAACAATGCTGGTCCCTAAAAAAGTTAATTTTGACAATGACTAGATACTTGACACCACAAATCTAAACACTAAAAAAATCTATAAGTTCTAATTCCAACTAAAATTACCATTTGAACCATAAAAGAGCTCTGTACACGTAATTCTAATTTCAGTTTAACACGACTCAATGAAAGTCTCGTCAATTGGAGGCCAATGATATAACATCTAATCTGTTAAAGGTATCTTAGAAAAAAACACAACTATCTTTTTCATTCAAGCCTCTACACTGAACAAAATGATCTTCTATGATGCTCTCAATCTAAAGGACCATACAAGAAATCCACAAGCTTCAAAATTACCTGTAACAAGTAAAATGCACCATGGTCCTTTTCGGGTCCAGTCACCGGCAAAACAACAAATACCTACAGGCGACTACGAGACATCAACAAGTTCAAACCTCAGTGAAGAATAAAGTACAGAATACTTAAACAAACACCTCCTCCAAATCTACCTACACATCTATGAAGGAAAAAGATTTGTACCAAGATTAAAATTTATATTAAAACTTATCCTAAGTCCCACAATCAAAACCTGTAAAATAGTTTAAAACTTGAGTGAGGACACTATGTTTTCTGAAAAATCCGGCTCATAAAACTACTATTAATACTCCTTTTTTCACAAAATTGGCAGATCTAAGGCTCTCCGTTTTTTTTCCTAATACTTAACCAGGTATTCGTTTATATTCCAAACACATCTGCGTACAACGCACATTCTGGTCTGACAAGCTCTAACTGGAATACAGGTGGTCCGTCCGCTAATCAATCAAACATGGCGGGCATCTTCAATGGTGGTCTCTTCACAAGTTACCCCACAGATACTATTTTTAATCACAGACCAATGAATCACGGAAGGACACTACTACAATTAATAGAAATCAGATGAATATCACGACCAAACAAACATTTTACACTATGTGTTTTTAACTGAAATCTAAAACGTTTATGACTCCATCCCAGCAACCATAATAGATTCACAAACAATACCAATACCTTACCAACACTCACAAAGAATGAAAAATTCACATGCCTGAACACTGAAGCCTCTTGCTTAAATTATGATACCACTCTTCCACTTTCTTGAGCAGACATTCACATCCTTAAAAGAGGATAGGTAATATATCTGGTCTGAAGCAAAAAAAACTTTGTTGGTCCCCTTTGACCCTGACTAGGGCGGGGGGTTTTCTAGAGCAAAAATCCTCACTTGTTTGTATGCAAACAAAATCACTCGAACAAGAAACAAAAATCAAAATACTATACCATTCCTTTCAAAAATGATATATTCATGAATTAATAGCAAAATAAAGTCGAACCAACTTCCTCCAAACCAGTTGCTTGGCCTTTAGTATATCTAAATCTTCCAATTCTGTTCATAATGGGAAATCAACCACAACTTTATCGTAGTCTGTCTCAAAACTGCACTCGTCTAACTTTTTGATGTAAACTTAAAATCAACTCAAATTTTTTCTTTTTTTAAGTCATGCTTACACAAAACAAGTAATTATGTAATATGTATACCCCTAAAATTGCAGTCATGCTATCAGTCAAGTATTGTCTATATCTGTTAGTCTAGCGGAGAATGAATGTAATTAAAGTGGAATAGATTGGTGTTTTTCTATTGGAGAAAAGTGATTTGTTTTGAACCAACCTTTTGCTCACCCCCTCCAAAAATTTTGTCGTTAAGAAAAAAGTTTATTTTTAGACACAGCCTACCACCAAATATCCCCATTTCTTCCATAAATACGTAGATTCTGAACACCTTCCGTTTTTCGAGGTCGTGTATTTTTTTTGTGCAATTATGCGACACTTTTAGATTCAATACAGTCTGTCGATGATGTGAACAACACTGATCTTTTGTCATTTATCTTCAATATTTATCCCTATTCCGTCTGTAAAATTAAAGAACATATTAGTTTTCACATGCTCATAATAGGCCATCCGGAACCCAGCTAATTTTAATATTCCTAACATTAATATTAAGAAAAAAGTACTTTTTTTAAATTTTGCGTTTTTTAGCCGCTGAATTCAAATCAAGGGCTTGGTATTGCAAAAGCGTCCAATAAATGATTGTGGCGTATTATATCTAAGGTCCCTTCTGTCGAGTTGCTTACTTTTTATGTCAACTTGGGAAACGTGACTTTTCTCCGTTTCCCCCCCCCCCCCCAATTGCGTCTCCTTAGCCTTTCTAGTCTCACGCAATCTTTCCAGTCATATTTTTTTCCTTTTTGATCCGCCGTTCCCCTCCTGTTTAGCAAGTCAATTATTATGGAGGATGATGACCCGCGGTCTAGGCGATCATGTACTATTCGCAGCCTACGCATTATGTTTTTATCCTTAAATGTTATCTTTGGAGGGATTTTACCGTTGTATCTCTGTCAATTTCACTACATACACACACCCGTGGGTTGAATCTTGCACTTTCCATTCCAGCAGCCATTCGCTCTCTACCTCATGGCAAACACGGGGAAAATCCATTCCCACACTTTTTTTTGCCAGCTTCTCGGCATCAGTATATATAATAGTGGTGCGTTTTTAATGTGCTTCAGTATATATCTATATCTATATATATATATATATATATATATATATATATATATATATATATATATATATATATATAGAGAGAGAGAGAGAGAGAGAGAGAGAGAGAGAGAGAGAATCAAAATAATTTACGTCTTCGTTTTGTTTAAGTTTTTGTCTTTGAGTACGAGGGATTTTCCAGAGCCTGTTTTTTTCACTTTCTTTCAAGTCATTCAGACAAGATTGACTGCTCTATCGTCTGCTCTATTTTTTTTTTTAACCTTTTCATAAATGGTTTATATTATTTCTCTTCTCTTATACGAGCTCTAAACACAAGTGGACAAAATGAATAAGTGCAAGAGACAAGAACATGAATTATTCACATAAACGTATACGGCGTTCATCCTTGGTATGTCGCGGAAGGACACAGTGACAAATTTCGAGGTTACCTCACGTGCTGCCCTTAAAAGCAGCTCAGACAGCAAATATTATGCTAGTTTGGCCATGTCCGCCGCATGGAAGATAGTCGCATCCCAAAGCATATTTTCTACAGGTAACTGGCAGATGGCAAAAGAACAGCCAGGCGACTGCAGCTTGTACAAAGATATGTCCAAGAGATACATGAAGACACTGGACATAAATCCATCAACCTGGAAGGATGAAGGTGCCATTAGCTATAATGCTCCATACGGCGCCACTTCAGTTTGGGCGAAACCAGTTGTTACAATAAGCACAAGAGAGAAGACCACGTCGAAAGAAACAGCAGGGGTCAAAAAAAATAAATAAAACAGGTGAGGGCCTTCACCTCAGGGGTGCATTCTTATAGTCAGTTACCACAGTAGGAGGGCTACTATTACTACCATGAAGAGTCGAAGGGTATTGACTACATCAAGACTTGTAACAAAATAAAGTATTATGCTAAATATTAGAGACTGAAGGTTAAGAGAATATCACAGCCGTAGACAATCCAGGACCTGAGGCGATCTACTTTAGAAACATCGAGCGCTCTAAAAATCAACCTTTATAACATTACGTCTGCCTTCAGGTGTCAGAGTATTTGGAATATGGAATAAGTGTGGCCTACACTTGTATACTTCTTTTGGACTTTTATCTGTGCCTGACAATCTGCTTTCTGCGATTCTGTTGAACCAGCGGTGATGTATGATATTTTACGAATGTTAACTTCCACTCATTGAAAAGATTGCGTTCCTATCTTATGCAGTTTACAAATAAAGTGAATTTTAGCAAACTAGCTCTTGGGTTTTCACTGGGAATGCAGAAAGATTAACTATAATCCTTGGAAAACCGCGCTTTTGAATGACGGGGGCAAGGGGTTATTTCGAAAATGTCACGGCTTAAAAATAAATTATGTTTTTTTTTTCTTCTGAGTCATGTACATGTCTACCAGATCATCACCTGTGATAGCGATCGACCAAGTGCTGATGTCAGGAATATCACTTCCGCCTCTACAGAAAATCGTACTCAACAAAACGTTTGGGCATTTTTTTAAAGGCGAACTTCACGGAATACGATCGGAACGATGAAATATTGTGAGGGCTTAAATCAACATCTTGAGAGAGTAGACAGAGGTGCTTTTACTGACTCTCTGTGCCGATAAATGTCAGACCGACATGCTGGGGTGTATGAATGTCATGATCAGACATGATAGAGAAGGTTATATATACTATCATGCTCCGATCTTTGTTACCGATAAGTGCGTAAATTCGCTGCTGGTGTTCGGGTTACTGGCGTTATCAGTTCTCTTGTTTTGTTTGTTGTACATGCCGATAAATAAAAGCTACATACGGTATCTCTCTCTGTCTGTCTATCTCTCTCTGTATCTTTCTCCATCTCTCTCTCTCTCTCTCTCTCTCTCTCTCTCTCTCTCTCTGTCTATCTCTTTCTCACTATCATACTTGCCAGCAGCGTTGAAACTCCTAGGTGAATTCACCTAAATCTAGGTTTTTTAAAATCCCGTCTTGGTGTCATTTTCTTCATTAGTTGAAGAACGCCATCTCGATTTTGCCCAAAATAGCGCAAAGATTGCCCACAGTAGCCCAAAAAAGCCCAAGTAGCTGATATCTAGGTTTTTAAAAAAAATGCAGAGTGGCAACGCTGCTTGCCAGAAATCTCAGCATTTTGACGATCTGCTTACGTCTGAAGGCCCAGCAACCCATCAAATATAACTATGATCATTTTATAAGAAAACACGCATTAACGTCCATGGGGTAAAGTATGGGTCGTTTCATAAACAAATGAACGGCTTTCAAGTTTATATAAAATGTTACATTCTAAAATACGTATTCAGTCTTAGAAACATGAGTCAAGATAACACACAGGAGTTAACAGAGCAGATAACATTGTCGATGTGTTACTTCTTGTCCATTTAGTCATGTCGACTGCGCGTATCTGAGACCCATGAATTAAGGTTCACTTATTTAAGCATGTACCTTTTACATTCTTCTTTTATTTTAGTAACTTTTTATGCTTTTGTGATTGTTTAAACTGTTGTTTTGTATGTATTTGTCCCCACTTTTCTTTAAGATCAAGTGAGCGTTATTTATTTTCTACTTCTCACTGAATTTAGTAACAATATATAAAAGTGGTTCCAAAAGTTGTGTTATTATTTCCTTTACTTGGTTTTACCTGAGGAAGGCATTTTTCGAAACGTTCGTCTGTTTTACTACTGTGCTTCGGCCAAGCTATATGTTCATCAAGTTGATTGGATCATTCAGTACGTGTAGTTGTACTTCAAACTGTTTTGTCGAGGCGGACCGTAAATCTTAGCGTAAACAGTTTCTACCTCAAACTTTTCCTAGCCAAAATTTTCGTGACCTGACTCTCACACCGTCCTGCGATCACGTCTCTACCTGAAGCATCAACTATGTATCATGGCATACGATCTGCACGTAATACTGCATTTATATCTTACATTACATTGCAGAGATACCAGGAAATCCAGATCTGCTGAAATTAACCAACTCGTCATGCCCATCTTCTTCTTTCAGTTCCGCCATGGCAGATACAGACGATCATGTCACTCTACAACTTCCTGTACCCAGTACTATTTCTTACTTCTATTGTTGACAGTTTACCTATTTTAAATTTCAGATGCCGTTCTATTTTCTTCTCTCTGTCTCATTTTCCGTTAGTTCTGTCCGTTGCCTAAATGTATTCCAACTATCTTTTCTTGCAACAGCCCTCCTCCCCTATCTTTTTCTTGTTTTACAAAAATAAACCAAAATTTCTTCTGTCAGAAATTTGCAACAAGTTTTCTTCACACATTGTTCTCTGCCTGGACACCCTCCTTCAATTGTTTAACTGTCCACAGTACTGTCGCAGCGTCACAC
The DNA here is from genome assembly GCA_024509875.1 of Oreohelix idahoensis. Lineage (NCBI taxonomy): Eukaryota > Metazoa > Mollusca > Gastropoda > Stylommatophora > Oreohelicidae > Oreohelix > Oreohelix idahoensis. Next base: position 655,308 of record JAMPIV010014266.1, read on the forward strand.
ATATTAGCCTGTGTTACCAAATGCTATGGTACAGAGCAACAGAAATACATCTCGTTGCTCTGCCCATCAAGATGTCTAAACAGCTAGATTTGAAGTCAGGACTATTTTAAAATGTCCAAGGTAAACGCGACACACAGCGTCCAAGTAATAGAGAAGGCATTGGTGACACAATATAAACGGTTCCAAGTGTTGGAAACTATAGAGCATTTGCTAACACAGCAAAGGTCTGTGGCGCAGCAAAGGTCTGTGACGCAGCAAAGGTCTGTGACACAGCAAAGGTCTGTGACACAGCAAAGGTCTGTGACACAGCAAAGATCTGTGACGCAGCAAAGGTCTGTGACGCAGCAAAGGTCTGTGACGCAGCAAAGGTCTGTGACTCAGCAAAGGTCTGTGACGCAGAAAAAGTCTGTGACGCTGCTACGACTGCGATTTTTTGCTTTCTATGGTGCCGTGACCGTATTCTTAACATTCTTCTATAAAATCACATGACCTCCAAGGATGATCGTGCTACTTTATTGATTGTTCATGCTTCACTTACATATAACAAAATCGGGTCTACGTAACGCTGAAGAATTCTTTCTCACCTCCACTTATATCGATTTGTAGACTACATGTTTTTAATTTTCAGAGTGCCCAAGTGCTTAATTCTATGCTCTTGTCTCAAGTGTGCTGTTTGATTCGGTGCTGCATTTCTTCGAGATCACCATTACTTGTCTTCTTATTCGTCACTCTAAAATTGTTATGTTTACTGTAGCAAGATTTGGTACCATTTGCTTTGTTTGTGAAAAAATGTGTAACGCGACACATACAGAGATAAGAGTGAAGGGGACAACTCGGTGGTTCTTGCTTTGAAGTTGACGGTGGCTGAAATATTTGTGTTTCGCTAGCCGAACCGCATTGAGAAAGTAATGGAAGGAGAGAATATACGACACATGGCCGACCTTTAAAATTTGCATTGGCAGGAAAGAAAATCTAAAGGTACAAGAGCAAGCCAGGTTGAAAGATATTAAAACTATAATAATTTACATAAGGAGATAAAATATGAGTAATATCCAAAAGGATATTATTCAAATGTAAGCAGTTTTAAAATAATTAATATTTTTCATCGTCATCACATCTGCTAAAAGTTAGCTCATGATCTTTAAAAAAATTATTATAAATACATACCCAAACGGATTTCGATAAAACATGGATAGAATGAACGCTTCCTATTGGGAAAATGAAAGGATACCTAGGAAGGAAGGAAAGATATAAGTGTGTAGGGAAAAGAAAAGAAAACAAGTACAGAAAAAGCACAGATTGCCTCAAACCAAGAGATTAAACGAAAATCTAAGCTGACTTCGCACGGTGCTTTCTCTTACGGGAGAGTCGCCCAAATATAAGGACAGAGTGACCCGTTTACAAATCACACACACAAAATCCAGACGCCAGAGTGAGAGACTGGAAGACAGTATCTGCAAGAAAATTTTTTTTCACGCTGCATGCAGGGCAGATATACTTCATCAGATACTGTGCGCTTATTAATCCTAGAGGGTATGTAAGTTTATTAAAGATATATGTATGGATAATATCATTTTATTCCAGATTTTGTTTACGATTTGATTGTATCAGACATAATAAAAAGGGTATGCAGGAAGCCAATGACGTTAACCTGCGCCACCCAATGCCATGAACTTTCCGCTGGGACCTTTTTCAGAAAGGAACGATACCATGGACGCCTTTTTAGACCGCTTCGAGCGCTTTGCAACAGGGTTTGGACTTGAAGAACGGAAGTGGAACTTGAAACTTTCCCAGGGCCTAAGAGGAGCCGCCTACGACGTTTTTAATAAACTTCTGGCCGGAGAGCAAGATGACTATCAGGCATTGAAAACAGCTCTCTTGGTGAGGTACGAGCTTCATTCAGATGCTTACCGAAAAAAATTTCGAGGTTCTAGGAAGGAGGCCGGAGAGACTTTCTCACAGTTCGCAGCCCGTATTGAGGACTACCTAGTGAAGTGGTGTTCACTGAAAAACTTTACCGAGAACTATGACGGGTTGAAAGAGCTGATTGTAATAGAGCAGCTAAAAGAGTCTATGTCGGTGGAAATGCGTAGATTTCTCACTGAAAACGGCGCTGACCGGTTAGAAAATATTCTTACACTGGCAGAGCGATTCCAAAATGCTCTCATTGAGTCTCAAGGAGCCAGAAAGAAGTTTCCGGATCAGGCACAAAAGCAACCAGCTCGCTCCCAACCAGACTAACAAAGCAAAGGACCACACATCTCGCATAAACAGCAAGCAAAACAAGATAACTACAAAGAGCAAAACAAGAAAAGTGCTGCGCCACACCAGAGACAGGGAGATAAATAGTGCAGGCACTGTCGCTTGAACAATCACAACACTAATGAGTGCAAGCGCAGACATCCTCCCCAACATGCTGCCTGTCTGCAGACAAAATCGTCCCCCAGGAAGGAGCAGAGTACCGGAAACGTTTCTCATCCTCCCGTCATCGAATCAGTCCTCGTAAACGGACAATCTGTGGAGTGCCTTTATGACACAGGACTTGCTTTCGATGCGGTGGTCAGCGCATCTCTTGTCACCCCTGATCAGATAACAGAAGAGAGTGTCGACATCCAAGGTCCGACGAAGGATGTTGCACCCATAACACTGCCAATTGCACTTATCAGAGTGGAATCTCGTTACGCGACAGGAGAGATTCGTGCAGCTATAATGGAAGAACCAATCTACTCTTTAATCTTGGGATGTAGATATGTGTTCCTTGGAGAACCAACTCAACCACTAGTCATAGCGGCCGTACAGACTAGAGGACAGTTAAAAAAAAGACGCAGAGCAGGAACCTCCTACCAATATCCTCCCCGAGGAATTGAAGAGGGCCCAAATGGAAGATTCCTCACTGGCGCCCTGTTTTAAAAAAATTACCTAGGACACACAATCCACCTACCAAGGGAGACTTCTTTATGGAAAATGGATTGATGTATCGCCGAGCTGGAAACGAAGGACAGGAACACAACCAATTAGTAGTTCCTGCAACCTATAGGAACCAGGTGCTTGAGATGGGCCACTCTATCCCATTTAGTGGACACATGGGAATGAGCGCCACGACTCAAAGGATCGCCTGCCACTATTACTGGCCAGGGATCACCGGCGACATTGAACGTTTCGTCAAGTCTTGTCCTCAGTGCCAGAAAGTTGCACCAAAACACTGGACGGCACCCGCGACCCTTGGGGAGATGCCAATCTTGGGCACCCCATTTGAAAGAGTGGCCGTGGATATAATTGGACCTCTGTTGAGAACTAAGAAGAGGAACTCCCATATCCTTACCTTAGTGGACACATGTTCCATGTGGTGCGAAGCAATAGCCTTGCCAGCATGCGACTCAGTGCATGTAGCTGACGCTTTACTGAATATCTTTACTCGATTGTGCTTCCCGCATGAAATTCTCACAGACAACGGGTCACAATTTAGAGGCAGGTTGACAGAGGAGGTGCTTAGAATATTCAAGACTAGGCATATTCATACTTCGCCCTATCACCCCCAAAGTAACGGGCACGTAGAGCGGTTTAACGGGACGCCCACCTCTATTCTTCGGAAGTTGGCACAGGAGAAGCCAGAAACTTGGGATCAGTATCTTCCTGCAGCATTATTTGCTTATAGGGAAGTACCGCATGCGTCAACGGGAGTCCCTCGGGCCACATTACTCTTCGGAAGACCTATTGAAGGTCCATTAGAAGCCTTACTAAGAACATGGACAGATGCCAAGGCAGACGACACTGTCACATCAGCCTTCCAGTACGTCACAGACTTGAAACAACGTCTGAAGACTGGCTGGGAATTAGCCACAGCGAAAGTACGGGAGGCTAGGCGGAAACATGCCAAATATTACAATTGGAATGCGAAGAACCGAGAACTAGCAGTAGGAGAGAAGGTGCTACTTCTTCTGCCAAGTAGCAGTAATAAGTTGCAGATTTGCTGGAGGGGACCCTACAAAGTTGTGGAAAAGATTTCTCGTACCAATTATAAAATCGCAGTCAACGGAAAGCAGAAATGTAACACTTAAATCTGCTTAAGAAGTTTTAAGAGCGAGCCCCTGCCGAACCAGCTGTCGTGAAACGTGTGTGTAAACCCACTTCTTAGTTAAATCACTATGTCGAGATACAAATATCCCTCAGCCAATCAACAAGCACCGTTCACCAATCTCTGAGACAGAATAAAATTAGGCATCAGCCCTGTTTTTCAGTACTCGGTCACGACCATCTTGTCTCCCAATATGGCAGAAAACAGAATAAAATTAGGCATAAGCCCTGTTTTTTTGGGGAATCGTCTCGGTCACGGATTGTACTGCGGATGGTACGGAACCGCATATAGCCAATCAGCTTGCCACGCCAAGAAGCAATCAACAGCATTCCTTAAGCAGAAAAAGTTACCTCATCTACCTATATATACGTGCGAGATTTTATTCAAAATCACGCACACACCAACACGAAGCCAGCTAGACGACCGATTGGAGAAGAGAAGCTGTCAGACTGATTTATTGCTCACCTGCATTGACCGGAGACTCTTGCTTCACTACAGTCGTCTGGCCTATGTAAATCTTAGAGGGTAAATATATTTACTATAAACTTGTAAGAAAATAGGCCTACAGCAGATATATAATGTTTGTACCTACACCTGTATATGTAATATAAATTGTTT